>JBBDHG010000365.1:0-484509 GCA_037951165.1 Lophius americanus
CAACCTTTTGTTGGGACTATCCCACTTTCAGTTGGATAATCCAGATTTCATTTTACTATCCAGCTTTAGGTCAGACTATCCAACTTTCGGTTGTTTAATGCAGATTTCATGTTACTATCCAACATTCAATTGGACTATCCAACCTTCTTCGGGACTATCGAACTTTTGTTTTGGATAATCCAGATTTTATGTTACTATCCAACCTTTGTTGGGACTATCCCACTTTCGGTTGGATAATCCAAATTTCATTTTATTATCCAACGTTTGGTGGTACTATCCAACTTTCGTTTGGATGATCCAGATTTAATTTTATTATCCAACCTTTGTTGGGACTATCCAACTTTCGGTTGGATAATCCAGATTTCATTTCACTATCCAACGTTAGGTGGGACTATCCAAATTTCGTTTGGATAATCCAGATTTCATTTTACTATCCAGCCTTTGGTGGGACTATCCAACTTTCGGTTGTTTAATCCTGATTTCATGTTACTTTCCAACCTTCAATTGGTTTATCCAACCTTATGTGGGACTCTCCAACTTTCGTTTTGGATAATTCATATTTCATGTTACTATCCAACATTCGCTTGGAATATCAAACTTTGGTTTGGATAGTCCCTATTTCATTTTACTATCCAACCTTTGGTGGGACCATCCAACTTTCGTTTGGTTAATCCAGATTTCATGTTACTTTCCAACCTTCATTGGACTATCCAACCTTCTTTGGGAATATCCGACTTTCGTTTTGGATTATCCAGATTTCATGTTACTTTCCAACCTTCAATTGGACTATCTAACCTTCTTTGGGACTATCCAACATTCATTTTGGATAATCCAGATTTCATTTTACTATCCAGCCTTTGGTGGGACTATCCAATTTTCGGTTGTTTAATGCAGATTTCATGTTACTTTCCAACATTCAATTGGACTATTCAACTTTCTTTGGGACTATCCAACTATCGGTTTGGATAATCCAGATTCCATGTTACTATCCAACTTTTGTTGGGACTATCCAACTTTCGGTTGTTTAATCCAGATTTCATTTTATTATCCAACCTTTGGTGGAACTATCCAACTTTCGGTTGTTTAATCCACATTTCATTTTACTATCCAACCTTCAATTGGGATATCCAACTTTCATTTGGTTAATTTGGTTTACTATCCAACGTTTGTTGGGACTATCCAACTTTCGGTTGGATAATCCAGATTTCATTTCACTATCCAACGTTAGGTGGGACTATCCAAATTTCGTTTGGATAATCCAGATTTCATTTTACTATCCAGCCTTTGGTGGGACTATCCAACTTTCGGTTGTTTAATCCTGATTTCATGTTACTTTCCAACCTTCAATTGGTTTATCCAACCTTATTTGGGACTCTCCAACTTTCGTTTTGGATAATTCATATTTCATGTTACTATCCAACATTCGCTTGGAATATCAAACTTTGGTTTGGATAGTCCCTATTTCATTTTACTATCCAACCTTTGGTGGGACCATCCAACTTTCGTTTGGTTAATCCAGATTTCATGTTACTTTCCAACCTTCAATTGGACTATCCAACCTTCTTTGGGAATATCCAACTATCGTTTTGGATAATCCAGATTCCATGTTACTATCCAACTTTTGTTGGGACTATCCAACTTTCGGTTGTTTAATCCAGATTTCATTTTATTATCCAACCTTTGGTGGAACTATCCAACTTTCGGTTGTTTAATCCACATTTCATTTTACTATCCAACCTTCAATTGGGATATCCAACTTTCATTTGGTTAATCCAGATTTCATGTTACTTTCCAACCTTCAATTGGACTATCCAACCTTCTTTGGGACTATTCAATTTAGATTTTGGATAGTCCAACTTTCGTTTTGTTAATCCAGATTTCATTTTACTATGCAACGTTTGGTGGGACTATCCAACTTTCGGTTGGATAATCCAGATTTCATTTTACTATCCAGCCTTTGGTGGGACAATCCAACTTTCGGTTGTTAATACAGATTTCATGTAACTATCCAACCTTCAATTGGACTATCCAACCTTCTTTGGGACTATCCAACTTTCGTTTGGATAGCCCATATTTCATTTTAATATCCAACCTTTGGTGGGACCATCCAACTTTCGTTTGGATAATCCAGTTTTCTTGTTACTTTCCAACCTTCAATTGGACTATCCAACCTTCTTTGGGAATATCCAACTTTCATTTTGGACATTCCAGATTTCATTTTACTATCCAACGTTTGGTTGGACTATCCAACTTTCGGTTGGATAATCCAGATTTAATTTTACTATACAACGTTTGGTGGGACTATCCAACTTTAGGTTGGATAATCCAGATTTAATTTTATTATCCAGCCTTTGGTGGGACAATCCAACTTTCGGTTGTTTAATCCAGATTTCATGTAACTTTCCAACCTTCAATTGGACTATCCAAACTTCTTTCGGACTATCAAACTTTCGTTTTGGATAATCCAGATTTCATGTTACTTTCCAACCTTCCATTGAACTATCCAACCTTCTTTGGGACTATCCAACTTTCATTTTGGACATTCCAGATTTCATTTTACTATCCAACGTTTGTTTGGACTATCCAACTTTCGGTTGGATAATCCAGATTTCATTTTACTATACAACGTTTGTTTGGACTATCCAACTTTCGGTTTGATAATCCAGATTTAATTTTACTATACAACGTTTGGTGGGACTATCCAATTTTAGGTTGGATAATCCAGATTTCATTTTACTATCCAGCCTTTGGTGGGACAATCCAACTTTCGGTTGTTTAATCCAGATTTCATGTAACTTTCAACCTTCAATTGGACTATCCAACCTTCTTTTGGACCATCCAACTTTCGTTTGGATAATCCAGAATTCATGTTATATTCCAACCTTCCATTCAACTATCCAACCTTCTTCGGGACTATCCAACTTTCGTTTTGGATAATCCAGATTTTATGTTACTATCCAACCTTTGTTGGGACTATCCAACTTTCGATTGGATAATCCAGATTTCATTCTACTATCCAACCTTTGGTGGGACTATCCAACTTTCAGTTGGATAATCCAGATTTCATTTTACTATCCAGTTTATGGTGGGACTATCCAAATTTCGTTTGTATAATCCAAATTTAATTTTACTATCCAATCTTTGGGGGGACTATCCAACCTTCTTCGGGACCATCCAATCTTCGTTTTGGATAATCCAGATTTCATGTTACTATCCAACCTTCTTTGGGACTATCCAATTTAGATTTTGGACAATCCAGATTTTATGTTACTATCCAACCTTTGGTGGGACTATCCAACTTTCGGTTGTTTAATCAAGATTAAACTTTATTATCCAACATTTGGTTGGACTATCCAACTTTCGGTTGTTTAATCCACATTTCATTTTACTATCCAACCATCGCTTGGGATATCCAACTTTGGTTTGGATAGTCCATATTTCATTTTACTATCCAACCTTTGGTGGGACTATCCAACTTTCGTTTGAATAATCCAGATTTCATGTTACTATCCAACCTTTGGTGGGGCTATCCAAATTTCGTTTGTTTAATCCAGATTTCACTTTATTATCCAACCTTTGTTGGGCCTATCCAACTTTCGGTTGGATAATCCAGATTTCATTTTACTATCCAACGTTTGGTGGGACAATCTAACTTTCGTTTTGACATTCCAGATTTCATTTTACTATCCAGCCTTTGGTGGGACTATCCAACTTTCAGTTGCTTAATCCAGATTTCAGGTTACTTTCCAACCTTCAATTGGACTATCTAACCTTCTTTGGGACTATCCAACATTCATTTTGGATAATTCAGATTTCATGTTACTATCCAACCTTCGCTTGGAATAACAAACTTTCGTTTGGATAATCCAGATTTCATTTTACTATCCAGCGTTTGGTGGGACTATCCAACTTTCGGTTATTTAATGCAGATTTCATGTTACTTTCCAACATTCAATTGGACTTTTCAACTTTCTTTGGGACTATCCAACTATCGTTTTGGATAATCCAGATTTCATGTTACTATCCAAATTTTGTTGGGACTATCCAACTTTCGGTTGGATGATCCAGATTTCATGTTACTTTCCAACCTTCAATTGGACTATCCAACCTTCTTTGGGACTATCCAATTTAGATTTTGGATAGTCCAGATTTCATTTTACTCTGCAAGGTTTGGTGGGACTATCCAACTTTCGGTTGGATAATCCAGATTTCATTTTACTATCCAGCCTTTGGTGGGACAATCCAACTTTCGGTTGTTAATCCAGATTTCATGTAACTTTCCAACCTTCAATTGGACTATCCAACCTTCTTTGGGACTATCCAACTTTCATTTTGTACATTCCAGATTTCATGTTACTATCCAACGTTTGGTTGGACTATCCAACTTTCGGTTGTTTAATCCACATTTCATTTTACTATCCAACCTTTGCTTGGGATTTTCAACTTTAGTTTGGATAGTCCATATTTAATTTTACTATCCAACCTTTGGTGGGACTATCCAACTTTTGGTTGTTAAATACAGATTTCATGTTACTTTCCAACCGTCAATTGGACTATCCAGCCTTCTTTGGGATTATCCAACTTTCGTTTTGGATAATCCAGATTTTATGTTACTATCCAACCTTTTGTTGGGACTATCCCACTTTCAGTTGGATAATCCAGATTTCATTTTACTATCCAGCTTTAGGTCAGACTATCCAACTTTCGGTTGTTTAATGCAGATTTCATATTACTATCCAACATTCAATTGGACTATCCAACCTTCTTCGGGACTATCGAACTTTTGTTTTGGATAATCCAGATTTTATGTTACTATCCAACCTTTGTTGGGACTATCCCACTTTCGGTTGGATAATCCAAATTTCATTTTATTATCCAACGTTTGGTGGTACTATCCAACTTTCGTTTGGATGATCCAGATTTAATTTTATTATCCAACCTTTGTTGGGACTATCCAACTTTCGGTTGGATAATCCAGATTTCATTTCACTATCCAGCCTTTGGTGGGACTATCCAACTTTCGGTTGTTTAATCCTGATTTCATGTTACTTTCCAACCTTCAATTGGTTTATCCAACCTTATGTGGGACTCTCCAACTTTCGTTTTGGATAATTCATATTTCATGTTACTATCCAACATTCGCTTGGAATATCAAACTTTGGTTTGGATAGTCCCTATTTCATTTTACTATCCAACCTTTGGTGGGACCATCCAACTTTCGTTTGGTTAATCCAGATTTCATGTTACTTTCCAACCTTCAATTGGACTATCCAACCTTCTTTGGGAATATCCGACTTTCGTTTTGGATTATCCAGATTTCATGTTACTTTCCAACCTTCAATTGGACTATCTAACCTTCTTTGGGACTATCCAACATTCATTTTGGATAATTCAGATTTCATGTTACTATCCAACCTTCGCTTGCAATATCAAACTTTCGTTTGGATAATCCAGATTTCATTTTACTATCCAGCCTTTGTTGGGACTATCCAATTTTCGGTTTTTTAATGCAGATTTCATGTTACTTTCCAACATTCAATTGGACTATTCAACTTTCTTTGGGACTATCCAACTATCGGTTTGGATAATCCAGATTCCATGTTACTATCCAACTTTTGTTGGGACTATCCAACTTTCGGTTGTTTAATCCAGATTTCATTTTATTATCCAACCTTTGGTGGAACTATCCAACTTTCGGTTGTTTAATCCACATTTCATTTTACTATCCAACCTTCAATTGGGATATCCAACTTTCATTTGGTTAATTTGGTTTACTATCCAACGTTTGTTGGGACTATCCAACTTTCGGTTGGATAATCCAGATTTCATTTCACTATCCAACGTTAGGTGGGACTATCCAAATTTCGTTTGGATAATCCAGATTTCATTTTACTATCCAGCCTTTGGTGGGACTATCCAACTTTCGGTTGTTTAATCCTGATTTCATGTTACTTTCCAACCTTCAATTGGTTTATCCAACCTTATTTGGGACTCTCCAACTTTCGTTTTGGATAATTCATATTTCATGTTACTATCCAACATTCGCTTGGAATATCAAACTTTGGTTTGGATAGTCCCTATTTCATTTTACTATCCAACCTTTGGTGGGACCATCCAACTTTCGTTTGGTTAATCCAGATTTCATGTTACTTTCCAACCTTCAATTGGACTATCCAACCTTCTTTGGGAATATCCGACTTTCGTTTTGGATTATCCAGATTTCATGTTACTATCCAACCTTTGGTGGGACTATTCAACTTTCGGTTGTATAATCCAGATTTCATGTTACTTTCCAACCTTCAATTGGACTATCTAACCTTCTTTGGGACTCTCCAACATTCATTTTGGATAATTCAGATTTCATGTTACTATCCAAGCTTCGCTTGCAATATCAAACTTTCGTTTGGATAATCCAGATTTCATTTTACTATCCAGCCTTTGGTGGGACTATCCAATTTTCGGTTGTTTAATGCAGATTTCATGTTACTTTCCAATATTCAATTGGACTATTCAACTTTCTTTGGGACTATCCAACTATCGTTTTGGATAATCCAGATTCCATGTTACTATCCAACTTTTGTTGGGACTATCCAACTTTCGGTTGTTTAATCCAGATTTCATTTTATTATCCAACCTTTGGTGGAACTATCCAACTTTCGGTTGTTTAATCCACATTTCATTTTACTATCCAACCTTCAATTGGGATATCCAACTTTCATTTGGTTAATCCAGATTTCATGTTACTTTCCAACCTTCAATTGGACTATCCAACCTTCTTTGGGACTATTCAATTTAGATTTTGGATAGTCCAACTTTCGTTTTGTTAATCCAGATTTCATTTTACTATGCAACGTTTGGTGGGACTATCCAACTTTCGGTTGGATAATCCAGATTTCATTTTACTATCCAGCCTTTGGTGGGACAATCCAACTTTCGGTTGTTAATACAGATTTCATGTAACTATCCAACCTTCAATTGGACTATCCAACCTTCTTTGGGACTATCCAACTTTCGTTTGGATAGCCCATATTTCATTTTAATATCCAACCTTTGGTGGGACCATCCAACTTTCGTTTGGATAATCCAGTTTTCTTGTTACTTTCCAACCTTCAATTGTACTATCCAACCTTCTTTGGGACTATCCAACTTTCATTTTTAGACATTCCAGATTTCATTTTACTATGCAACGTTTGGTTGGACTATCCAACTTTCGGTTGGATAATCCAGATTTCATTTTACTATACAACGTTTGGTGGGACTATCCAACTTTCGGTTGTTTAATGCAGATTTCATGTTTCTTTCCAACATTCAATTGGACTATTCAACTTTCTCTGGGACTATCCAACTTTCAGTTGGATTATCCAGATTTCATTTTAATATCCAACCTTTGGTGGGACCATCCAACTTTCGTTTGGATGATCCAGTTTTCTTGTTACTTTCCAACCTTCAATTTGACTATCCAACCTTCTTTGGGAATATCCAACTTTCATTTTGGACCTTCCAGATTTCATTTTACTATACAACGTTTGGTGGTACTATCCAACTTTCGTTTGGATGATCCAGATTTAATTTTACTATCCAGCCTTTGGTGGGACAATCCAACTTTCGGTTGTTTAATCCAGATTTCATGTAACTTTCCAACCTTCAATTGGACTATCCAAACTTCTTTCGGACCATCCAACTTTCGTTTTGGATAATCCAGATTTCATGTTACTTTCCAACTTTCCATTGAACTATCCAACCTTCTTTAGGACTATCCAAATTTCATTTTGGACATTCCAGATTTCATTTTACTATCCAACGTTTGTTTGGACTATCCAACTTTCGGTTGGATAATCCAGATTTAATTTTACTATACAACGTTTGTTTGGACTATCCAACTTTCGGTTGGATAATCCAGATTTAATTTTACTATACAACGTTTGGTGGGACTATCCAACTTTAGGTTGGATAATCCAGATTTCATTTTACTATCCAGCCTTTGGTGGGACAATCCAACTTTCGGTTGTTTAATCCAGATTTCATGTAACTTTCAACCTTCAATTGGACTATCCAACCTTCTTTGGGACTATCCAACTTTCGTTTTGGATAATCCAGATTTCATGTTACTATCCAACCTTTGGTGGGACCATCCAACTTTCGTTTGGATAATCCAGATTTCATGTTACTTTCCAACCTTCCATTCAACTATCCAACCTTCTTCGGGACTATCCAACTTTCGTTTTGGATAATCCAGATTTTATGTTACTATCCAACCTTTGTTGGGACTATCCAACTTTCGATTGGATAATCCAGATTTCATTTTACTATCCAGCCTTTGGTGGGACTATCCAACTTTCAGTTGGATAATCCAGATTTCATTTTACTATCCAGTTTATGGTGGGACTATCCAAATTTCGTTTGTATGATCCAGATTTATTTTTTCTATCCAATCTTTGGGGGGACTATCCAACCTTCTTCGGGACCATCCAATCTTCGTTTTGGATAATCCAGATTTCATGTTACTATCCAACCTTCTTTGGGACTATCCAATTTAGATTTTGGATAATCCAGATTTTATATTACTATCCAACCTTTGGTGGGACTATCCAACTTTCGGTTGTTTAATCAAGATTAAACTTTATTATCCAACATTTGGTTGGACTATCCAACTTTCGGTTGTTTAATCCACATTTCATTTTACTATCCAACCATCGCTTGGGATATCCAACTTTGGTTTGGATGGTCCATATTTCATTTTACTATCCAACCCTTGGCGGGACTATCCAACTTTCGTTTGAATAATCCAGATTTCATTTTACTATCCAGCCTTTGGTGGGACTATCCAACTTTCGGTTGTTTAATGCAGATTTCATGTTACTTTCCAACATTCAATTGGACTATTCAACTTTCTTTGGGACTATCCAACTTTCGTTTTGGATAATCCAGATTTTATGTTACTATCCAACCTTTTGTTGGGACTATCCCACTTTCAGTTGGATAATCCAGATTTTATGTTACTATCCAACGTTTGGTTGGACTATCCAACTTTCGGTTGGATAATCCAGATTTCATTTTACTATACAACGTTTGGTGGGACTATCCAACTTTAGGTTGGATAATCCAGATTTAATTTTACTATCCAGCCTTTGGTGGGACAATCCAACTTTTGGTTGTTTAATCCAGATTTCATGTAACTTTCCAACCTTCAATTGGACTATCCAAACTTCTTTCGGACTATCCAACTTTCGTTTTGGACATTCCAGATTTCATTTTACTATCCAACGTTTGTTTGGACTATCCAACTTTCGGTTGGATAATCCAGATTTCATTTTACTATACAACGTTTGTTTGGACTATCCAACTTTCGGTTGGATAATCCAGATTTAATTTTACTATACAACGTTTGGTGGGACTATCCAACTTTAGGTTGGATAATCCAGATTTCATTTTACTATCCAGCCTTTGGTGGGACAAACCAACTTTTGGTTGTTAATCCAGATTTCATGTAACTTTACAACCTTCAATTGGACTATCCAACCTTCTTTGCGACTATCCAACTTTCGTTTTGGATAATCCATATTTCATGTTGCTATCCAACCTTTGTTGGGACCATCTAACTTTCGTTTGGATAATCCAGATTTCATGTAAAATTCCAACCTTCAATTGGACTATCTAACCTTCTTTGGGACTATCCAACATCCATTTTGGATAATTCAGATTTCATATTACTATCCATCCTTCGCTTGGAATATCAAACTTTCGTTTGGATAATCCACATTTAATTTTACTATCAAGCCTTTGGTGGGACTATCCCACTTTCGGTTGTTTAATGCAGATTTCATATTACTTTCCAACATTCAATTGGACTATTCAACTTTCTTTGGGACTATCCAACTATCGTTTTGGATAATCCAGATTTCATGTTACTATCCAACCTTTGTTGGGACTATCCAACTTTCAGTTGGATGATCCAAATTTCATTTTACCAGAAAAGCCAATCTTTGGACTATACAACTTTCGGTTGTTTAATCCAGATTGAATTTTATTATCCAACCTTTGGTGGAACTATCCAACTTTCAGTTGTTTAATCCACATTTCATTTTACTATCCAACCTTCAATTGGGATATCCAACTTTCGTTTGGTTAATCCAGATTTCATGTTACTTTCCAACCTTCAATTGGACTATCCAACCTTCTTTGGGACTATCCAATTTAGATTTTGGATAGTCCAGATTTCATTTTACTATCCAACGTTTGGTGGGACTATCCAACTTTCGGTTGGATAATCCAGATTTCATTTTACTATCCAGCCTTTGGTGGGACAATCCAACTTTCGGTTGTTAATCCAGATTTCATGTAACTTTCCAACCTTCAATTGGACTATCCAACCTTCTTTGGGACTATACAACTTTCGTTTGGATAGCCCATATTTCATTTTAATATCCAACCTTTGGTGGGACCATCCAACTTTCGTTTGGATAATCCAGTTTTCTTGTTTATTTCCAACCTTCAATTGGACTATCCAACCTTCTTTGGGACTATCCAACTTTCATTTTGGACATTCCAGATTTCATTTTACTATGCAACGTTTGGTTGGACTATCCAACTTTCGGTTGGATAATCCAGATTTAATTTTACTATACAACGTTTGGTGGGACTATCCAACTTTCGGTTGTTTAATGCAGATTTCATGTTACTTTCCAACATTCAATTGGACTATTCAACTTTCTTTGGGACTATCCAACTATCGTTTTGGATAATCCAGATTTCATGTTACTATCCAACTTTTGTTGGGACTATCCAACTTTCGGTTGGATGATCCAGATTTCATTTTACCATCCAGCCGTTCGTGGAACTATCAAACTTTCGGTTGAATAATCCAGATTTCATTTTACTATCCAACCTTCAATTGGGATATCCAACTTTCGTTTGGTTAATCCAGATTTCATGTTACTTTCCAACCTTCAATTGGACTATCCAAACTTCTTTGGGACTATTCAATTTAGATTTTGGATAGTCCAACTTTCGTTTGGTTAATCCAGATTTCATTTTACTATGCAACGTTTGGTGGGACTATCCAACTTTCGGTTGGATAATCCAGATTTCATTTTACTATCCAGCCTTTGGTGGGACAAACCAACTTTTGGTTGTTAATCCAGATTTAATGTAACTTTACAACCTTCAATTGGACTATCCAACCTTCTTTGGGACTATCCAACTTACGTTTTGGATAATCCAGATTTCATGTTACTTTCCAACCTTCAATTGGACTATCCAACCTTCTTTGGGACTATCCAACTTTCATTTTGGACATTGCAGATTTCATTTTACTATCCAACGTTTGGTTGGACTATCCAACTTTCGTTTGGATAATCCAGATTTAATTTTACTATACAACGTTTGGTAGGACTATCCAACTTTCGGTTGTTTAATGCAGATTTCATGTCACTTTCCAACATTCAATTGGACTATTCAACTTTCTCTGGGACTATCCAACTTTCAGTTGGATTATCCAGATTTCATTTTACTATCCAACGTTTGGTGGGACTATCCAACTTTCGTTTGGATAATCCAGATTTCATTTTATTATCCAGCCTTTGGTGGGACCTTCCAACTTTCGGTTGTTTAATCCAGATTTCATGTAACTTTCCAAACTTCAATTGGACTATCCAACCTTCTTTGGGACTATCCAACTTCCGTTTTGGATAATCCAGTTTTCTTGTTACTTTCCAACCTTCAATTGGACTATCCAGCTTTCTTTGGGACTATCCAACTTTCGTTTTGATAATCCAGATTTAATTTTACTATACAACGTTTGGTGGGACTATCCAACGTTAGGTTGGATAATCTAGATTTCTTTTTACTATCCAGCCTTTGCGGGGACAATCCAACTTTCGGTTGTTTAATCCAGATTTCATGTTACTTTCCAACCTTCCATTGAACTATCCAACCTTTGGTGGGACTATCCAACTTTCGTTTTGGATAATCCAGATATTATGTTACTATTCAACCTTTGTTGGGACTATCCAACTTTCGGATGGATAATCCAGATTTCATTTTACTATCCAGCCTTTGGTGGGACTATCAAATTTTCGGTTGGATAATCCAGATTTCATGTTACTATCCAACCTTCTTTGGGACTATCCAATTTAGATTTTGGATAATCCAGATTTTATGTTACTATCCAACCTTTGGTGGTACTATCAAACTTTCGGTTGTTTAATCCAAATTAAACTTTATTATCCAACATTTGGTTGGACTATCCAACTTTCGGTTGTTTAATCCACATTTCATTTAACTATCCAACCATCGCTTGGGATATCCAACTTTGATTTGGATCGTCCATATTTCATTTTACTATCCAACCTTTGGTGGGACTATCCAACTTTCGTTTGGACAGTCCAGATTTCATGTTACTTTCCAACCTTCCATTGAACTATCCAACCTTCTTCGGGACTATCCAACTTTCGTTTTGGATAATCCAGATATTATGTTACTATCCAACCTTTGTTGGGACTATCCAACTTTCGGTTGGATAATCCAGATTTCATGTAACTTTCCAAACTTCAATTCGACTATCCAACCTTCTTTGGGACTATCCAACTTTCGTTTTGGATAATCCAGTTTTCTTGTTACTTTCCAACCTTCAATTGGACTATCCAGCTTTCTTTGGGACTATCCAACTTTCGTTTTGATAATCCAGATTTCATTTTACTATACAACGTTTGGTGGGACTATCCAACTTTAGGTTGGATAATCCAGATTTCTTTTTACTATCCAGCCTTTGGTGGGACAATCCAACTTTCGGTTGTTTAATCCAGATTTCATGTTACTTTCCATCCTTCCATTGGACTATCCAACCTTCTTCGGGACTATCCAACTTTCGGTTGTTTAATCCACATTTCATTTTACTATCCAACCATCGCTTGGGATATCCAACTTTGATTTGGATAGTCCATATTTCATTTTACTATCCAACCTTTGGTGGGACTATCCAACTTTCGTTTGGACAGTCCAGATTTCATGTTACTTTCCAACCTTCCATTGAACTATCCAACCTTCTTCGGGACTATCCAACTTTCTTTTTGGATAATCCAGATATTATGTTACTATCCAACCTTTGTTGGGACTATCCAACTTTCGGTTGGATAATCCAGATTTCATTTTACTATCCAGCCTTTGGTGGGACTATCCAACTTTCGGTTGGATAATCCAAATTTCATTGTACTATCCAGTTTATGGTGGGACTATCCAAATTTCGTTTGTATAATCCAGATTTAATTTTACTATCCAATCATTGGTGGGACTATCCAACCTTCTTCGGGACCATCCAATCTTCGTTTTGGATAATCCAGATTTCATGTTACTATCCAACCTTCTTTGGGACTATCCAATTTAGATTTTGGAAAATCCAGATTTTATGTTACTATCCAACCTTTGGTGGGACTATCAAACTTTCGGTTGTTTAATCAGGATTAAACTTTATTATCCAACATTTGGTTGGACTATCCAACTTTCGGTTGTTTAATCCATATTTCATTTTACTATCCAACCATCGCTTGGGATATCCAACTTTGATTTGGATAGTCCATATTTTTTTTTACTATCAAACCTTTGGTGGGACTATCCAACTTTCGTTTGGACAGTCCAGATTTCATGTTACTTTCCAACCTTCCATTGAACTATCCAACCTTCTTCGGGACTATCCAACTTTCGTTTTGGATAATCCAGATATTATGTTACTATCCAACCTTTGTTGGGACTATCCAACTTTCGGTTGGATAATCCAGATTTAATTTTACTATCCAGCCTTTGGTGGCACTATCCAACTTTCGGTTGGATAATCCAGATTTCATTTTACTATCTAGTTTATGGTGGGACTATCCAAATTTCGTTTGTATAATCCAGATTTCATTTTACTATCCAATCTTTGGTGGTGGGACTATCCAACCTTCTTCGGGACCATCCAATCTTCGTTTTGGATAATCCAGATTTCATGTTACTATCCAACCTTCTTTGTGACTATCCAATTTAGATTTTGGATAATCCAGATTTTATGTTATTATCCAACCTTTGGTGGGACTATCCAACTTTCGGTTGTTTAATCCAGATTAAACTTTATTATCCAACATTTGGTTGGACTATCCAACTTTCGGTTTTTTAATCCACATTTCATTTTACTATCCAACCATCGCTTGGGATATCCAACTTTGGTTTGGATAGTCCATATTTCATTTTACTATCCAACGTTTGGTGGGACTATCCAACTTTAGGTTGGATAATCCAGATTTCATTTTTCTCTCCAGCCTTTGGTGGGACTATCCAACTTTCGGTTGTTTAACCCACATTTAATTTTACTATCCAACCTTTGGTGGGACCAGCCAACTTTAATTTGGATAATCCAGTTTTCTTGTTACTTTCCAACCTTCAATTGGACTATCCAACCTTCTTTAGGACTATCCGACTTTCGTTTTGGATAATCCAGATTTCATCTTACTATCCAACCTTTGGTGGGACTATCCAAATTTCGTTTGTTTAATCCAGATTTCACTTTATTATGCAACCTTTGGAGGAGCTATCCAACTTTCGGTTGGATGATCCAGATTTCGTTTTACTATCCAACGTTGGCGGGACTATCCAACTTTCGTTTTGGACTTTCCAGATTTCATTTTACTATCCAACGTTTGGTGGAACTATCCAACTTTCGGTTGGATAATCTAGATTTCATTTTACTATCCAACGTTTGATGGGACTATCCAACTTTAGGTTTAATAATCCAGATTTCATTTAACTTTCCAACCTTCAATTGGACTATCCAACCTTCTTTGGGACTATCCAACTTTCGTTTTGGATAATCCATATTTCATGCTGCTATCCAACCTTTGTTGGGACCATCTAACTTTCCTTTGGATAATCCAGATTTCATTTAAAATTCCAACCTTCAATTGGACTATCTAACCTTCTTTGGGACTATCCAACATCCATTTTGGATAATTCAGATTTCATGTTACTATCCATTTTTCGCTTGGAATATCAAACTTCCGTTTGGATAATCCAGATTTCATTTTACTATCAAGCCTTTGGTGGGACTATCCAACTTTCGGTTGTTTAATGCAGATTTCATGTTACTTTCCAACATTCAATTGGACTATTCAACTTTCTTTGGGACTATCCAACTATCGTTTTAGATAATCCAGATTTCATGTTACTATCCAACCTTTGTTGGGACTATCCGACTTTCGGTTGGATGATCGAGATTTCATTTTACAATCAAGCCATTCGTGGGACTATCCAACTTTCGGTTGTTTAATCCAGATTTAATTTTATTATCCAACCTTTGGTGGAACTATCCAACTTTCGTTTGGTTAATCCAGATTTCATGTTACTTTCCAACCTTCAATTGGACTATCCAACCTTCTTTGGGACTATTCAATTTAGATTTTGGATAGTCCAACTTTCGTTTGGTTAATCCAGATTTCATTTTACTATGCAACGTATGGTGGGACTATCCAACTTTCGGTTGGATAATCAAGATTTCATTTTACTATCCAGCCTTTGGTGGGACAATCCAACTTTCGTTTGTTAATCCAGATTTCATGTAACTATCCAACCTTCAATTGGACTATCCAACCTTCTTTGGGACTATCCAACTTTCGTTTGGATAGCCCATATTTCATTTTAATATCCAACCTTTGGTGGGACCATCCAACTTTCGTTTGGAAAATCCAGTTTTCTTGTTACTTTCCAACCTTCAATTGGACTATCCAACCTACTTTGGGACTATCCAACTTTCATTTTGGACATTCCAGATTTCATTTTACTATCCAACGTTTGGTTGGACTATCCATCTTTAGGTTGGATAATCCAGATTTAATTTTACTATCCAGCCTTTGGTGGGACAATCCAAATTTCGGTTGTTTAATCCAGATTTCATGTAACTTTCCAACCTTCAATTGGACTATCCAAACTTCTTTCGGACTATCCAACTTTAGGTTGGATAATCCAGATTTCATTTTACTATCCAACGTTTGTTTGGACTATCCAACTTTCGGTTGGATAATCCAGATTTCATTTTACTATACAACGTTTGGTGGGACTATCCAACTTTAGGTTGGATAATCCAGATTTCATTTTACTATCCAGCCTTTGGTGGGACTATCTAACTTTCGATTGGATAATCCAGATTTTATTTTACTATCCAGCCTTTGGTGGGACTATCCAACTTTCGGTTGTTTAATCCAGATTTAATTTTTTTATCCAACATTTGGTGGAACTATCCAACTTTCGGTTGTTTAATCCACATTTCATTTTACTATCCAACCTTCAATTGGGATATCCAACTTTCGTTTGGTTAATCCAGATTTCATGTTACTTTCCAACCTTCAATTGGACTATCCAACCTTCTTTGGGACTATTCAATTTAGATTTTGGATAGTCCAACTTTCGTTTGGTTAATCCAGATTTCATTTTACTATGCAACGTATGGTGGGACTATCCAACTTTCGGTTGGATAATCCAGATTTCATTTTACTATCCAGCCTTTGGTGGGACAATCCAACTTTCGTTTGTTAATCCAGATTTCATGTAACTATCCAACCTTCAATTGGACTATCCAACCTACTTTGGGACTATCCAACTTTCATTTTGGACATTCCAGATTTCATTTTACTTTCCAACGTTTGGTTGGACTATCCAACTTTTGGTTGGATAATCAAGATTTCATTTTACTATACAACGTTTGGTGGGACTATCCAACTTTAGGTTGGATAATCCAGATTTAATTTTACTATCCAGCCTTTGGTGGGACTATCCAACTTTCGGTTGTTTAATCCAGATTTCATGTAATTTTCCAACCTTCAATTGGACTATCCAAACTTCTTTCGGACTATCCAACTTTCGTTTTGGACAATCCAGATTTCATGTTACTTTCCAACCTTCCATTGAACTATCCAACCTTCTTTGGGACTATCCAACTTTCATTTTGGACATTCCAGATTTCATTTTACTATCCAACGTTTGTTTGGACTATCCAACTTTCGGTTGGATATTCCAGATTTCATTTTACCATACAACGTTTGGTGGGACTATCCAACTTTAGGTTGGATAATCCAGATTTCATTTTACTATCCAGCCTTTGGTGGTACAATCCAACTTTCGTTTGTTAATCCAGATTTCATGTAACTATCCAACCTTCAATTGGACTATCCAACCTTCTTTGGGACTATCCAAATTTCGTTTGGATAGCCCATATTTCATTTTAATATCCAACCTTTGGTGGGACCATCCAACTTTCGTTTGGATAATCCAGTTTTCTTGTTACTTTCAGACCTTCAATTGGACTATCCAACCTACTTTGGGACTATCCAACTTTCATTTTGGACATTCCAGATTTCATTTTACTATCCAATGTTTGGTTGGACTATCCAACTTTCGGTTGGATAATCAAGATTTCATTTTACTATACAACGTTTGGTGGGACTATCCAACTTTCGGTTGTTTAATCCAGATTTCATGTAACTTTCCAACCTTCAATTGGACTATCCAAACTTCTTTCGGACTATCCAACTTTAGTTTTGGACAATCCAGATTTCATGTTACTTTCCAACCTTCCATTGAACTATCCAACCTTCTTTGGGACTATCCAACTTTCATTTTGGACATTCCAGATTTCATTTTACTATCCAACGTTTGTTTGGACTATCCAACTTTCGGTTGGATAATCCAGATTTCATTTTACTATACAACGTTTGGTGGGACTATCCAACTTTAGGTTGGATAATCCAGATTTCATTTTACTATCCAGCCTTTGAAGAAAGACTATCCAACTTTCGATTGGATAATCCAGATTTCATGTTACTATCCAACCTTCTTTGGGACTAACCAATTTAGATTTTGGATAATCCAGATTTTATGTTACTATCCAACCTTTGGTGGGACTATCAAACTTTCGGTTGTTTAATCAGGATTAAACTTTATTATCCAACATTTGGTTGGACTATCCAACTTTCGGTTGTTTAATCCATATTTCATTTTACTATCCAACCATCGCTTGGGATATCCAACTTTGATTTGGATAGTCCATATTTCATTTTACTATCCAACCTTTGGTGGGACTATCCAACTTTCGTTTGGACAGTCCAGATTTCATGTTACTTTCCAACCTTCCATTGAACTATCCAACCTTCTTCGGGACTATCCAACTTTCGTTTTGGATAATCCAGATATTATGTTACTATCCAACCTTTGTTGGGACTATCCAACTTTCGGTTGGATAATCCAGATTTAATTTTACTATCCAGCCTTTGGTGGGACTATCCAACTTTCGGTTGGATAATCCAAATTTCATTGTACTATCCAGTTTATGGTGGGACTATCCAAATTTCGTTTGTATAATCCAGATTTAATTTTACTATCCAATCATTGGTGGGACTATCCAACCTTCTTCGGGACCATCCAATCTTCGTTTTGGATAATCCAGATTTTATGTTACTATCCATCCTTTGGTGGGACTATCAAACTTTCAGTTGTTTAATCAGGATTAAACTTTATTATCCAACATTTGGTTGGACTATCCAACTTTCGGTTGTTTAATCCACATTTAATTTTACTATCCAACCATCGCTTGGGATATCCAACTTTGATTTTGATAGTCCATATTTCATTTTACTATCCAACCTTTGGTGGGAATATCCAACTTTCGTTTGGACAGTCCAGATTTCATGTTACTTTCCAACCTTCCATTGAACTATCCAACCTTCTTCGGGACTATCCAACTTTCGTTTTGGATAATCCAGATATTATGTTACTATCCAACCTTTGTTGGGACTATCCAACTTTCGGTTGGATAATCCAGATTTCATTTTACTATCCAGCCTTTGGTGGGACTATCCAACTTTCGGTTGGATAATCCAGATTTCATTTTACTATCCAGTTTATGGTGGGACTATCCAACTTTCGTTTGGTTAATCCAGATTTCATGTTACTTTCCAACCTTCAATTGGACTATCCAACCTTCTTTGGGACTATTCAATTTAGATTTTGGATAGTCCAACTTTCGTTTGGTTAATCCAGATTTCATTTTACTATGCAACGTATGGTGGGACTATCCAACTTTCGGTTGGATAATCAAGATTTCATTTTACTATCCAGCCTATGGTGGGACAATCCAACTTTCGTTTGTTAATCCAGATTTCATGTAACTATCCAACCTTCAATTGGACTATCCAACCTTCTTTGGGACTATCCAACTTTCGTTTGGATAGCCCATATTTCATTTTAATATCCAACCTTTGGTGGGACCATCCAACTTTCGTTTGGAAAATCCAGTTTTCTTGTTACTTTCCAACCTTCAATTGGACTATCCAACCTACTTTGGGACTATCCAACTTTCATTTTGGACATTCCAGATTTCATTTTACTATCCAACGTTTGGTTGGACTATCCATCTTTAGGTTGGATAATCCAGATTTAATTTTACTATCCAACCATCGCTTGGGATATCCAACTTTGATTTTGATAGTCCATATTTCATTTTACTATCCAACCTTTGGTGGGAATATCCAACTTTCGTTTGGACAGTCCAGATTTCATGTTACTTTCCAACCTTCCATTGAACTATCCAACCTTCTTCGGGACTATCCAACTTTCGTTTTGGATAATCCAGATATTATGTTACTATCCAACCTTTGTTGGGACTATCCAACTTTCGGTTGGATAATCCAGATTTCATTTTACTATCCAGCCTTTGGTGGGACTATCCAACTTTCGGTTGGATAATCCAGATTTCATTTTACTATCCAGTTTATGGTGGGACTATCCAACTTTCGTTTGGTTAATCCAGATTTCATGTTACTTTCCAACCTTCAATTGGACTATCCAACCTTCTTTGGGACTATTCAATTTAGATTTTGGATAGTCCAACTTTCGTTTGGTTAATCCAGATTTCATTTTACTATGCAACGTATGGTGGGACTATCCAACTTTCGGTTGGATAATCAAGATTTCATTTTACTATCCAGCCTATGGTGGGACAATCCAACTTTCGTTTGTTAATCCAGATTTCATGTAACTATCCAACCTTCAATTGGACTATCCAACCTTCTTTGGGACTATCCAACTTTCGTTTGGATAGCCCATATTTCATTTTAATATCCAACCTTTGGTGGGACCATCCAACTTTCGTTTGGAAAATCCAGTTTTCTTGTTACTTTCCAACCTTCAATTGGACTATCCAACCTACTTTGGGACTATCCAACTTTCATTTTGGACATTCCAGATTTCATTTTACTATCCAACGTTTGGTTGGACTATCCATCTTTAGGTTGGATAATCCAGATTTAATTTTACCATCCAGCCTTTGGTGGGACAATCCAAATTTCGGTTGTTTAATCCAGATTTCATGTAACTTTCCAACCTTCAATTGGACTATCCAACTTTAGGTTGGATAATCCAGATTTCATTTTACTATCCAACGTTTGTTTGGACTATCCAACTTTCGGTTGGATAATCCAGATTTCATTTTACTATACAACGTTTGGTGGGATTATCCAACTTTAGGTTGGATAATCCAGATTTCATTTTACTATCCAGCCTTTGGTGGGACTATCTAACTTTCGATTGGATAATCCAGATTTTATTTTACTATCCAGCCTTTGGTGGAACTATCCAACTTTCGGTTGTTTAATCCACATTTCATTTTACTATCCAACCTTCAATTGGGATATCCAACTTTCGTTTGGTTAATCCAGATTTCATGTTACTTTCCAACCTTCAATTGGACTATCCAACCTTCTTTGGGACTATTCAATTTAGATTTTGGATAGTCCAACTTTCGTTTGGTTAATCCAGATTTCATTTTACTATGCAACGTATGGTGGGACTATCCAACTTTCGGTTGGATAATCCAGATTTCATTTACTATCCAGCCTTTGGTGGGACAATCCAACTTTCGTTTGTTAATCCAGATTTCATGTAACTATCCAACCTTCAATTGGACTATCCAACCTACTTTGGGACTATCCAACTTTCATTTTGGACATTCCAGATTTCATTTTACTTTCCAACGTTTGGTTGGACTATCCAACTTTCGGTTGGATAATCAAGATTTCATTTTACTATACAACGTTTGGTGGGACTATCCAACTTTAGGTTGGATAATCCAGATTTAATTTTACTATCCAGCCATTGGTGGGACAATCCAACTTTCGGTTGTTTAATCCAGATTTCATGTAATTTTCCAACCTTCAATTGGACTATCCAAACTTCTTTCGGACTATCCAACTTTCGTTTTGGACAATCCAGATTTCATGTTACTTTCCAACCTTCCATTGAACTATCCAACCTTCTTTGGGACTATCCAACTTTCATTTTGGACATTCCAGATTTCATTTTACTATCCAACGTTTGTTTGGACTATCCAACTTTCGGTTGGATATTCCAGATTTCATTTTACCATACAACGTTTGGTGGGACTATCCAACTTTAGGTTGGATAATCCAGATTTCATTTTACTATCCAGCCTTTGGTGGTACAATCCAACTTTTGTTTGTTAATCCAGATTTCATGTAACTATCCAACCTTCAATTGGACTATCCAACCTTCTTTGGGACTATCCAAATTTCGTTTGGATAGCCCATATTTCATTTTAATATCCAACCTTTGGTGGGACCATCCAACTTTCGTTTGGATAATCCAGTTTTCTTGTTACTTTCAGACCTTCAATTGGACTATCCAACCTACTTTGGGACTATCCAACTTTCATTTTGGACATTCCAGATTTCATTTTACTATCCAATGTTTGGTTGGACTATCCAACTTTCGGTTGGATAATCAAGATTTCATTTTACTATACAACGTTTGGTGGGACTATCCAACTTTCGGTTGTTTAATCCAGATTTCATGTAACTTTCCAACCTTCAATTGGACTATCCAAACTTCTTTCGGACTATCCAACTTTAGTTTTGGACAATCCAGATTTCATGTTACTTTCCAACCTTCCATTGAACTATCCAACCTTCTTTGGGACTATCCAACTTTCATTTTGGACATTCCAGATTTCATTTTACTATCCAACGTTTGTTTGGACTATCCAACTTTCGGTTGGATAATCCAGATTTCATTTTACTATACAACGTTTGGTGGGACTATCCAACTTTAGGTTGGATAATCCAGATTTCATTTTACTATCCAGCCTTTGGTGGGACTATCCAACTTTCGATTGGATAATCCAGATTTCATGTTACTATCCAACCTTCTTTGGGACTAACCAATTTAGATTTTGGATAATCCAGATTTTATGTTACTATCCAACCTTTGGTGGGACTATCAAACTTTCGGTTGTTTAATCAGGATTAAACTTTATTATCCAACATTTGGTTTGACTATCCAACTTTCGGTTGTTTAATCCATATTTCATTTTACTATCCAACCATCGCTTGGGATATCCAACTTTGATTTGGATAGTCCATATTTCATTTTACTATCCAACCTTTGGTGGGACTATCCAACTTTCGTTTGGACAGTCCAGATTTCATGTTACTTTCCAACCTTCCATTGAACTATCCAACCTTCTTCGGGACTATCCAACTTTCGTTTTGGATAATCCAGATATTATGTTACTATCCAACCTTTGTTGGGACTATCCAACTTTCGGTTGGATAATCCAGATTTCATTTTACTATCCAGCCTTTGGTGGGACTATCCAACTTTCGGTTGGATAATCCAGATTTCATTTTACTATCCAGTTTATGGTGGGACTATCCAACTCTCGTTTGGTTAATCCAGATTTCATGTTACTTTCCAACCTTCAATTGGACTATCCAACCTTCTTTGGGACTATTCAATTTAGATTTTGGATAGTCCAACTTTCGTTTGGTTAATCCAGATTTCATTTTACTATGCAACGTATGGTGGGACTATCCAACTTTCGGTTGGATAATCAAGATTTCATTTTACTATCCAGCCTATGGTGGGACAATCCAACTTTCGTTTGTTAATCCAGATTTCATGTAACTATCCAACCTTCAATTGGACTATCCAACCTTCTTTGGGACTATCCAACTTTCGTTTGGATAGCCCATATTTCATTTTAATATCCAACCTTTGGTGGGACCATCCAACTTTCGTTTGGAAAATCCAGTTTTCTTGTTACTTTCCAACCTTCAATTGGACTATCCAACCTACTTTGGGACTATCCAACTTTCATTTTGGACATTCCAGGTTTCATTTTACTATCCAACGTTTGGTTGGACTATCCATCTTTAGGTTGGATAATCCAGATTTAATTTTACCATCCAGCCTTTGGTGGGACAATCCAAATTTCGGTTGTTTAATCCAGATTTCATGTAACTTTCCAACCTTCAATTGGACTATCCAAACTTCTTTCGGACTATCCAACTTTAGGTTGGATAATCCAGATTTCATTTTACTATCCAACGTTTGTTTGGACTATCCAACTTTCGGTTGGATAATCCAGATTTCATTTTACTATACAACGTTTGGTGGGACTATCCAACTTTAGGTTGGATAATCCAGATTTCATTTTACTATCCAGCCTTTGGTGGGACTATCTAACTTTCGATTGGATAATCCAGATTTCATTTTACTATCCAGCCTTTGGTGGAACTATCCAACTTTCGGTTGTTTAATCCACATTTCATTTTACTATCCAACCTTCAATTGGGATATCCAACTTTCGTTTGGTTAATCCAGATTTCATGTTACTTTCCAACCTTCAATTGGACTATCCAACCTTCTTTGGGACTATTCAATTTAGATTTTGGATAGTCCAACTTTCGTTTGGTTAATCCAGATTTCATTTTACTATGCAACGTATGGTGGGACTATCCAACTTTCGGTTGGATAATCCAGATTTCATTTACTATCCAGCCTTTGGTGGGACAATCCAACTTTCGTTTGTTAATCCAGATTTCATGTAACTATCCAACCTTCAATTGGACTATCCAACCTACTTTGGGACTATCCAACTTTCATTTTGGACTTTCCAGATTTCATTTTACTTTCCAACGTTTGGTTGGACTATCCAACTTTCGGTTGGATAATCAAGATTTCATTTTACTATACAACGTTTGGTGGGACTATCCAACTTTAGGTTGGATAATCCAGATTTAATTTTACTATCCAGCCATTGGTGGGACAATCCAACTTTCGGTTGTTTAATCCATATTTCATTTTACTATCCAACCATCGCTTGGGATATCCAACTTTGATTTGGATAGTCCATATTTCATTTTACTATCCAACCTTTGGTGGGACTATCCAACTTTCGTTTGGACAGTCCAGGTTCCATGTTACTTTCCAACCTTCCATTGAACTATCCAACCTTCTTCGGGACTATCCAACTTTCGTTTTGGATAATCCAGATATTATGTTACTATCCAACCTTTGTTGGGACTATCCAACTTTCAGTTGTTTAATCAGGATTAAACTTTATTATCCAACATTTGGTTGGACTATCCAACTTTCGGTTGTTTAATCCACATTTAATTTTACTATCCAACCATCGCTTGGGATATCCAACTTTGATTTTGATAGTCCATATTTAATTTTACTATCCAACCTTTGGTGGGAATATCCAACTTTCGTTTGGACAGTCCAGATTTCATGTTACTTTCCAACCTTCCATTGAACTATCCAACCTTCTTCGGGACTATCCAACTTTCGTTTTGGATAATCCAGATTTCATTTTACTATCCAGCCTTTGGTGGGACTATCCAACTTTCGGTTGGATAATCCAGATTTCATGTTACTTTCCAACCTTCAATTGGACTATCCAACCTTCTTTGGGACTATTCAATTTAGATTTTGGATAGTCCAACTTTCGTTTGGTTAATCCAGATTTCATTTTACTATGCAACGTATGGTGGGACTATCCAACTTTCGGTTGGATAATCAAGATTTCATTTTACTATCCAGCCTATGGTGGGACAATCCAACTTTCGTTTGTTAATCCAGATTTCATGTAACTATCCAACCTTCAATTGGACTATCCAACCTTCTTTGGGACTATCCAACTTTCGTTTGGATAGCCCATATTTCATTTTAATATCCAACCTTTGGTGGGACCATCCAACTTTCGTTTGGAAAATCCAGTTTTCTTGTTACTTTCCAACCTTCAATTGGACTATCCAACCTACTTTGGGACTATCCAACTTTCATTTTGGACATTCCAGATTTAATTTTACTATCCAACGTTTGGTTGGACTATCCATCTTTAGGTTGGATAATCCAGATTTAATTTTACCATCCAGCCTTTGGTGGGACAATCCAAATTTCGGTTGTTTAATCCAGATTTCATGTAACTTTCCAACCTTCAATTGGACTATCCAAACTTCTTTCGGACTATCCAACTTTAGGTTGGATAATCCAGATTTCATTTTACTATCCAACGTTTGTTTGGACTATCCAACTTTCGGTTGGATAATCCAGATTTCATTTTACTATACAACGTTTGGTGGGACTATCCAACTTTAGGTTGGATAATCCAGATTTAATTTTACTATCCAGCCTTTGGTGGGACTATCTAACTTTCGATTGGATAATCCAGATTTTATTTTACTATCCAGCCTTTGGTGGAACTATCCAACTTTCGGTTGTTTAATCCACATTTCATTTTACTATCCAACCTTCAATTGGGATATCCAACTTTCGTTTGGTTAATCCAGATTTCATGTTACTTTCCAACCTTCAATTGGACTATCCAACCTTCTTTGGGACTATTCAATTTAGATTTTGGATAGTCCAACTTTCGTTTGGTTAATCCAGATTTCATTTTACTATGCAACGTATGGTGGGACTATCCAACTTTCGGTTGGATAATCCAGATTTCATTTACTATCCAGCCTTCGGTGGGACAATCCAACTTTCGTTTGTTAATCCAGATTTCATGTAACTATCCAACCTTCAATTGGACTATCCAACCTACTTTGGGACTATCCAACTTTCATTTTGGACATTCCAGATTTCATTTTACTTTCCAACGTTTGGTTGGACTATCCAACTTTCGGTTGGATAATCAAGATTTCATTTTACTATACAACGTTTGGTGGGACTATCCAACTTTAGGTTGGATAATCCAGATTTAATTTTACTATCCAGCCATTGGTGGGACAATCCAACTTTCGGTTGTTTAATCCAGATTTCATGTAATTTTCCAACCTTCAATTGGACTATCCAAACTTCTTTCGGACTATCCAACTTTCGTTTTGGACAATCTAGATTTCATGTTACTTTCCAACCTTCCATTGAACTATCCAACCTTCTTTGGGACTATCCAACTTTCATTTTGGACATTCCAGATTTCATTTTACTATCCAACGTTTGTTTGGACTATCCAACTTTCGGTTGGATATTCCAGATTTCATTTTACCATACAACGTTTGGTGGGACTATCCAACTTTAGGTTGGATAATCCAGATTTCATTTTACTATCCAGCCTTTGGTGGTACAATCCAACTTTCGTTTGTTAATCCAGATTTCATGTAACTATCCAACCTTCAATTGGACTATCCAACCTTCTTTGGGACTATCCAAATTTCGTTTGGATAGCCCATATTTCATTTTAATATCCAACCTTTGGTGGGACCATCCAACTTTCGTTTGGATAATCCAGTTTTCTTGTTACTTTCAGACCTTCAATTGGACTATCCAACCTACTTTGGGACTATCCAACTTTCATTTTGGACATTCCAGATTTCATTTTACTATCCAATGTTTGGTTGGACTATCCAACTTTCGGTTGGATAATCAAGATTTCATTTTACTATACAACGTTTGGTGGGACTATCCAACTTTCGGTTGTTTAATCCAGATTTCATGTAACTTTCCAACCTTCAATTGGACTATCCAAACTTCTTTCGGACTATCCAACTTTAGTTTTGGACAATCCAGATTTCATGTTACTTTCCAACCTTCCATTGAACTATCCAACCTTCTTTGGGACTATCCAACTTTCATTTTGGACATTCCAGATTTCATTTTACTATCCAACGTTTGTTTGGACTATCCAACTTTCGGTTGGATAATCCAGATTTCATTTTACTATACAACGTTTGGTGGGACTATCCAACTTTAGGTTGGATAATCCAGATTTCATTTTACTATCCAGCCTTTGGTGGGACTATCCAACTTTCGATTGGATAATCCAGATTTCATGTTACTATCCAACCTTCTTTGGGACTAACCAATTTAGATTTTGGATAATCCAGATTTTATGTTACTATCCAACCTTTGGTGGGACTATCAAACTTTCGGTTGTTTAATCAGGATTAAACTTTATTATCCAACATTTGGTTTGACTATCCAACTTTCGGTTGTTTAATCCATATTTCATTTTACTATCCAACCATCGCTTGGGATATCCAACTTTGATTTGGATAGTCCATATTTCATTTTACTATCCAACCTTTGGTGGGACTATCCAACTTTCGTTTGGACAGTCCAGATTTCATGTTACTTTCCAACCTTCCATTGAACTATCCAACCTTCTTCGGGACTATCCAACTTTCGTTTTGGATAATCCAGATATTATGTTACTATCCAACCTTTGTTGGGACTATCCAACTTTCGTTTTGGATAATCCAGATATTATGTTACTATCCAACCTTTGTTGGGACTATCCAACTTTCAGTTGTTTAATCAGGATTAAACTTTATTATCCAACATTTGGTTGGACTATCCAACTTTCGGTTGTTTAATCCACATTTAATTTTACTATCCAACCATCGCTTGGGATATCCAACTTTGATTTTGATAGTCCATATTTAATTTTACTATCCAACCTTTGGTGGGAATATCCAACTTTCGTTTGGACAGTCCAGATTTCATGTTACTTTCCAACCTTCCATTGAACTATCCAACCTTCTTCGGGACTATCCAACTTTCGTTTTGGATAATCCAGATTTCATTTTACTATCCAGCCTTTGGTGGGACTATCCAACTTTCGGTTGGATAATCCAGATTTCATGTTACTTTCCAACCTTCAATTGGACTATCCAACCTTCTTTGGGACTATTCAATTTAGATTTTGGATAGTCCAACTTTCGTTTGGTTAATCCAGATTTCATTTTACTATGCAACGTATGGTGGGACTATCCAACTTTCGGTTGGATAATCAAGATTTCATTTTACTATCCAGCCTATGGTGGGACAATCCAACTTTCGTTTGTTAATCCAGATTTCATGTAACTATCCAACCTTCAATTGGACTATCCAACCTTCTTTGGGACTATCCAACTTTCGTTTGGATAGCCCATATTTCATTTTAATATCCAACCTTTGGTGGGACCATCCAACTTTCGTTTGGAAAATCCAGTTTTCTTGTTACTTTCCAACCTTCAATTGGACTATCCAACCTACTTTGGGACTATCCAACTTTCATTTTGGACATTCCAGATTTCATTTTACTATCCAACGTTTGGTTGGACTATCCATCTTTAGGTTGGATAATCCAGATTTAATTTTACCATCCAGCCTTTGGTGGGACAATCCAAATTTCGGTTGTTTAATCCAGATTTCATGTAACTTTCCAACCTTCAATTGGACTATCCAAACTTCTTTCGGACTATCCAACTTTAGGTTGGATAATCCAGATTTCATTTTACTATCCAACGTTTGTTTGGACTATCCAACTTTCGGTTGGATAATCCAGATTTCATTTTACTATACAACGTTTGGTGGGACTATCCAACTTTAGGTTGGATAATCCAGATTTAATTTTACTATCCAGCCTTTGGTGGGACTATCTAACTTTCGATTGGATAATCCAGATTTTATTTTACTATCCAGCCTTTGGTGGAACTATCCAACTTTCGGTTGTTTAATCCACATTTCATTTTACTATCCAACCTTCAATTGGGATATCCAACTTTCGTTTGGTTAATCCAGATTTCATGTTACTTTCCAACCTTCAATTGGACTATCCAACCTTCTTTGGGACTATTCAATTTAGATTTTGGATAGTCCAACTTTCGTTTGGTTAATCCAGATTTCATTTTACTATGCAACGTATGGTGGGACTATCCAACTTTCGGTTGGATAATCCAGATTTCATTTACTATCCAGCCTTCGGTGGGACAATCCAACTTTCGTTTGTTAATCCAGATTTCATGTAACTATCCAACCTTCAATTGGACTATCCAACCTACTTTGGGACTATCCAACTTTCATTTTGGACATTCCAGATTTCATTTTACTTTCCAACGTTTGGTTGGACTATCCAACTTTCGGTTGGATAATCAAGATTTCATTTTACTATACAACGTTTGGTGGGACTATCCAACTTTAGGTTGGATAATCCAGATTTAATTTTACTATCCAGCCATTGGTGGGACAATCCAACTTTCGGTTGTTTAATCCAGATTTCATGTAATTTTCCAACCTTCAATTGGACTATCCAAACTTCTTTCGGACTATCCAACTTTCGTTTTGGACAATCTAGATTTCATGTTACTTTCCAACCTTCCATTGAACTATCCAACCTTCTTTGGGACTATCCAACTTTCATTTTGGACATTCCAGATTTCATTTTACTATCCAACGTTTGTTTGGACTATCCAACTTTCGGTTGGATATTCCAGATTTCATTTTACCATACAACGTTTGGTGGGACTATCCAACTTTAGGTTGGATAATCCAGATTTAATTTTACTATCCAGCCTTTGGTGGTACAATCCAACTTTCGTTTGTTAATCCAGATTTCATGTAACTATCCAACCTTCAATTGGACTATCCAACCTTCTTTGGGACTATCCAAATTTCGTTTGGATAGCCCATATTTCATTTTAATATCCAACCTTTGGTGGGACCATCCAACTTTCGTTTGGATAATCCAGTTTTCTTGTTACTTTCAGACCTTCAATTGGACTATCCAACCTACTTTGGGACTATCCAACTTTCATTTTGGACATTCCAGATTTCATTTTACTATCCAATGTTTGGTTGGACTATCCAACTTTCGGTTGGATAATCAAGATTTCATTTTACTATACAACGTTTGGTGGGACTATCCAACTTTCGGTTGTTTAATCCAGATTTCATGTAACTTTCCAACCTTCAATTGGACTATCCAAACTTCTTTCGGACTATCCAACTTTAGTTTTGGACAATCCAGATTTCATGTTACTTTCCAACCTTCCATTGAACTATCCAACCTTCTTTGGGACTATCCAACTTTCATTTTGGACATTCCAGATTTCATTTTACTATCCAACGTTTGTTTGGACTATCCAACTTTCGGTTGGATAATCCAGATTTCATTTTACTATACAACGTTTGGTGGGACTATCCAACTTTAGGTTGGATAATCCAGATTTCATTTTACTATCCAGCCTTTGGTGGGACTATCCAACTTTCGATTGGATAATCCAGATTTCATGTTACTATCCAACCTTCCATTGAACTATCCAACCTTCTTCGGGACTATCCAACTTTCGTTTTGGATAATCCAGATATTATGTTACTATCCAACCTTTGTTGGGACTATCCAACTTTCGGTTGGATAATCCAGATTTCATTTTACTATCCAGCCTTTGGTGGGACTATCCAACTTTCGATTGGATAATCCAGATTTCATGTTACTATCCAACCTTCTTTGGGACTAACCAATTTAGATTTTGGATAATCCAGATTTTATGTTACTATCCAACCTTTGGTGGGACTATCAAACTTTCGGTTGTTTAATCAGGATTAAACTTTATTATCCAACATTTGGTTGGACTATCCAACTTTCGGTTGTTTAATCCATATTTCATTTTACTATCCAACCATCGCTTGGGATATCCAACTTTGATTTGGATAGTCCATATTTCATTTTACTATCCAACCTTTGGTGGGACTATCCAACTTTCGTTTGGACAGTCCAGATTTCATGTTACTTTCCAACCTTCCATTGAACTATCCAACCTTCTTCGGGACTATCCAACTTTCGTTTTGGATAATCCAGATATTATGTTACTATCCAACCTTTGTTGGGACTATCCAACTTTCGGTTGGATAATCCAGATTTAATTTTACTATCCAGCCTTTGGTGGGACTATCCAACTTTCGGTTGGATAATCCAAATTTAATTGTACTATCCAGTTTATGGTGGGACTATCCAAATTTCGTTTGTATAATCCAGATTTAATTTTACTATCCAATCATTGGTGGGACTATCCAACCTTCTTCGGGACCATCCAATCTTCGTTTTGGATAATCCAGATTTTATGTTACTATCCATCCTTTGGTGGGACTATCAAACTTTCAGTTGTTTAATCAGGATTAAACTTTATTATCCAACATTTGGTTGGACTATCCAACTTTCGGTTGTTTAATCCACATTTAATTTTACTATCCAACCATCGCTTGGGATATCCAACTTTGATTTTGATAGTCCATATTTCATTTTACTATCCAACCTTTGGTGGGAATATCCAACTTTCGTTTGGACAGTCCAGATTTCATGTTACTTTCCAACCTTCCATTGAACTATCCAACCTTCTTCGGGACTATCCAACTTTCGTTTTGGATAATCCAGATATTATGTTACTATCCAACCTTTGTTGGGACTATCCAACTTTCGGTTGGATAATCCAGATTTCATTTTACTATCCAGCCTTTGGTGGGACTATCCAACTTTCGGTTGGATAATCCAGATTTCATTTTACTATCCAGTTTATGGTGGGACTATCCAAATTTCGTTTGTATAATCCAGATTTAATTTTAATATCCAATCTTTGGTGGTGGGACTATCCAACCTTCTTCGGGACCATCCAATCTTCGTTTTGGATAATCCAGATTTCATGTTACTATCCAACCTTCTTTGTTACTATCCAATTTAGATTTTGGATAATCCAGATTTTATGTTATTATCCAACCTTTGGTGGGACTATCCAACTTTCGGTTGTTTAATCCAGATTAAACTTTATTATCCAACATTTGGTTGGACTATCCAACTTTCGGTTTTTTAATCCACATTTCATTTTACTATCCAACCATCGCTTGGGATATCCAACTTTGGTTTGGATAGTCCATATTTCATTTTACTATCCAGCCTTTGGTGGGACTATCCAACTTTCGGTTGTTTAACCCACATTTCATTTTACTATCCAACCTTTGGTGGGACTAACCAATTTAGATTTTGGATAATCCAGATTTTATGTTACTATCCAACCTTTGGTGGGACTATCAAACTTTCGGTTGTTTAATCAGGATTAAACTTTATTATCCAACATTTGGTTTGACTATCCAACTTTCGGTTGTTTAATCCATATTTCATTTTACTATCCAACCTTTGGTGGGACTATCCAACTTTCGTTTGGACAGTCCAGATTTCATGTTACTTTCCAACCTTCCATTGAACTATCCAACCTTCTTCGGGACTATCCAACTTTCGTTTTGGATAATCCAGATATTATGTTACTATCCAACCTTTGTTGGGACTATCCAACTTTCGGTTGGATAATCCAGATTTCATTTTACTATCCAGCCTTTGGTGGGACTATCCAACTTTCGATTGGATAATCCAGATTTCATGTTACTATCCAACCTTCTTTGGGACTAACCAATTTAGATTTTGGATAATCCAGATTTTATGTTACTATCCAACCTTTGGTGGGACTATCAAACTTTCGGTTGTTTAATCAGGATTAAACTTTATTATCCAACATTTGGTTGGACTATCCAACTTTCGGTTGTTTAATCCATATTTCATTTTACTATCCAACCATCGCTTGGGATATCCAACTTTGATTTGGATAGTCCATATTTCATTTTACTATCCAACCTTTGGTGGGACTATCCAACTTTCGTTTGGACAGTCCAGATTTCATGTTACTTTCCAACCTTCCATTGAACTATCCAACCTTCTTCGGGACTATCCAACTTTCGTTTTGGATAATCCAGATATTATGTTACTATCCAACCTTTGTTGGGACTATCCAACTTTCGGTTGGATAATCCAGATTTAATTTTACTATCCAGCCTTTGGTGGGACTATCCAACTTTCGGTTGGATAATCCAAATTTAATTGTACTATCCAGTTTATGGTGGGACTATCCAAATTTCGTTTGTATAATCCAGATTTAATTTTACTATCCAATCATTGGTGGGACTATCCAACCTTCTTCGGGACCATCCAATCTTCGTTTTGGATAATCCAGATTTTATGTTACTATCCATCCTTTGGTGGGACTATCAAACTTTCAGTTGTTTAATCAGGATTAAACTTTATTATCCAACATTTGGTTGGACTATCCAACTTTCGGTTGTTTAATCCACATTTAATTTTACTATCCAACCATCGCTTGGGATATCCAACTTTGATTTTGATAGTCCATATTTCATTTTACTATCCAACCTTTGGTGGGAATATCCAACTTTCGTTTGGACAGTCCAGATTTCATGTTACTTTCCAACCTTCCATTGAACTATCCAACCTTCTTCGGGACTATCCAACTTTCGTTTTGGATAATCCAGATATTATGTTACTATCCAACCTTTGTTGGGACTATCCAACTTTCGGTTGGATAATCCAGATTTCATTTTACTATCCAGCCTTTGGTGGGACTATCCAACTTTCGGTTGGATAATCCAGATTTCATTTTACTATCCAGTTTATGGTGGGACTATCCAAATTTCGTTTGTATAATCCAGATTTAATTTTAATATCCAATCTTTGGTGGTGGGACTATCCAACCTTCTTCGGGACCATCCAATCTTCGTTTTGGATAATCCAGATTTCATGTTACTATCCAACCTTCTTTGTTACTATCCAATTTAGATTTTGGATAATCCAGATTTTATGTTATTATCCAACCTTTGGTGGGACTATCCAACTTTCGGTTGTTTAATCCAGATTAAACTTTATTATCCAACATTTGGTTGGACTATCCAACTTTCGGTTTTTTAATCCACATTTCATTTTACTATCCAACCATCGCTTGGGATATCCAACTTTGGTTTGGATAGTCCATATTTCATTTTACTATCCAGCCTTTGGTGGGACTATCCAACTTTCGGTTGTTTAACCCACATTTCATTTTACTATCCAACCTTTGGTGGGACCAGCCAACTTTAATTTGGATAATCCAGTTTTCTTGTTACTTTCCAACCTTCAATTGGACTATCCAACCTTCTTTGGGACTATCCGACTTTCGTTTTGGATAATCGAGATTTCATGTTACTATCCAACCTTTGGTGGGACTATCCAAATTTTGTTTGTTTAATCCAGATTTCACTTTATTATGCAACCTTTGGAGGAACTATCCAACTTTCGGTTGGATAATCCAGATTTCATTTTACTATCCAGCCTTTGGTGGGACTATCCAACTTTCGGTTGGATAATCCAGATTTCATTTTACTATCCAGTTTATGGTGGGACTATCCAAATTTCGTTTGTATAATCCAGATTTAATTTTACTATCCAATCTTTGGTGGTGGGACTATCCAACCTTCTTCGGGACCATCCAATCTTCGTTTTGGATAATCCAGATTTCATGTTACTATCCAACCTTCTTTGTTACTATCCAATTTAGATTTTGGATAATCCAGATTTTATGTTATTATCCAACCTTTGGTGGGACTATCCAACTTTCTGTTGTTTAATCCAGATTAAACTTTATTATCCAACATTTGGTTGGACTATCCAACTTTCGGTTTTTTAATCCACATTTCATTTTACTATCCAACCATCGCTTGGGATATCCAACTTTGGTTTGGATAGTCCATATTTCATTTTACTATCCAACGTTTGGTGGGACTATCCAACTTTAGGTTGGATAATCCAGATTTCATTTTACTATCCAGCCTTTGGTGGGACTATCCAACTTTCGGTTGTTTAACCCACATTTCATTTTACTATCCAACCTTTGGTGGGACCAGCCAACTTTAATTTGGATAATCCAGTTTTCTTGTTACTTTCCAACCTTCAATTGGACTATCCAACCTTCTTTGGGACTATCCGACTTTCGTTTTGGATAATCGAGATTTCATGTTACTATCCAACCTTTGGTGGGACTATCCAAATTTTGTTTGTTTAATCCAGATTTCACTTTATTATGCAACCTTTGGAGGAACTATCCAACTTTCGTTTTGGACTTTCCAGATTTAATTTTACTATCCAACGTTTGGTGGAACTATCCAACTTTCGGTTGGATAATCTAGATTTCATTTTACTATCCAACGTTTGATGGGACTATCCAACTTTAGGTTGGATAATCCAAATTTCATTGTACTATCCAGTTTATGGTGGGACTATCCAAATTTCGTTTGTATAATCCAGATTTAATTTTACTATCCAATCATTGGTGGGACTATCCAACCTTCTTCGGGACCATCCAATCTTCGTTTTGGATAATCCAGATTTCATGTTACTATCCAACCTTCTTTGGGACTATCCAATTTAGATTTTGGATAATCCAGATTTTATGTTACTATCCAACCTTTGGTGGGACTATCAAACTTTCGGTTGTTTAATCAGGATTAAACTTTATTATCCAACATTTGGTTGGACTATCCAACTTTCGGTTGTTTAATCCACATTTCATTTTACTATCCAACCATCGCTTGGGATATCCAACTTTGATTTGGATAGTCCATATTTCATTTTACTATCCAACCTTTGGTGGGACTATCCAACTTTCGTTTGGACAGTCCAGATTTCATGTTACTTTCCAACCTTCCATTGAACTATCCAACCTTCTTTGGGACTATCCAACTTTCATTTTGGACATTCCAGATTTCATTTTACTATCCAACGTTTGTTTGGACTATCCAACTTTCGGTTGGATAATCCAGATTTCATTTTACTATACAACGTTTGGTGGGACTATCCAACTTTAGGTTGGATAATCCAGATTTCATTTTACTATCCAGCCTTTGGTGGTACAATCCAACTTTCGTTTGTTAATCCAGATTTCATGTAGCTATCCAACCTTCAATTGGACTATCCAACCTTCTTTGGGACTATCCAACTTTCGTTTGGATAGCCCATATTTCATTTTAATATCCAACCTTTGGTGGGACCATCCAACTTTCGTTTGGATAATCCAGTTTTCCTGTTACTTTCAGACCTTCAATTGGACTATCCAACCTACTTTGGGACTATCCAACTTTCATTTTGGACATTCCAGATTTCATTTTACTATCCAACGTTTGGTTGGACTATCCAACTTTCGGTTGGATAATCAAGATTTCATTTTACTATACAACGTTTGGTGGGACTATCCAACTTTAGGTTGGATAATCCAGATTTAATTTTACTATCCAACCTTCAATTGGACTATCCAAACTTCTTTCGGACTATCCAACTTTAGTTTTGGACAATCCAGATTTCATGTTACTTTCCAACCTTCCATTGAACTATCCAACCTTCTTTGGGACTATCCAACTTTCATTTTGGACATTCCAGATTTCATTTTACTATCCAACGTTTGTTTGGACTATCCAACTTTCGGTTGGATAATCCAGATTTCATTTTACTATACAACGTTTGGTGGGACTATCCAACTTTAGGTTGGATAATCCAGATTTCATTTTACTATCCAGCCTTTGGTGGGACTATCCAACTTTCGATTGGATAATCCAGATTTCATGTTACTATCCAACCTTCTTTGGGACTAACCAATTTAGATTTTGGATAATCCAGATTTTATGTTACTATCCAACCTTTGGTGGGACTATCAAACTTTCGGTTGTTTAATCAGGATTAAACTTTATTATCCAACATTTGGTTGGACTATCCAACTTTCGGTTGTTTAATCCATATTTCATTTTACTATCCAACCATCGCTTGGGATATCCAACTTTGATTTGGATAGTCCATATTTCATTTTACTATCCAACCTTTGGTGGGACTATCCAACTTTCGTTTGGACAGTCCAGATTTCATGTTACTTTCCAACCTTCCATTGAACTATCCAACCTTCTTCGGGACTATCCAACTTTCGTTTTGGATAATCCAGATATTATGTTACTATCCAACCTTTGTTGGGACTATCCAACTTTCGGTTGGATAATCCAGATTTCATTTTACTATCCAGCCTTTGGTGGGACTATCCAACTTTCGGTTGGATAATCCAGATTTCATTTTACTATCCAGTTTATGGTGGGACTATCCAAATTTCGTTTGTATAATCCAGATTTAATTTTACTATCCAATCTTTGGTGGTGGGACTATCCAACCTTCTTCGGGACCATCCAATCTTCGTTTTGGATAATCCAGATTTCATGTTACTATCCAACCTTCTTTGTTACTATCCAATTTAGATTTTGGATAATCCAGATTTTATGTTATTATCCAACCTTTGGTGGGACTATCCAACTTTCGGTTGTTTAATCCAGATTAAACTTTATTATCCAACATTTGGTTGGACTATCCAACTTTCTGTTTTTTAATCCACATTTCATTTTACTATCCAACCATCGCTTGGGATATCCAACTTTGGTTTGGATAGTCCATATTTCATTTTACTATACAACGTTTGGTGGGACTATCCAACTTTAGGTTGGATAATCCAGATTTCATTTTACTATCCAGCCTTTGGTGGGACTATCCAACTTTCGGTTGTTTAACCCACATTTCATTTTACTATCCAACCTTTGGTGGGACCAGCCAACTTTAATTTGGATAATCCAGTTTTCTTGTTACTTTCCAACCTTCAATTGGACTATCCAACCTTCTTTGGGACTATCCGACTTTCGTTTTGGATAATCGAGATTTCATGTTACTATCCAACCTTTGGTGGGACTATCCAAATTTTGTTTGTTTAATCCAGATTTCACTTTATTATGCAACCTTTGGAGGAACTATCCAACTTTCGGTTGGATAATCCAGATTTCATTTTACTATCCAACGTTGGCGGGACTATCCAACTTTCGTTTTGGACTTTCCAGATTTCATTTTACTATCCAACGTTTGGTGGAACTATCCAACTTTCGGTTGGATAATCTAGATTTCATTTTACTATCCAACGTTTGATGGGACTATCCAACTTTAGGTTGGATAATCCAAATTTCATTGTACTATCCAGTTTATGGTGGGACTATCCAAATTTCGTTTGTATAATCCAGATTTAATTTTACTATCCAATCATTGGTGGGACTATCCAACCTTCTTCGGGACCATCCAATCTTCGTTTTGGATAATCCAGATTTCATGTTACTATCCAACCTTCTTTGGGACTATCCAATTTAGATTTTGGATAATCCAGATTTTATGTTACTATCCAACCTTTGGTGGGACTATCAAACTTTCGGTTGTTTAATCAGGATTAAACTTTATTATCCAACATTTGGTTGGACTATCCAACTTTCGGTTGTTTAATCCACATTTCATTTTACTATCCAACCATCGCTTGGGATATCCAACTTTGATTTGGATAGTCCATATTTCATTTTACTATCCAACCTTTGGTGGGACTATCCAACTTTCGTTTGGACAGTCCAGATTTCATGTTACTTTCCAACCTTCCATTGAACTATCCAACCTTCTTTGGGACTATCCAACTTTCATTTTGGACATTCCAGATTTCATTTTACTATCCAACGTTTGTTTGGACTATCCAACTTTCGGTTGGATAATCCAGATTTCATTTTACTATACAACGTTTGGTGGGACTATCCAACTTTAGGTTGGATAATCCAGATTTCATTTTACTATCCAGCCTTTGGTGGTACAATCCAACTTTCGTTTGTTAATCCAGATTTCATGTAGCTATCCAACCTTCAATTGGACTATCCAACCTTCTTTGGGACTATCCAACTTTCGTTTGGATAGCCCATATTTCATTTTAATATCCAACCTTTGGTGGGACCATCCAACTTTCGTTTGGATAATCCAGTTTTCTTGTTACTTTCAGACCTTCAATTGGACTATCCAACCTACTTTGGGACTATCCAACTTTCATTTTGGACATTCCAGATTTAATTTTACTATCCAACGTTTGGTTGGACTATCCAACTTTCGGTTGGATAATCAAGATTTCATTTTACTATACAACGTTTGGTGGGACTATCCAACTTTAGGTTGGATAATCCAGATTTAATTTTACTATCCAGCCTTTGGTGGGACAATCCAGCTTTCGGTTGTTTAATCCAGATTTCATGTAACTTTCCAACCTTCAATTGGACTATCCAAACTTCTTTCGGACTATCCAACTTTAGTTTTGGACAATCCAGACTTCATGTTACTTTCCAACCTTCCATTGAACTATCCAACCTTCTTTGGGACTATCCAACTTTCATTTTGGACATTCCAGATTTCATTTTACTATCCAACGTTTGTTTGGACTATCCAACTTTCGGTTGGATAATCCAGATTTCATTTTACTATACAACGTTTGGTGGGACTATCCAACTTTAGGTTGGATAATCCAGATTTCATTTTACTATCCAGCCTTTGGTGGGACTATCCAACTTTCGATTGGTTAATCCAGATTTTATTTTTACTATCCAGCCTTTGGTGGGACTATCCAACTTTCGGTTGTTTAATCCAGATTTAATTTTATTATCCAACATTTGGTGGAACTATCCAACTTTCGGTTGTTTAATCCACATTTCATTTTACTATCCAACCTTCAATTGGGATATCCAACTTTCGTTTGGTTAATCCAGATTTCATGTTACTTTCCAACCTTCAATTGGACTATCCAACCTTCTTTGGGACTATTGAATTTAGATTTTGGATAGTCCAACTATCGTTTGGTTAATCCAGATTTCATTTTACTATGCAACGTATGGTGGGACTATCCAACTTTCGGTTGGATAATCCAGATTTCATTTTACTATCCAGCCTTTGGTGGTACAATCCAACTTTCGTTTGTTAATCCAGATTTCATGTAACTATCCAACCTTCAATTGGACTATCCAACCTTCTTTGGGACTATCCAATTTTCGTTTGGATAGCCCATATTTCATTTTAATATCCAACCTTTGGTGGGACCATCCAACTTTCGTTTGGATAATCCAGTTTTCTTGTTACTTTCAGACCTTCAATTGGACTATCCAACCTACTTTGGGACTATCCAACTTTCATTTTGGACATTCCAGATTTAATTTTACTATCCAACGTTTGGTTGGACTATCCAACTTTCGGTTGGATAATCAAGATTTCATTTTACTATACAACGTTTGGTGGGACTATCCAACTTTAGGTTGGATAATCCAGATTTAATTTTACTATCCAGCCTTTGGTGGGACAATCCAGCTTTCGGTTGTTTAATCCAGATTTCATGTAACTTTCCAACCTTCAATTGGACTATCCAAACTTCTTTCGGACTATCCAACTTTAGTTTTGGACAATCCAGACTTCATGTTACTTTCCAACCTTCCATTGAACTATCCAACCTTCTTTGGGACTATCCAACTTTCATTTTGGACATTCCAGATTTCATTTTACTATCCAACGTTTGTTTGGACTATCCAACTTTCGGTTGGATAATCCAGATTTCATTTTACTATACAACGTTTGGTGGGACTATCCAACTTTAGGTTGGATAATCCAGATTTCATTTTACTATCCAGCCTTTGGTGGGACTATCCAACTTTCGATTGGTTAATCCAGATTTTATTTTTACTATCCAGCCTTTGGTGGGACTATCCAACTTTCGGTTGTTTAATCCAGATTTAATTTTATTATCCAACATTTGGTGGAACTATCCAACTTTCGGTTGTTTAATCCACATTTCATTTTACTATCCAACCTTCAATTGGGATATCCAACTTTCGTTTGGTTAATCCAGATTTCATGTTACTTTCCAACCTTCAATTGGACTATCCAACCTTCTTTGGGACTATTGAATTTAGATTTTGGATAGTCCAACTATCGTTTGGTTAATCCAGATTTCATTTTACTATGCAACGTATGGTGGGACTATCCAACTTTCGGTTGGATAATCCAGATTTCATTTTACTATCCAGCCTTTGGTGGTACAATCCAACTTTCGTTTGTTAATCCAGATTTCATGTAACTATCCAACCTTCAATTGGACTATCCAACCTTCTTTGGGACTATCCAATTTTCGTTTGGATAGCCCATATTTCATTTTAATATCCAACCTTTGGTGGGACCATCCAACTTTCGTTTGGATAATCCAGTTTTCTTGTTACTTTCAGACCTTCAATTGGACTATCCAACCTACTTTGGGACTATCCAACTTTCATTTTGGACATTCCAGATTTCATTTTACTATCCAACGTTTGGTTGGACTATCCAACTTTCGGTTGGATAATCAAGATTTCATTTTACTATACAACGTTTGGTGGGACTATCCAACTTTAGGTTGGATAATCCAGATTTAATTTTACTATCCAGCCTTTGGTGGGACAATCCAACTTTCGGTTGTTTAATCCAGATTTCATGTAACTTTCCAACCTTCAATTGGACTATCCAAACTTCTTTCGGACTATCCAACTTTAGGTTGGATAATCCAGATTTCATTTTACTATCCAACGTTTGTTTGGACTATCCAACTTTCGGTTGGATAATCCAGATTTCATTTTACTATACAACGTTTGGTGGGACTATCCAACTTTAGGTTGGATAATCCAGATTTCATTTTACTATCCAGCCTTTGGTGGGACTATCTAACTTTCGATTGGATAATCCAGATTTAATTTTACTATCCAGCCTTTGGTGGGACTATCCAACTTTCGGTTGTTAAATCCAGATTTCATGTAACTTTCCAACCTTCAATTGGACTATCCAAACTTCTTTCGGACTATCCAACTTTAGTTTTGGACAATCCAGACTTCATGTTACTTTCCAACCTTCCATTGAACTATCCAACCTTCTTTGGGACTATCCAACTTTCATTTTGGACATTCCAGATTTCATTTTACTATCCAACGTTTGTTTGGACTATCCAACTTTCGGTTGGATAATCCAGATTTCATTTTACTATACAACGTTTGGTGGGACTATCCAACTTTAGGTTGGATAATCCAGATTTCATTTTACTATCCAGCCTTTGGTGGGACAATCCAACATTCGTTTGTTAATCCAGATTTCATGTAACTATCCAACCTTCAATTGGACTATCCAACCTACTTTGGGACTATCCAAATTTCATTTTGGACATTCCAGTTTCATTTTACTATGCAACGTTTGGTTGGACTATCCAACTTTCGGTTGGATATTCAAGATTTCATTTTACTATACCACGTTTGGTGGGACTATCCAACTTTAGGTTGGATAATCCAGATTTAATTTTACTATCCAGCCTTTGGTGGGCCAATCCAACTTTCGGTTGTTTAATCCAGATTTCATGTAATTTTCCAACCTTCAATTGGACTATCCAAACTTCTTTCGGACTATCCAACTTTCGTTTTGGACAATCCAGATTTCATGTTACTTTCCAACCTTCCATTGAACTATCCAACCTTCTTTGGGACTATCCAACTTTCATTTTGGACATTCCAGATTTCATTTTACTATCCAACGTTTGTTTGGACTATCCAACTTTCGGTTGGATAATCCAGATTTAATTTTACTATACAACGTTTGTTTGGACTATCCAACTTTAGGTTGGATAATCCAGATTTCCTTTTACTATCCAGCCTTTGGTGGGACTATCCAACTTTCGATTGGATAATCCAGATTTTATTTTACTATCCAGCCTTTGGTGGGACAATCCAACTTTCGGTTGTTTAATCCAGATTTCATGTAACTTTCCAACCTTCAATTGGACTATCCAAACTTCTTTCGGACTATCCAACTTTAGGTTGGATAATCCAGATTTCATTTTACTATCCAACGTTTGTTTGGACTATCCAACTTTCGGTTGGATAATCCAGATTTCATGTAACTTTCCAACCTTCAATTGGACTATCCAAACTTCTTTCGGACTATCCAACTTTAGGTTGGATAATCCAGATTTCATTTTATTATCCAACATTTGGTGGAACTATCCAACTTTCGGTTGTTTAATCCACATTTCATTTTACTATCCAACCTTCAATTGGGATATCCAACTTTCGTGTGGTTAATCCAGATTTCATGTTACTTTCCAACCTTCAATTGGACTATCCAACCTTCTTTGGGACTATCCAACTTTCGTTTGGATAGCCCATATTTCATTTTAATAACCAACCTTTGGTGGGACCATCCAACTTTCGTTTGGATAATCCAGATTTCATTTTACTATCCAGCCTTTGGTGGTACAATCCAACTTTCGTTTGTTAATCCAGATTTCATGTAACTATCCAACCTTCAATTGGACTATCCAACCTTCTTTGGGACTATCCAACTTTCGTTTGGATAGCCCATATTTCATTTTAATAACCAACCTTTGGTGGGACCATCCAACTTTCGTTTGGATAATCCAGTTTTCTTGTTACTTTCAGACCTTCAATTGGACTATCCAACCTACTTTGGGACTATCCAACTTTCAATTTGGACATTCCAGATTTCATTTTACTATACAACGTTTGGTGGGACTATCCAACTTTAGGTTGGATAATCCAGATTTAATTTTACTATCCAGCCTTTGGTGGGACAATCCAACTTTCGGTTGTTTAATCCAGATTTCATGTAACTTTCCAACCTTCAATTGGACTATCCAAACTTCTTTCGGACTATCCAACTTTAGGTTGGATAATCCAGATTTCATTTTACTATCCAACGTTTGTTTGGACTATCCAACTTTCGGTTGGATAATCCAGATTTCATTTTACTATACAACGTTTGGTGGGACTATCCAACTTTAGGTTGGATAATCCAGATTTCATTTTACTATCCAGCCTTTGGTGGGACTATCTAACTTTCGATTGGATAATCCAGATTTAATTTTAATATCCAGCCTTTGGTGGGACTATCCAACTTTCGGTTGTTTAATCCAGATTTAATTTTATTATCCAACATTTGGTGGAACTATCCAACTTTCGGTTGTTTAATCCACATTTCATTTTACTATCCAACCTTCAATTGGGATATCCAACTTTCGTTTGGTTAATCCAGATTTCATGTTACTTTCCAACCTTCAATTGGACTATCCAACCTTCTTTGGGACTATTCAATTTAGATTTTGGATAGTCCAACTTTCGTTTGGTTAATCCAGATTTCATTTTACTATGCAACGTTTGGTTGGACTATCCAACTTTCGGTTGGATATTCAAGATTTCATTTTACTATCCAGCCTTTGGAGGGCCAATCCAACTTTCGGTTGTTTAATCCAGATTTCATGTAATTTTCCAACCTTCAATTGGACTATCCAAACTTCTTTCGGACTATCCAACTTTCGTTTTGGACAATCCAGATTTCATGTTACTTTCCAACCTTCCATTGAACTATCCAACCTTCTTTGGGACTATCCAACTTTCATTTTGGACATTCCAGATTTCATTTTACTATCCAACGTTTGTTTGGACTATCCAACTTTCGGTTGGATAATCCAGATTTCATTTTACTATACAACGTTTGTTTGGACTATCCAACTTTAGGTTGGATAATCCAGATTTCCATTTACTATCCAGCCTTTGGTGGGACTATCCAACTTTCGATTGGATAATCCAGATTTTATTTTACTATCCAGCCTTTGGTGGGAATATCCAACTTTCGGTTGTTAAATCCAGATTTCATGTAACTTTCCAACCTTCAATTGGACTATCCAAACTTCTTTTTTAGTTTTCGACAATCCAGACTTCATGTTACTTTCCAACCTTCCATTGAACTATCCAACCTTCTTTGGGACTATCCAACTTTCATTTTGGACATTCCACATTTCATTTTACTATCCAACGTTTGTTTGGACTATCCAACTTTCGGTTGGATAATCCAGATTTCATTTTACTATACAACGTTTGGTGGGACTATCCAACTTTAGGTTGGATAATCCAGATTTAATTTTACTATCCAGCCTTTGGTGGGACTATCCAACTTTCGATTGGATAATCCAGATTTTATTTTACTATCCAGCCTTTGGTGGGACTATCCAACTTTCGATTGTTTAATCCAGATTTAATTTTATTATCCAACATTTGGTGGAACTATCCAACTTTCGGTTGTTTAATCCACATTTCATTTTACTATCCAACCTTCAATTGGGATATCCAACTTTCGTTTGGTTAATCCAGATTTCATGTTACTTTCCAACCTTCAATTGGACTATCCAACCTTCTTTGGGACTATTCAATTTAGATTTTGGATAGTGCAACTTTCGTTTGGTTAATCCAGATTTCATTTTACTATGCAACGTATGGTGGGACTATCCAACTTTCGGTTGGATAATCCAGATTTCATTTTACTATCCAGCCTTTGGTGGTACAATCCAACTTTCGTTTGTTAATCCAGATTTCATGTAACTATCCAACCTTCAATTGGACTATCCAACCTTCTTTGGGACTATCCAACTTTCGTTTGGATAGCCCATATTTCATTTTAATATCCAACCTTTGGTGGGACCATCCAACTTTCGTTTGGATAATCCAGTTTTCTTGTTACTTTCAGACCTTCAATTGGACTATCCAACCTACTTTGGGACTATCCAACTTTCATTTTGGACATTCCAGATTTCATGTAACTATCCAACCTTTAATTGGACTATCCAACCTACTTTGGGACTATCCAACTTTCATTTTGGACATTCCAGATTTCATTTTACTATCCAACGTTTGTTTGGACTATCCAACTTTCGGTTGGATAATCCAGATTTCATTTTACTATACAACGTTTGGTGGGACTATCCAACTTTAGGTTGGATAATCCAGATTTCATTTTACTATCCAGCCTTTGGTGGGACTATCCAACTTTCGATTGGATAATCCAGATTTTATTTTACTATCCAGCCTTTGGTGGGACTATCCAACTTTCGGTTGTTTAATCCAGATTTAATTTTATTATCCAACATTTGGTGGAACTATCCAACTTTCGGTTATTTAATCCACATTTCATTTTACTATCCAACCTTCAATTGGGATATCCAACTTTCGTTTGGTTAATCCAGATTTCATGTTACTTTCCAACCTTCAATTGGACTATCCAACCTTCTTTGGGACTATTCAATTCAGATTTTGGATAGTCCAACTATCGTTTGGTTAATCCAGATTTCATTTTACTATGCAACGTATGGTGGGACTATCCAACTTTCGGTTGGATAATCAAGATTTCATTTTACTATACAATGTTTGGTGGGACTATCCAACTTTAGGTTGGATAATCCAGATTTAATTTTACTATCCAGCCTTTGGTGGGACAATCCAACTTTCGGTTGTTTAATCCAGATTTCATGTAACTTTCCAACCTTCAATTGGACTATCCAAACTTATTTCTGACTATCCAACTTTAGGTTGGATAATCCAGATTTCATTTTACTATCCAACGTTTCTTTGGACTATCCAACTTTCGGTTGGATAATCCAGATTTAATTTTACTATACAACGTTTGGTGGGACTATCCAACTTTAGGTTGGATAATCCAGATTTCATTTTACTATCCAGCCTTTGGTGGGACTATCTAACTTTCGATTGGATAATCCAGATTTAATTTTACTATCCAGCCTTTGGTGGGACTATCCAACTTTCGGTTGTTTAATCCAGATTTAATTTTATTATCCAACATTTGGTGGAACTATCCAACTTTCGGTTGTTTAATCCACATTTCATTTTACTTTCCAACCTTCAATTGGACTATCCAACCTTTCTTTGGACTATTCAATTTAGATTTTGGATAGTCCAACTTTCGTTTGGTTAATCCAGATTTCATTTTACTATGCAACGTATGGTGGGACCATCCAACTTTCGGTTGGATAATCCAGATTTCATTTTACTATCCAGCCATTGGTGGGACAATCCAACTTTCGTTTGTTAATCCAGATTTCATGTAACTATCCAACCTTCAATTGGACCATCCAACCTACTTTGGGACTATCCAACTTTCATTTTGGACATTCCAGATTTCATTTTACTATCCAACGTTCGGTTGGACTATCCAACTTTCGGTTGGATAATCAAGATTTCATTTTACTATACAACGTTTGGTGGGACTATCCAACTTTAGGTTGGATAATCCAGATTTAATTTTACTATCCAGCCTTCGGTGGGACAATCCAACTTTCGGTTGTTTAATCCAGATTTCATGTAACTTTCCAACCTTCAATTGGACTATCCAAACTTCTTTCGGACTATCCAACTTTCGTTTTGGACAATCCAGATTTCATGTTACTTTCCAACCTTCCATTGAACTATCCAACCTTCTTTGGGACTATCCAACTTTCATTTTGGACATTCCAGATTTCATTTTACTATCCAACGTTTGTTTGGACTATCCAACTTTCGGTTGGATAATCCAGATTTCATTTTACTATACAACGTTTGGTGGGACTATCCATTTTTAGGTTGGATAATCCAGATTTCATTTTACTATCCAGCCTTTGGTGGGACTATCCAACTTTCGATTGGATAATCCAGATTTTATTTTACTATCCAGCCTTTGGTGGGACTATCCAACTTTCGATTGTTTAATCCAGATTTAATTTTATTATCCAACATTTGGTGGAACTATCCAACTTTCGGTTGTTTAATCCACATTTCATTTTACTATCCAACCTTCAATTGGGATATCCAACTTTCGTTTGGTTAATCCAGATTTCATGTTACTTTCCAACCTTCAATTGGACTATCCAACCTTCTTTGGGACTATTCAATTTAGATTTTGGATAGTGCAACTTTCGTTTGGTTAATCCAGATTTCATTTTACTATGCAACGTATGGTGGGACTATCCAACTTTCGGTTGGATAATCCAGATTTCATTTTACTATCCAGCCTTTGGTGGGACAATCCAACTTTCGTTTGTTAATCCAGATTTCATGTAACTATCCAACCTTCAATTGGACTATCCAACCTTCTTTGGGACTATCCAACTTTCGTTTGGATAGCCAATATTTCATTTTAATATCCAACCTTTGGTGGGACCATCCAACTTTCGTTTGGATAATCCAGTTTTCTTGTTACTTTCAGACCTTCAATTGGACTATCCAACCTACTTTGGGACAATCCAACTTTCATTTTGGACATTCCAGATTTCATTTTACTATCCAACGTTTGGTTGGACTATCCAACTTTCGGTTGGATAATCAAGATTTCATTTTACTAAACAACGTTTGGTGGGACTATCCAACTTTAGGTTGGATAATCCAGATTTAATTTTACTATCCAGCCTTTGGTGGGACAATCCAACTTTCGGTTGTTTAATCCAGATTTCATGTAACTTTCCAACCTTCAATTGGACTATCCAAACTTCTTTCGGACTATCCAACTTTCGTTTTGGACAATCCAGATTTCATGTTACTTTCCAACCTTCCATTGAACTATCCAACGTTCTTTGGGACTATCCAACTTTCATTTTGGACATTCCAGATTTCATTTTACTATCCAACGTTTGTTTGGACTATCCAACTTTCGGTTGGATAATCCAGATTTCATTTTACTATACAACGTTTGTTTGGACTATCCAACTTTCGGTTGGATAATCCAGATTTCATTTTACTATACAACGTTTGCTGGGACTATCCAACTTTAGGTTGGATAATCCAGATTTCATTTTACTATCCAGCCTTTGGTGGGACTATCCAACTTTCGATTCGATAATCCAGATTTTATTTTACTATCCAGCCTTTGGTGGGACTATCCAACTTTCGGTTGTTTAATCCAGATTTCATTTTATTATCCAACCTTTGGTGGAACTATCCAACTTTCGGTTGTTTAATCCACATTTCATTTTACTATCCAACCTTCAATTGGGATATCCAACTTTCCTTTGGTTAATCCCGATTTCATGTTACTTTCCAACCTTCAATGGACTATCCAACCTTCTTTGGGACTATCCAATTTAGATTTTGGATAATCCAGATTTCATTTTACTATACAACGTTTGGTGGGACTATCCAACTTTAGGTTGGATAATCCAGATTTCATTTTACTATCCAGCCTTTGGTGGGACTATCCAACTTTCGTTTGGTTAATCCAGATTTTATTTTACTATCCAACATTTGGTGGAACTATCCAACTTTCGGTTGTTTAATCCACATTTCATTTTACTATCCAACCTTCAATTGGGATATCCAACTTTTGTTTGGTTAATCCAGATTTCATGTTACTTTCCAACCTTCAATTGGACTATCCAACCTTCTTTGGGACTATTCAATTTAGATTTTGGATAGTCCAACTATCGTTTGGTTAATCCAGATTTCATTTTACTATGCAACGTATGGTGGGACTATCCAACTTTCGGTTGGATAATCCAGATTTCATTTTAATATCCTGCCTTTGGTGGTACAATCCAACTTTCGTTTGTTAATCCAGATTTCATGTAACTATCCAACCTTCAATTGGACTATCCAACCTTCTTTGGGACTATCCAACTTTCGTTTGGATAGCCCATATTTCATTTTAATATCCAACCTTTGGTGGGACCATCCAACTTTCGTTTGGATAATCCAGTTTTCTTGTTACTTTCAGACCTTCAATTGGACTATCCAACCTACTTTGGGACTATCCAACTTTCATTTTGGACATTCCAGATTTCATTTTACTATACAACGTTTGGTGGGACTATCCAACTTTAGGTTGGATAATCCAGATTTAATTTTACTATCCAGCCTTTGGTGGGACAATCCAACTTTCGGTTGTTTAATCCAGATTTCATGTAACTTTCCAACCTTCAATTGGACTATCCAAACTTCTTTCGGACTATCCAACTTTAGGTTGGATAATCCAGATTTCATTTTACTATCCAACGTTTGTTTGGACTATCCAACTTTCGGTTGGATAATCCAGATTTCATTTTACTATACAACGTTTGGTGGGACTATCCAACTTTAGGTTGGATAATCCAGATTTCATTTTACTATCCAGCCTTTGGTGGGACTATCTAACTTTCGATTGGATAATCCAGATTTAATTTTACTATCCAGCCATTGGTGGGACTATCCAACTTTCGGTTGTTTAATCCAGATTTAATTTTATTATCCAACATTTGGTGGAACTATCCAACTTTCGGTTGTTTAATCCACATTTCATTTTACTATCCAACCTTCAATTGGGATATCCAACTTTCGTTTGGTTAATCCAGATTTCATGTTACTTTCCAACCTTCAATTGGACTATCCAACCTTCTTTGGGACTATTCAATTTAGATTTTGGATAGTCCAACTTTCGTTTGGTTAATCCAGATTTCATTTTACTATGCAACGTATGGTGGGACCATCCAACTTTCGGTTGGATAAACCAGATTTCATTTTACTATCCAGCCTTTGGTGGGACAATCCAACTTTCGTTTGTTAATCCAGATTTCATGTAACTATCCAACCTTCAATTGGACTATCCAACCTACTTTGGGACTATCCAACTTTCATTTTGGACATTCCAGATTTCATTTTACTATCCAACGTTTGGTTGGACTATCCAACTTTCGGTTGGATAATCAAGATTTCATTTTACTATACAACGTTTGGTGGGACTATCCAACTTTAGGTTGGATAATCCAGATTTCATTTTACTATCCAGCCTTTGGTGGGACAATCCAACTTTCGTTTGTTAATCCAGATTTCATGTAACTATCCAACCTTCAATTGGACTATCCAACCTACTTTGGGACTATCCAACTTTCATTTTGGACATTCCAGATTTCATTTTACTATCCAACGTTTGTTTGGACTATCCAACTTTCGGTTGGATAATCCAGATTTCATTTTACTATACAACGTTTGGTGGGACTATCCAACTTTAGGTTGGATAATCCAGATTTCATTTTACTATCCAGCCTTTGGTGGGACTATCCAACTTTCGATTGGATAATCCAGATTTTATTTTACTATCCAGCCTTTGGTGGGACTATCCAATTTTCGGTTGTTTAATCCAGATTTAATTTTATTATCCAACATTTGGTGGAACTATCCAACTTTCGGTTGTTTAATCCACATTTCATTTTACTATCCAACCTTCAATTGGGATATCCAACTTTCGTTTGGTTAATCCAGATTTCATGTTACTTTCCAACCTTCAATTGGACTATCCAACCTTCTTTGGGACTATTCAATTTAGATTTTGGATAGTCCAACTATCGTTTGGTTAATCCAGATTTCATTTTACTATGCAACGTATGGTGGGACTATCCAACTTTCGGTTGGATAATCCAGATTTCATTTTACTATCCAGCCTTTGGTGGTACAATCCAACTTTCGTTTGTTAATCCAGATTTCATGTAACTATCCAACCTTTAATTGGACTATCCAACCTACTTTGGGACTATCCAACTTTCATTTTGGACATTCCAGATTTCATTTTACTATCCAACGTTTGTTTGGACTATCCAACTTTCGGTTGGATAATCCAGATTTCATTTTACTATACAACGTTTGGTGGGACTATCCAACTTTAGGTTGGATAATCCAGATTTCATTTTACTATCCAGCCTTTGGTGGGACTATCCAACTTTCGATTGGATAATCCAGATTTTATTTTACTATCCAGCCTTTGGTGGGACTATCCAACTTTCGGTTGTTTAATCCAGATTTAATTTTATTATCCAACATTTGGTGGAACTATCCAACTTTCGGTTGTTTAATCCACATTTCATTTTACTATCCAACCTTCAATTGGGATATCCAACTTTCGTTTGGTTAATCCAGATTTCATGTTACTTTCCAACCTTCAATTGGACTATCCAACCTTCTTTGGGACTATTCAATTTAGATTTTGGATAGTCCAACTATCGTTTGGTTAATCCAGATTTCATTTTACTATGCAACGTATGGTGGGACTATCCAACTTTCGGTTGGATAATCAAGATTTCATTTTACTATACAATGTTTGGTGGGACTATCCAACTTTAGGTTGGATAATCCAGATTTAATTTTACTATCCAGCCTTTGGTGGGACAATCCAACTTTCGGTTGTTTAATCCAGATTTCATGTAACTTTCCAACCTTCAATTGGACTATCCAAACTTATTTCTGACTATCCAACTTTAGGTTGGATAATCCAGATTTCATTTTACTATCCAACGTTTCTTTGGACTATCCAACTTTCGGTTGGATAATCCAGATTTCATTTTACTATACAACGTTTGGTGGGACTATCCAACTTTAGGTTGGATAATCCAGATTTCATTTTACTATCCAGCCTTTGGTGGGACTATCTAACTTTCGATTGGATAATCCAGATTTAATTTTACTATCCAGCCTTTGGTGGGACTATCCAACTTTCGGTTGTTTAATCCAGATTTAATTTTATTATCCAACATTTGGTGGAACTATCCAACTTTCGGTTGTTTAATCCACATTTCATTTTACTTTCCAACCTTCAATTGGACTATCCAACCTTTCTTTGGACTATTCAATTTAGATTTTGGATAGTCCAACTTTCGTTTGGTTAATCCAGATTTCATTTTACTATGCAACGTATGGTGGGACCATCCAACTTTCGGTTGGATAATCCAGATTTCATTTTACTATCCAGCCATTGGTGGGACAATCCAACTTTCGTTTGTTAATCCAGATTTCATGTAACTATCCAACCTTCAATTGGACTATCCAACCTACTTTGGGACTATCCAACTTTCATTTTGGACATTCCAGATTTAATTTTACTATCCAACGTTCGGTTGGACTATCCAACTTTCGGTTGGATAATCAAGATTTATTTTACTATACAACGTTTGGTGGGACTATCCAACTTTAGGTTGGATAATCCAGATTTAATTTTACTATCCAGCCTTCGGTGGGACAATCCAACTTTCGGTTGTTTAATCCAGATTTCATGTAACTTTCCAACCTTCAATTGGACTATCCAAACTTCTTTCGGACTATCCAACTTTCGTTTTGGACAATCCAGATTTCATGTTACTTTCCAACCTTCCATTGAACTATCCAACCTTCTTTGGGACTATCCAACTTTCATTTTGGACATTCCAGATTTCATTTTACTATCCAACGTTTGTTTGGACTATCCAACTTTCGGTTGGATAATCCAGATTTCATTTTACTATACAACGTTTGTTTGGACTATCCAACTTTCGGTTGGATAATCCAGATTTCATTTTACTATACAACGTTTGGTGGACTATCCAACTTTAGGTTGGATAATCCAGATTTCATTTTACTATCCAGCCTTTGGTGGGACTATCCAACTTTTGGTTGTTAAATCCAGATTTCATGTAACTTTCCAACCTTCAATTGGACTATCCAAACTTCTTTCGGACTATCAAACTTTCGTTTTGGACAATCCAGACTTCATGTTACTTTCCAACCTTCCATTGAACTATCCAACCTTCTTTGGGACTATCCAACTTTCATTTTGGACATTCCAGATTTCATTTTACTATCCAACGTTTGTTTGGACTATCCAACTTTCGGTTGGATAATCCAGATTTCATTTTACTATACAACGTTTGGTGGGACTATCAAACTTTAGGTTGGATAATCCAGATTTCATTTTACTATCCAGCCTTTGGTGGGACTATCCAACTTTCGATTGGATAATCCAGATTTTATTTTACTATCCAGACTTTGGTGGGACTATCCAACTTTCGATTGTTTAATCTAGATTTAATTTTATTATCCAACATTTGGTGTAACTATCCAACTTTCGGTTGTTTAATCCACATTTCATTTTACTATCCAACCTTCAATTGGGATATCCAACTTTCGTTTGGTTAATCCAGATTTCATGTTACTTTCCAACCTTCAATTGGACTATCCAACCTTCTTTGGGACTATTCAATTCAGATTTTGGATAGTCCAACTTTCGTTTGGTTAATCCAGATTTAATTTTACTATGCAACGTATGGTGGGACTATCCAACTTTCGGTTGGATAATCAAGATTTCATTTTACTATACAATGTTTGGTGGGACTATCCAACTTTAGGTTGGATAATCCAGATTTAATTTTACTATCCAGCCTTTGGTGGGACAATCCAACTTTCGGTTGTTTAATCCAGATTTCATGTAACTTTCCAACCTTCAATTGGACTATCCAAACTTATTTCTGACTATCCAACTTTAGGTTGGATAATCCAGATTTCATTTTACTATCCAACGTTTCTTTGGACTATCCAACTTTCGGTTGGATAATCCAGATTTCATTTTACTATACAACGTTTGGTGGGACTATCCAACTTTAGGTTGGATAATCCAGATTTCATTTTACTATCCAGCCTTTGGTGGGACTATCTAACTTTCGATTGGATAATCCAGATTTAATTTTACTATCCAGCCTTTGGTGGGACTATCCAACTTTCGGTTGTTTAATCCAGATTTAATTTTATTATCCAACATTTGGTGGAACTATCCAACTTTCGGTTGTTTAATCCACATTTCATTTTACTTTCCAACCTTCAATTGGACTATCCAACCTTTCTTTGGACTATTCAATTTAGATTTTGGATAGTCCAACTTTCGTTTGGTTAATCCAGATTTCATTTTACTATGCAACGTATGGTGGGACCATCCAACTTTCGGTTGGATAATCCAGATTTCATTTTACTATCCAGCCATTGGTGGGACAATCCAACTTTCGTTTGTTAATCCAGATTTCATGTAACTATCCAACCTTCAATTGGACTATCCAACCTACTTTGGGACTATCCAACTTTCATTTTGGACATTCCAGATTTAATTTTACTATCCAACGTTCGGTTGGACTATCCAACTTTCGGTTGGATAATCAAGATTTATTTTACTATACAACGTTTGGTGGGACTATCCAACTTTAGGTTGGATAATCCAGATTTAATTTTACTATCCAGCCTTCGGTGGGACAATCCAACTTTCGGTTGTTTAATCCAGATTTCATGTAACTTTCCAACCTTCAATTGGACTATCCAAACTTCTTTCGGACTATCCAACTTTCGTTTTGGACAATCCAGATTTCATGTTACTTTCCAACCTTCCATTGAACTATCCAACCTTCTTTGGGACTATCCAACTTTCATTTTGGACATTCCAGATTTCATTTTACTATCCAACGTTTGTTTGGACTATCCAACTTTCGGTTGGATAATCCAGATTTCATTTTACTATACAACGTTTGTTTGGACTATCCAACTTTCGGTTGGATAATCCAGATTTCATTTTACTATACAACGTTTGGTGGACTATCCAACTTTAGGTTGGATAATCCAGATTTCATTTTACTATCCAGCCTTTGGTGGGACTATCCAACTTTTGGTTGTTAAATCCAGATTTCATGTAACTTTCCAACCTTCAATTGGACTATCCAAACTTCTTTCGGACTATCAAACTTTCGTTTTGGACAATCCAGACTTCATGTTACTTTCCAACCTTCCATTGAACTATCCAACCTTCTTTGGGACTATCCAACTTTCATTTTGGACATTCCAGATTTCATTTTACTATCCAACGTTTGTTTGGACTATCCAACTTTCGGTTGGATAATCCAGATTTCATTTTACTATACAACGTTTGGTGGGACTATCAAACTTTAGGTTGGATAATCCAGATTTCATTTTACTATCCAGCCTTTGGTGGGACTATCCAACTTTCGATTGGATAATCCAGATTTTATTTTACTATCCAGACTTTGGTGGGACTATCCAACTTTCGATTGTTTAATCTAGATTTAATTTTATTATCCAACATTTGGTGTAACTATCCAACTTTCGGTTGTTTAATCCACATTTCATTTTACTATCCAACCTTCAATTGGGATATCCAACTTTCGTTTGGTTAATCCAGATTTCATGTTACTTTCCAACCTTCAATTGGACTATCCAACCTTCTTTGGGACTATTCAATTCAGATTTTGGATAGTCCAACTTTCGTTTGGTTAATCCAGATTTAATTTTACTATGCAACGTATGGTGGGACTATCCAACTTTCGGTTGTATAATCCAGATTTCATTTTACTATCCAGCCATTGGTGGGACTATCCAACTTTCGTTTGGATAGCCCATATTTCATTTTAATATCCAACCTTTGGTGGGACCATCCAACTTTCGTTTGGATAATCCAGTTTTCTTGTTACTTTCAGACCTTCAATTGTACTATCCAACCTACTTTGGGACAATCCAACTTTCATTTTGGACATTCCAGATTTCATTTTACTATCCAACGTTTGGTTGGACTATACAACTTTCGGTTGGATAATCAAGATTTAATTTTACTATCCAGCCTTTGGTGGGACTATCCAACTTTCGGTTGTTTAATCCAGATTTAATTTTATTATCCAACATTTGGTGGAACTATCCAACTTTCGGTTGTTTAATCCACATTTCATTTTACTACCCAACCTTCAATTGGGATATCCAACTTTCGTTTGGTTAATCCAGATTTCATGTTACTTTCCAACCTTCAATTGGACTATCCAACCTTCTTTGGGACTATTCAATTTAGATTTTGGATAGTCCAACTTTCGTTTGGTTAATCCAGATTTCATTTTACTATGCAACGTATGGTGGGACCATCCAACTTTCGGTTGGATAATCCAGATTTCATTTTACTATCCAGCTTTTGGTGGGACAATCCAACTTTCGTTTGTTAATCCAGATTTCATGTAACTATCCAACCTTCAATTGGACTATCCAACCTACTTTGGGACTATCCAACTTTCATTTTGGACATTCCAGATTTCATTTTACTATCCAACGTTCGGTTGGACTATCCAACTTTCGGTTGGATAATCAAGATTTCATTTTACTATACAACGTTTGGTGGGACTATCCAACTTTAGGTTGGATAATCCAGATTTAATTTTACTATCCAGCCTTTGGTGGGACAATCCAACTTTCGGTTGTTTAATCCAGATTTCATGTAACTTTCCAACCTTCAATTGGACTATCCAAACTTCTTTCGGACTATCCAACTTTCGTTTTGGACAATCCAGATTTCATGTTACTTTCCAACCTTCCATTGAACTATCCAACCTTCTTTGGGACTATCCAACTTTCATTTTGGACATTCCAGATTTCATTTTACTATCCAACGTTTGTTTGGACTATCCAACTTTCGGTTGGATAATCAAGATTTCATTTTACTATACAACGTTTGTTTGGACTATCCATCTTTCGGTTGGATAATCCAGATTTCATTTTACTATACAACGTTTGGTGGGACTATCCAACTTTAGGTTGGATAATCCAGATTTCATTTTACTATCCAGCCTTTGGTGGGACTATCCAACTTTCGATTGGATAATCCAGATTTTATTTTACTATCCAGCCTTTGGTGGGACTATCCAACTTTCGGTTGTTAAATCCAGATTTCATGTAACTTTCCAACCTTCAATTGGACTATCCAAACTTCTTTCGGACTATCCAACTTTCGTTTTGGACAATCCAGACTTCATGTTACTTTCCAACCTTCCATTGAACTATCCAACCTTCTTTGGGACTATCCAACTTTCATTTTGGACATTCCAGATTTCATTTTACTATCCAACGTTTGTTTGGACTATCCAACTTTCGGTTGGATAATCCAGATTTCATTTTACTATACAACGTTTGGTGGGACTATCCATTTTTAGGTTGGATAATCCAGATTTCATTTTACTATCCAGCCTTTGGTGGGACTATCCAACTTTCGATTGGATAATCCAGATTTTATTTTACTATCCAGCCTTTGGTGGGACTATCCAACTTTCGATTGTTTAATCCAGATTTAATTTTATTATCCAACATTTGGTGGAACTATCCAACTTTCGGTTGTTTAATCCACATTTCATTTTACTATCCAACCTTCAATTGGGATATCCAACTTTCGTTTGGTTAATCCAGATTTCATGTTACTTTCCAACCTTCAATTGGACTATCCAACCTTCTTTGGGACTATTCAATTTAGATTTTGGATAGTCCAACTTTCGTTTGGTTAATCCAGATTTCATTTTACTATGCAACGTATGGTGGGACTATCCAACTTTCGGTTGGATAATCCAGATTTCATTTTACTATCCAGCCTTTGGTGGGACAATCCAACTTTCGTTTGTTAATCCAGATTTCATGTAACTATCCAACCTTCAATTGGACTATCCAACCTTCTTTGGGACTATCCAACTTTCGTTTGGATAGCCAATATTTCATTTTAATATCCAACCTTTGGTGGGACCATCCAACTTTCGTTTGCATAATCCAGTTTTCTTGTTACTTTCAGACCTTCAATTGGACTATCCAACCTACTTTGGGACAATCCAACTTTCATTTTGGACATTCCAGATTTCATTTTACTATCCAACGTTTGGTTGGACTATCCAACTTTCGGTTGGATAATCAAGATTTCATTTTACTAAACAACGTTTGGTGGGACTATCCAACTTTAGGTTGGATAATCCAGATTTAATTTTACTATCCAGCCTTTGGTGGGACAATCCAACTTTCGGTTGTTTAATCCAGATTTCATGTAACTTTCCAACCTTCAATTGGACTATCCAAACTTCTTTCGGACTATCCAACTTTCGTTTTGGACAATCCAGATTTCATGTTACTTTCCAACCTTCCATTGAACTATCCAACGTTCTTTGGGACTATCCAACTTTCATTTTGGACATTCCAGATTTCATTTTACTATCCAACGTTTGTTTGGACTATCCAATTTTCGGTTGGATAATCCAGATTTCATTTTACTATACAACGTTTGTTTGGACTATCCAACTTTCGGTTGGATAATCCAGATTTCATTTTACTATACAACGTTTGCTGGGACTATCCAACTTTAGGTTGGATAATCCAGATTTAATTTTACTATCCAGCCTTTGGTGGGACTATCCAACTTTCGATTCGATAATCCAGATTTTATTTTACTATCCAGCCTTTGGTGGGACTATCCAACTTTCGGTTGTTTAATCCAGATTTCATTTTATTATCCAACCTTTGGTGGAACTATCCAACTTTCGGTTGTTTAATCCACATTTCATTTTACTATCCAACCTTCAATTGGGATATCCAACTTTCCTTTGGTTAATCCCGATTTCATGTTACTTTCCAACCTTCAATGGACTATCCAACCTTCTTTGGGACTATCCAATTTAGATTTTGGATAATCCAGATTTCATTTTACTATACAACGTTTGGTGGGACTATCCAACTTTAGGTTGGATAATCCAGATTTCATTTTACTATCCAGCCTTTGGTGGGACTATCCAACTTTCGATTGGATAATCCAGATTTTATTTTACTATCCAACATTTGGTGGAACTATCCAACTTTCGGTTGTTTAATCCACATTTCATTTTACTATCCAACCTTCAATTGGGATATCCAACTTTCGTTTGGTTAATCCAGATTTCATGTTACTTTCCAACCTTCAATTGGACTATCCAACCTTCTTTGGGACTATTCAATTTAGATTTTGGATAGTCCAACTATCGTTTGGTTAATCCAGATTTAATTTTACTATGCAACGTATGGTGGGACTATCCAACTTTCGGTTGGATAATCCAGATTTCATTTTACTATCCAGCCTTTGGTGGTACAATCCAACTTTCGTTTGTTAATCCAGATTTCATGTAACTATCCAACCTTCAATTGGACTATCCAACCTTCTTTGGGACTATCCAACTTTCGTTTGGATAGCCCATATTTCATTTTAATATCCAACCTTTGGTGGGACCATCCAACTTTCGTTTGGATAATCCAGTTTTCTTGTTACTTTCAGACCTTCAATTGGACTATCCAACCTACTTTGGGACTATCCAACTTTCATTTTGGACATTCCAGATTTCATTTTACTATACAACGTTTGGTGGGACTATCCAACTTTAGGTTGGATAATCCAGATTTAATTTTACTATCCAGCCTTTGGTGGGACAATCCAACTTTCGGTTGTTTAATCCAGATTTCATGTAACTTTCCAACCTTCAATTGGACTATCCAAACTTCTTTCGGACTATCCAACTTTAGGTTGGATAATCCAGATTTCATTTTACTATCCAACGTTTGTTTGGACTATCCAACTTTCGGTTGGATAATCCAGATTTCATTTTACTATACAACGTTTGGTGGGACTATCCAACTTTAGGTTGGATAATCCAGATTTCATTTTACTATCCAGCCTTTGGTGGGACTATCTAACTTTCGATTGGATAATCCAGATTTAATTTTACTATCCAGCCATTGGTGGAACTATCCAACTTTCGGTTGTTTAATCCACATTTCATTTTACTATCCAACCTTCAATTGGGATATCCAACTTTCGTTTGGTTAATCCAGATTTCATGTTACTTTCCAACCTTCAATTGGACTATCCAACCTTCTTTGGGACTATTCAATTTAGATTTTGGATAGTCCAACTTTCGTTTGGTTAATCCAGATTTCATTTTACTATGCAACGTATGGTGGGACCATCCAACTTTCGGTTGGATAATCCAGATTTCATTTTACTATCCAGCCTTTGGTGGGACAATCCAACTTTCGTTTGTTAATCCAGATTTCATGTAACTATCCAACCTTCAATTGGACTATCCAACCTACTTTGGGACTATCCAACTTTCATTTTGGACATTCCAGATTTCATTTTACTATCCAACGTTTGTTTGGACTATCCAACTTTCGGTTGGATAATCCAGATTTCATTTTACTATACAACGTTTGGTGGGACTATCCAACTTTAGGTTGGATAATCCAGATTTCATTTTACTATCCAGCCTTTGGTGGGACTATCCAACTTTCGATTGGATAATCCAGATTTTATTTTACTATCCAGCCTTTGGTGGGACTATCCAACTTTCGGTTGTTTAATCCAGATTTAATTTTATTATCCAACATTTGGTGGAACTATCCAACTTTCGGTTGTTTAATCCACATTTCATTTTACTATCCAACCTTCAATTGGGATATCCAACTTTCGTTTGGTTAATCCAGATTTCATGTTACTTTCCAACCTTCAATTGGACTATCCAACCTTCTTTGGGACTATTCAATTTAGATTTTGGATAGTCCAACTATCGTTTGGTTAATCCAGATTTCATTTTACTATGCAACGTATGGTGGGACTATCCAACTTTCGGTTGGATAATCCAGATTTCATTTTACTATCCAGCCTTTGGTGGTACAATCCAACTTTCGTTTGTTAATCCAGATTTCATGTAACTATCCAACCTTTAATTGGACTATCCAACCTACTTTGGGACTATCCAACTTTCATTTTGGACATTCCAGATTTCATTTTACTATCCAACGTTTGTTTGGACTATCCAACTTTCGGTTGGATAATCCAGATTTCATTTTACTATACAACGTTTGGTGGGACTATCCAACTTTAGGTTGGATAATCCAGATTTCATTTTACTATCCAGCCTTTGGTGGGACTATCCAACTTTCGATTGGATAATCCAGATTTTATTTTACTATCCAGCCTTTGGTGGGACTATCCAACTTTCGGTTGTTTAATCCAGATTTAATTTTATTATCCAACATTTGGTGGAACTATCCAACTTTCGGTTGTTTAATCCACATTTCATTTTACTATCCAACCTTCAATTGGGATATCCAACTTTCGTTTGGTTAATCCAGATTTCATGTTACTTTCCAACCTTCAATTGGACTATCCAACCTTCTTTGGGACTATTCAATTTAGATTTTGGATAGTCCAACTATCGTTTGGTTAATCCAGATTTCATTTTACTATGCAACGTATGGTGGGACTATCCAACTTTCGGTTGGATAATCAAGATTTCATTTTACTATACAATGTTTGGTGGGACTATCCAACTTTAGGTTGGATAATCCAGATTTAATTTTACTATCCAGCCTTTGGTGGGACAATCCAACTTTCGGTTTTTTAATCCAGATTTCATGTAACTTTTCAACCTTCAATTGGACTATCCAAACTTATTTCTGACTATCCAACTTTAGGTTGGATAATCCAGATTTCATTTTACTATCCAACGTTTCTTTGGACTATCCAACTTTCGGTTGGATAATCCAGATTTCATTTTACTATACAACGTTTGGTGGGACTATCCAACTTTAGGTTGGATAATCCAGATTTCATTTTACTATCCAGCCTTTGGTGGGACTATCTAACTTTCGATTGGATAATCCAGATTTAATTTTACTATCCAGCCTTTGGTGGGACTATCCAACTTTCGGTTGTTTAATCCAGATTTAATTTTATTATCCAACATTTGGTGGAACTATCCAACTTTCGGTTGTTTAATCCACATTTCATTTTACTATCCAACCTTCAATTGGGATATCCAACTTTCGTTTGGTTAATCCAGATTTCATGTTACTTTCCAACCTTCAATTGGACTATCCAACCTTCTTTGGGACTATTCAATTTAGATTTTGGATAGTCCAACTTTCGTTTGGTTAATCCAGATTTCATTTTACTATGCAACGTATGGTGGGACCATCCAACTTTCGGTTGGATAATCCAGATTTCATTTTACTATCCAGCTTTTGGTGGGACAATCCAACTTTCGTTTGTTAATCCAGATTTCATGTAACTATCCAACCTTCAATTGGACTATCCAACCTACTTTGGGACTATCCAACTTTCATTTTGGACATTCCAGATTTCATTTTACTATCCAACGTTCGGTTGGACTATCCAACTTTCGGTTGGATAATCAAGATTTCATTTTACTATACAACGTTTGGTGGGACTATCCAACTTTAGGTTGGATAATCCAGATTTAATTTTACTATCCAGCCTTTGGTGGGACAATCCAACTTTCGGTTGTTTAATCCAGATTTCATGTAACTTTCCAACCTTCAATTGGACTATCCAAACTTCTTTCGGACTATCCAACTTTCGTTTTGGACAATCCAGATTTCATGTTACTTTCCAACCTTCCATTGAACTATCCAACCTTCTTTGGGACTATCCAACTTTCATTTTGGACATTCCAGATTTCATTTTACTATCCAACGTTTGTTTGGACTATCCAACTTTCGGTTGGATAATCCAGATTTCATTTTACTATACAACGTTTGGTGGGACTATCCATTTTTAGGTTGGATAATCCAGATTTCATTTTACCATCCAGCCTTTGGTGGGACTATCCAACTTTCGATTGGATAATCCAGATTTTATTTTACTATCCAGCCTTTGGTGGGACTATCCAACTTTCGATTGTTTAATCCAGATTTAATTTTATTATCCAACATTTGGTGGAACTATCCAACTTTCGGTTGTTTAATCCACATTTCATTTTACTATCCAACCTTCAATTGGGATATCCAACTTTCGTTTGGTTAATCCAGATTTCATGTTACTTTCCAACCTTCAATTGGACTATCCAACCTTCTTTGGGACTATTCAATTTAGATTTTGGATAGTCCAACTTTCGTTTGGTTAATCCAGATTTCATTTTACTATGCAACGTATGGTGGGACTATCCAACTTTCGGTTGGATAATCCAGATTTCATTTTACTATCCAGCCTTTGGTGGGACAATCCAACTTTCGTTTGTTAATCCAGATTTCATGTAACTATCCAACCTTCAATTGGACTATCCAACCTTCTTTGGGACTATCCAACTTTCGTTTGGATAGCCAATATTTCATTTTAATATCCAACCTTTGGTGGGACCATCCAACTTTCGTTTGGATAATCCAGTTTTCTTGTTACTTTCAGACCTTCAATTGGACTATCCAACCTACTTTGGGACAATCCAACTTTCATTTTGGACATTCCAGATTTCATTTTACTATCCAACGTTTGGTTGGACTATCCAACTTTCGGTTGGATAATCAAGATTTCATTTTACTAAACAACGTTTGGTGGGACTATCCAACTTTAGGTTGGATAATCCAGATTTAATTTTACTATCCAGCCTTTGGTGGGACAATCCAACTTTCGGTTGTTTAATCCAGATTTCATGTAACTTTCCAACCTTCAATTGGACTATCCAAACTTCTTTCGGACTATCCAACTTTCGTTTTGGACAATCCAGATTTCATGTTACTTTCCAACCTTCCATTGAACTATCCATCCTTCTTTGGGACTATCCAACTTTCATTTTGGACATTCCAGATTTCATTTTACTATCCAACGTTTGTTTGGACTATCCAACTTTCGGTTGGATAATCCAGATTTCATTTTACTATACAACGTTTGTTTGGACTATCCAACTTTCGGTTGGATAATCCAGATTTCATATTACTATACAACGTTTGCTGGGACTATCCAACTTTAGGTTGGATAATCCAGATTTCATTTTACTATCCAGCCTTTGGTGGGACTATCCAACTTTAGATTCGATAATCCAGATTTTATTTTACTATCCAGCCTTTGGTGGGACTATCCAACTTTTGGTTGTTTAATCCAGATTTCATTTTATTATCCAACCTTTGGTGGAACTATCCAACTTTCGGTTGTTTAATCCACATTTCATTTTACTATCCAACCTTCAATTGGGATATCCAACTTTCCTTTGGTTAATCCCGATTTCATGTTACTTTCCAACCTTCAATGGACTATCCAACCTTCTTTGGGACTATCCAATTTAGATTTTGGATAATCCAGATTTCATTTTACTATACAACGTTTGGTGGGACTATCCAACTTTAGGTTGGATAATCCAGATTTAATTTTACTATCCAGCCTTTGGTGGGACTATCCAACTTTCGATTGGATAATCCAGATTTTATTTTACTATCCAACATTTGGTGGAACTATCCAACTTTCGGTTGTTTAATCCACATTTCATTTTACTATCCAACCTTCAATTGGGATATCCAACTTTCGTTTGGTTAATCCAGATTTCATGTTACTTTCCAACCTTCAATTGGACTATCCAACCTTCTTTGGGACTATTCAATTTAGATTTTGGATAGTCCAACTTTCGTTTGGTTAATCCAGATTTCATTTTACTATGCAACGTATGGTGGGACTATCCAACTTTCGGTTGGATAATCCAGATTTCATGTAACTATCCAACCTTCAATTGGACTATCCAACCTTCTTTGGGACTATCCAACTTTCGTTTGGATAGCCCATATTTCATTTTAATATCCAACCTTTGGTGGGACCATCCAACTTTCGTTTGGATAATCCAGTTTTCTTGTTACTTTCCAACCTTCAATTGGACTATCCAACCTACTTTGGGACTATCCAACTTTCATTTTGGACATTCCAGATTTCATTTTACTATCCAACGTTTGGTTGGACTATCCAACTTTCGGTTGGATAATCAAGATTTCATTTTACTATACAACGTTTGGTGGGACTATCCAACTTTCGTTTGGATAATCCAGTTTTCTTGTTACTTTCCAACCTTCAATTGGACTATCCAAACTTCTTTCGGACTATCCAACTTTCGTTTTGGACAATCCAGATTTCATGTTACTTTCCAACCTTCCGTTGAACTATCCAACCTTCTTTGGGACTATCCAACTTTCATTTTGGACATTCCAGATTTCATTTTACTATCCAACGTTTGTTTGGACTATCCAACTTTCGGTTGGATAATCCAGATTTCATTTTACTATACAACGTTTGTTTGGACTATCCAACTTTCGGTTGGATAATCCAGATTTCATTTTACTATACAACGTTTGGTGGGACTATCCAACTTTAGGTTGGATAATCCAGATTTCATTTTATTATCCAACCTTTGGTGGAACTATCCAACTTTCGGTTGTTTAATCCACATTTCATTTTACTATCCAACCTTCAATTGGGATATCCAACTTTCGTTTGGTTAATCCCGATTTCATGTTACTTTCCAACCTTCAATTGGACTATCCAACCTTCTTTGGGACTATCCAATTTAGATTTTGGATAGTCCAGATTTCATTTTACTATGCAACGTTTGGTGGGACTATCCAACTTTCGGTTGGATAATCCAGATTTCATTTTACTATCCAGCCTTTGGTGGGACAATCCAACTTTCGGTTGTTAATCCAGATTCCATGTAACTTTCCAACCTTCAATTGGACTATCCAACCTTCTTTGGGACTATCCAACTTTCGTTTGGATTGCCAATATTTTATTTTAATATCCAACCTTTGGTGGGACCATCCAACTGTCGTTTGGATAATCCAGTTTTCTTGTTACTTTCAAACCTTCAATTGGACTATCCAACCTTCTTTGGGACTATCCAACTTTCATTTTGGACATTCCAGATTTCATTTTACTATCAAACGTTTGGTTGGACTATCCAACTTTCGGTTGGATAATCCAGATTTCATTTTACTATGCAACGTATCGTGGGACTATCCAACTTTCGGTTGGATAATCCAGATTTCATTTTACTATCCAGCCTTTGGTGGGACAATCCAACTTTCGTTCGTTAATCCAGATTTCATGTAACTATCCAACCTTCAATTGGACTATCCAACCTTCTTTGGGACTATCCAACTTTCGTTTGGATAGCCCATATTTCATTTTAATATCCAACCTTTGGTTGGACAATCCAACTTTCGGTTGTTTAATCCAGATTTCATGTAACTTTCCAACCTTCAATTGGACTATCCAAACTTCTTTCGGACTATCCAACTTTCGTTTGGATAATCCAGATTTCATGTTACTTTCCAACCTTCCATTGAACTATCCAACCTTCTTTGGGACTATCCAACTTTCATTTTGGACATTCCAGATTTCATTTTACTATCCAACGTTTGTTTGGACTATCCAACTTTTGGTTGGATAATCCAGATTTCATTTTACTATACAACGTTTGTTTGGACTATCCAACTTTCGGTTGGATAATCCAGATTTAATTTTACTATACGTTTGTTTGGACTATCCAACTTTCGGTTGGATAATCCAGATTTCATTTTACTATCCAGCCTTTGGTGGGACAATCCAACTTTCGGTTGTTTAATCCAGATTTCATGTAACTTTCAACCTTCAATTGGACTATCCAACCTTCTTTGGGACTATCCAACTTTCGTTTTGGATAATCCAGATGTCATGTTACTATCCAACCTTTGGTGGGACCATCCAACTTTCGTTTGGATAATCCAGATTTCATGTTACTTTCCAACCTTCCATTCAACTATCCAACCTTCTTCGGGACTATCCAACTTTCGTTTTGGATAATCCAGATTTTATGTTACTATCCAACCTTTGTTGGGACTATCCAACTTTCAATTGGATAATCCAGATTTCATTTTACTATCCAGCCTTTGGTGGGACTATCCAACTTTCAGTTGGATAATCCAGATTTCATTTTACTATCCAGTTTATGGTGGGACTATCCAAATTTTGTTTGTATAATCCAGATTTAATTTTATTATCCAACCTTTGGTGGAACTATCCAACTTTCGGTTGTTTAATCCACATTTCATTTTACTATCCAACCTTCAATTGGGATATCCAACTTTCGTTTGGTTAATCCAGATTTCATGTTACTTTCCAACCTTCAATTGGACTATCCAACCTTCTTTGGGACTATCCAATTTAGATTTTGGATAGTCCATATTTCATTTTACTATCCAGCCTTTGGTGGGACAATCCAACTTTCGGTTGTTAATCCAGATTTCATGTAACTTTCCAACCTTCAATTGGACTATCCAACCTTCTTTGGGACAATCCAACTTTCATTTTGTACATTCCAGATTTCATTTTACTATCCAACATTTGGTTGGACTATCCAACTTTCGTTTGGATAATCCAGATTTCATTTTACTATACAAAGTTTGGTTGGACTATCCAACTTTCGGTTGTTTAATCCACATTTCATTTTACTATCCAACCTTTGCTTGGGATTTTCAACTTTAGTTTGGATAGTCCATATTTAATTTTACTATCCAACCTTTGGTGGGACTATCCAACTTTCGGTTGTTTAATACAGATTTCATGTTACTTTCCAACCGTCAATTGGACTATCCAGCCTTCTTTGGGATTATCCAACTTCCGTTTTGGATAATCCAGATTTTATGTTACTATCCAACCTTTGTTGGGACTATCCCACTTTCAGTTGGATAATCCAGATTTCATTTTACTATCCAGCTTTAGGTCAGACTATCCAACTTTCGGTTGTTTAATGCAGATTTCATGTTACTATCCAACATTCAATTGGACTATCCAACCTTCTTCGGGACTACCCAACTTTTGTTTTGGATAATCCAGATTTTATGTTACTATCCAACCTTTGTTGGGACTATCCCACTTTCGGTTGGATAATTCACATTTAATTTTACTATCCAACGTTTGGTGGTACTATCCAACTTTCGTTTGGATGATCCAGATTTAATTTTACTATCCAACCTTTGTTGGGACTATCCAACTTTCGGTTGGATAATCCAGATTTCATTTTACTATACAACGTTTGTTTGGACTATCCAACTTTCGGTTGGATAATCCAGATTTCATTTTACTATACAACGTTTGGTGGGACTATCCAACTTTAGGTTGGATAATCCAGATTTCATTTTATTATCCAACCTTTGGTGGAACTATCCAACTTTCGGTTGTTTAATCCACATTTCATTTTACTATCCAACCTTCAATTGGGATATCCAACTTTCGTTTGGTTAATCCCGATTTCATGTTACTTTCCAACCTTCAATTGGACTATCCAACCTTCTTTGGGACTATCCAATTTAGATTTTGGATAGTCCAGATTTCATTTTACTATGCAACGTTTGGTGGGACTATCCAACTTTCGGTTGGATAATCCAGATTTCATTTTACTATCCAGCCTTTGGTGGGACAATCCAACTTTCGGTTGTTAATCCAGATTCCATGTAACTTTCCAACCTTCAATTGGACTATCCAACCTTCTTTGGGACTATCCAACTTTCGTTTGGATTGCCAATATTTTATTTTAATATCCAACCTTTGGTGGGACCATCCAACTGTCGTTTGGATAATCCAGTTTTCTTGTTACTTTCAAACCTTCAATTGGACTATCCAACCTTCTTTGGGACTATCCAACTTTCATTTTGGACATTCCAGATTTCATTTTACTATCAAACGTTTGGTTGGACTATCCAACTTTCGGTTGGATAATCCAGATTTCATTTTACTATGCAACGTATCGTGGGACTATCCAACTTTCGGTTGGATAATCCAGATTTCATTTTACTATCCAGCCTTTGGTGGGACAATCCAACTTTCGTTCGTTAATCCAGATTTCATGTAACTATCCAACCTTCAATTGGACTATCCAACCTTCTTTGGGACTATCCAACTTTCGTTTGGATAGCCCATATTTCATTTTAATATCCAACCTTTGGTTGGACAATCCAACTTTCGGTTGTTTAATCCAGATTTCATGTAACTTTCCAACCTTCAATTGGACTATCCAAACTTCTTTCGGACTATCCAACTTTCGTTTGGATAATCCAGATTTCATGTTACTTTCCAACCTTCCATTGAACTATCCAACCTTCTTTGGGACTATCCAACTTTCATTTTGGACATTCCAGATTTCATTTTACTATCCAACGTTTGTTTGGACTATCCAACTTTTGGTTGGATAATCCAGATTTCATTTTACTATACAACGTTTGTTTGGACTATCCAACTTTCGGTTGGATAATCCAGATTTAATTTTACTATACGTTTGTTTGGACTATCCAACTTTCGGTTGGATAATCCAGATTTCATTTTACTATCCAGCCTTTGGTGGGACAATCCAACTTTCGGTTGTTTAATCCAGATTTCATGTAACTTTCAACCTTCAATTGGACTATCCAACCTTCTTTGGGACTATCCAACTTTCGTTTTGGATAATCCAGATGTCATGTTACTATCCAACCTTTGGTGGGACCATCCAACTTTCGTTTGGATAATCCAGATTTCATGTTACTTTCCAACCTTCCATTCAACTATCCAACCTTCTTCGGGACTATCCAACTTTCGTTTTGGATAATCCAGATTTTATGTTACTATCCAACCTTTGTTGGGACTATCCAACTTTCAATTGGATAATCCACATTTCATTTTACTATCCAACCTTCAATTGGGATATCCAACTTTCGTTTGGTTAATCCAGATTTCATGTTACTTTCCAACCTTCAATTGGACTATCCAACCTTCGTTTGGTTAATCCAGATTTCATGTTACTTTCCAACCTTCAATTGGACTATCCAACCTTCTTTGGGACTATCCAATTTAGATTTTGGATAGTCCATATTTCATTTTACTATCCAGCCTTTGGTGGGACAATCCAACTTTCGGTTGTTAATCCAGATTTCATGTAACTTTCCAACCTTCAATTGGACTATCCAACCTTCTTTGGGACAATCCAACTTTCATTTTGTACATTCCAGATTTCATTTTACTATCCAACATTTGGTTGGACTATCCAACTTTCGTTTGGATAATCCAGATTTCATTTTACTATACAAAGTTTGGTTGGACTATCCAACTTTCGGTTGTTTAATCCACATTTCATTTTACTATCCAACCTTTGCTTGGGATTTTCAACTTTAGTTTGGATAGTCCATATTTAATTTTACTATCCAACCTTTGGTGGGACTATCCAACTTTCGGTTGTTTAATACAGATTTCATGTTACTTTCCAACCGTCAATTGGACTATCCAGCCTTCTTTGGGATTATCCAACTTCCGTTTTGGATAATCCAGATTTTATGTTACTATCCAACCTTTGTTGGGACTATCCCACTTTCAGTTGGATAATCCAGATTTCATTTTACTATCCAGCTTTAGGTCAGACTATCCAACTTTCGGTTGTTTAATGCAGATTTCATGTTACTATCCAACATTCAATTGGACTATCCAACCTTCTTCGGGACTACCCAACTTTTGTTTTGGATAATCCAGATTTTATGTTACTATCCAACCTTTGTTGGGACTATCCCACTTTCGGTTGGATAATTCACATTTAATTTTACTATCCAACGTTTGGTGGTACTATCCAACTTTCGTTTGGATAATCCAGTTTTCTTGTTACTTTCAGACCTTCAATTGGACTATCCAACCTACTTTGGGACAATCCAACTTTCATTTTGGACATTCCAGATTTCATTTTACTATCCAACGTTTGGTTGGACTATCCAACTTTCGGTTGGATAATCAAGATTTCATTTTACTAAACAACGTTTGGTGGGACTATCCAACTTTAGGTTGGATAATCCAGATTTAATTTTACTATCCAGCCTTTGGTGGGACAATCCAACTTTCGGTTGTTTAATCCAGATTTCATGTAACTTTCCAACCTTCAATTGGACTATCCAAACTTCTTTCGGACTATCCAACTTTCGTTTTGGACAATCCAGATTTCATGTTACTTTCCAACCTTCCATTGAACTATCCATCCTTCTTTGGGACTATCCAACTTTCATTTTGGACATTCCAGATTTCATTTTACTATCCAACGTTTGTTTGGACTATCCAACTTTCGGTTGGATAATCCAGATTTCATTTTACTATACAACTTTTGTTTGGACTATCCAACTTTCGGTTGGATAATCCAGATTTCATATTACTATACAACGTTTGCTGGGACTATCCAACTTTAGGTTGGATAATCCAGATTTCATTTTACTATCCAGCCTTTGGTGGGACTATCCAACTTTAGATTCGATAATCCAGATTTTATTTTACTATCCAGCCTTTGGTGGGACTATCCAACTTTTGGTTGTTTAATCCAGATTTCATTTTATTATCCAACCTTTGGTGGAACTATCCAACTTTCGGTTGTTTAATCCACATTTCATTTTACTATCCAACCTTCAATTGGGATATCCAACTTTCCTTTGGTTAATCCCGATTTCATGTTACTTTCCAACCTTCAATGGACTATCCAACCTTCTTTGGGACTATCCAATTTAGATTTTGGATAATCCAGATTTCATTTTACTATACAACGTTTGGTGGGACTATCCAACTTTAGGTTGGATAATCCAGATTTAATTTTACTATCCAGCCTTTGGTGGGACTATCCAACTTTCGATTGGATAATCCAGATTTTATTTTACTATCCAACATTTGGTGGAACTATCCAACTTTCGGTTGTTTAATCCACATTTCATTTTACTATCCAACCTTCAATTGGGATATCCAACTTTCGTTTGGTTAATCCAGATTTCATGTTACTTTCCAACCTTCAATTGGACTATCCAACCTTCTTTGGGACTATTCAATTTAGATTTTGGATAGTCCAACTTTCGTTTGGTTAATCCAGATTTCGTTTTACTATGCAACGTATGGTGGGACTATCCAACTTTCGGTTGGATAATCCAGATTTCATGTAACTATCCAACCTTCAATTGGACTATCCAACCTTCTTTGGGACTATCCAACTTTCGTTTGGATAGCCCATATTTCATTTTAATATCCAACCTTTGGTGGGACCATCCAACTTTCGTTTGGATAATCCAGTTTTCTTGTTACTTTCCAACCTTCAATTGGACTATCCAACCTACTTTGGGACTATCCAACTTTCATTTTGGACATTCCAGATTTCATTTTACTATCCAACGTTTGGTTGGACTATCCAACTTTCGGTTGGATAATCAAGATTTCATTTTACTATACAACGTTTGGTGGGACTATCCAACTTTCGTTTGGATAATCCAGTTTTCTTGTTACTTTCCAACCTTCAATTGGACTATCCAAACTTCTTTCGGACTATCCAACTTTCGTTTTGGACAATCCAGATTTCATGTTACTTTCCAACCTTCCGTTGAACTATCCAACCTTCTTTGGGACTATCCAACTTTCATTTTGGACATTCCAGATTTCATTTTACTATCCAACGTTTGTTTGGACTATCCAACTTTCGGTTGGATAATCCAGATTTCATTTTACTATACAACGTTTGTTTGGACTATCCAACTTTCGGTTGGATAATCCAGATTTCATTTTACTATACAACGTTTGGTGGGACTATCCAACTTTAGGTTGGATAATCCAGATTTCATTTTATTATCCAACCTTTGGTGGAACTATCCAACTTTCGGTTGTTTAATCCACATTTCATTTTACTATCCAACCTTCAATTGGGATATCCAACTTTCGTTTGGTTAATCCCGATTTCATGTTACTTTCCAACCTTCAATTGGACTATCCAACCTTCTTTGGGACTATCCAATTTAGATTTTGGATAGTCCAGATTTCATTTTACTATGCAACGTTTGGTGGGACTATCCAACTTTCGGTTGGATAATCCAGATTTCATTTTACTATCCAGCCTTTGGTGGGACAATCCAACTTTCGGTTGTTAATCCAGATTCCATGTAACTTTCCAACCTTCAATTGGACTATCCAACCTTCTTTGGGACTATCCAACTTTCGTTTGGATTGCCAATATTTTATTTTAATATCCAACCTTTGGTGGGACCATCCAACTGTCGTTTGGATAATCCAGTTTTCTTGTTACTTTCAAACCTTCAATTGGACTATCCAACCTTCTTTGGGACTATCCAACTTTCATTTTGGACATTCCAGATTTCATTTTACTATCAAACGTTTGGTTGGACTATCCAACTTTCGGTTGGATAATCCAGATTTCATTTTACTATGCAACGTATCGTGGGACTATCCAACTTTCGGTTGGATAATCCAGATTTCATTTTACTATCCAGCCTTTGGTGGGACAATCCAACTTTCGTTCGTTAATCCAGATTTCATGTAACTATCCAACCTTCAATTGGACTATCCAACCTTCTTTGGGACTATCCAACTTTCGTTTGGATAGCCCATATTTCATTTTAATATCCAACCTTTGGTTGGACAATCCAACTTTCGGTTGTTTAATCCAGATTTCATGTAACTTTCCAACCTTCAATTGGACTATCCAAACTTCTTTCGGACTATCCAACTTTCGTTTGGATAATCCAGATTTCATGTTACTTTCCAACCTTCCATTGAACTATCCAACCTTCTTTGGGACTATCCAACTTTCATTTTGGACATTCCAGATTTCATTTTACTATCCAACGTTTGTTTGGACTATCCAACTTTTGGTTGGATAATCCAGATTTCATTTTACTATACAACGTTTGTTTGGACTATCCAACTTTCGGTTGGATAATCCAGATTTAATTTTACTATACGTTTGTTTGGACTATCCAACTTTCGGTTGGATAATCCAGATTTCATTTTACTATCCAGCCTTTGGTGGGACAATCCAACTTTCGGTTGTTTAATCCAGATTTCATGTAACTTTCAACCTTCAATTGGACTATCCAACCTTCTTTGGGACTATCCAACTTTCGTTTTGGATAATCCAGATGTCATGTTACTATCCAACCTTTGGTGGGACCATCCAACTTTCGTTTGGATAATCCAGATTTCATGTTACTTTCCAACCTTCCATTCAACTATCCAACCTTCTTCGGGACTATCCAACTTTCGTTTTGGATAATCCAGATTTTATGTTACTATCCAACCTTTGTTGGGACTATCCAACTTTCAATTGGATAATCCAGATTTCATTTTACTATCCAGCCTTTGGTGGGACTATCCAACTTTCAGTTGGATAATCCAGATTTCATTTTACTATCCAGTTTATGGTGGGACTATCCAAATTTTGTTTGTATAATCCAGATTTAATTTTATTATCCAACCTTTGGTGGAACTATCCAACTTTCGGTTGTTTAATCCACATTTCATTTTACTATCCAACCTTCAATTGGGATATCCAACTTTCGTTTGGTTAATCCAGATTTCATGTTACTTTCCAACCTTCAATTGGACTATCCAACCTTCTTTGGGACTATCCAATTTAGATTTTGGATAGTCCATATTTCATTTTACTATCCAGCCTTTGGTGGGACAATCCAACTTTCGGTTGTTAATCCAGATTTCATGTAACTTTCCAACCTTCAATTGGACTATCCAACCTTCTTTGGGACAATCCAACTTTCATTTTGTACATTCCAGATTTCATTTTACTATCCAACATTTGGTTGGACTATCCAACTTTCGTTTGGATAATCCAGATTTCATTTTACTATACAAAGTTTGGTTGGACTATCCAACTTTCGGTTGTTTAATCCACATTTCATTTTACTATCCAACCTTTGCTTGGGATTTTCAACTTTAGTTTGGATAGTCCATATTTAATTTTACTATCCAACCTTTGGTGGGACTATCCAACTTTCGGTTGTTTAATACAGATTTCATGTTACTTTCCAACCGTCAATTGGACTATCCAGCCTTCTTTGGGATTATCCAACTTCCGTTTTGGATAATCCAGATTTTATGTTACTATCCAACCTTTGTTGGGACTATCCCACTTTCAGTTGGATAATCCAGATTTCATTTTACTATCCAGCTTTAGGTCAGACTATCCAACTTTCGGTTGTTTAATGCAGATTTCATGTTACTATCCAACATTCAATTGGACTATCCAACCTTCTTCGGGACTACCCAACTTTTGTTTTGGATAATCCAGATTTTATGTTACTATCCAACCTTTGTTGGGACTATCCCACTTTCGGTTGGATAATTCACATTTAATTTTACTATCCAACGTTTGGTGGTACTATCCAACTTTCGTTTGGATGATCCAGATTTAATTTTACTATCCAACCTTTGTTGGGACTATCCAACTTTCGGTTGGATAATCCAGATTTCATTTCACTATCCAACGTTTGGTGGGACTATCCAAATTTCGTTTGGATAATCCAGATTTCATTTTACTATACAGCCTTTGGTGGGACTATCCAACTTTCCGTTGTTTAATCCAGATTTCATGTTACTTTCCAACCTTCAATTGGTCTATCCAACCTTCTTTGGGACTCTCCAACTTTCGTTTTGGATAATTTATATTTCATGTTACTATCCAACATTCGCTTTGAATATCAAACTTTGGTTTGGATAGTCCCTATTTCATTTTACTATCCAACCTTTGGTGGGACCATCCAATTTTTGTTTGGTTAATCCAGATTTCATGTTACTTTCCAACCTTCAAATGGACTATCAAACCTTCTTTGGGACTATCCAATTTAGATTTTGGATAATCCAGATTTTATGTTACTATACAACCTTTGGTGGGACTATCCAATTTTTGGTTGTTTAATCCAGATTACATGTTTTTATCCAACCTTGGGCGGGACTTTACAACTTTCGGTTGTTGAATCCACATTTCATTTTACTATCCAACCTTTGTTTGGAATATCCAACTTTGGTTTGGATAGTCCATATTTCATGTTACTATCCAACCTTTGTTGGGACTATCCAACTTTCGGTTGGATAATCCAGATTTCATTTTACTATTCAGCCTTTGGTGGGACCATCCAACCTTCGTTTGGATAATCCATATTTCATGTTGCTATCCAACCTTTGTTGGGACCATCGAACTTTCGTTTGGATAATCCAGATTTCATGTAAAATTCCAACCTTCAATTGGACTATCTAACCTTCTTTGGGACTATCCAACATCCATTTTGGATAATTCAGATTTCATGTTACTATCCATCCTTCGCTTGGAATATCAAACTTTCGTTTGGATAATCCAGATTTCATTTTACTATCAAGCCTTTGGTGGGACTATCCCACTTTCGGTTGTTTAATGCAGATTTCATGTTACTTTCCAACATTCAATTGGACTATTCAACTTTCTTTGGGACTATCCAACTATCATTTTGGATAATGCAGATTTCATGTTACTATCCAACCTTTGTTGGGACTATCCAACTTTCAGTTGGATGATCCAGATTTCATTTTACCATCAAGCCATTCTTTGGACTATCCAACTTTCGGTTGTTTAATCCAGATTTAATTTTATTATCCAACCTTTGGTAGGACTATTCAACTTTATGTTGGATAATCCAGATTTCATTTTACTATCCAGCCTTTGGTGGGACAATCCAACTTTCGGTTGTTTAATCCAGATTTCATGTTACTTTCCAACCTTCCATTGAACTATCCAACCTTCTTCGGGACTATCCAACTTTCGTTTTGGATAATCCAGATATAATGTTACTATCCAACCTTTGTTGGGACTATCCAACTTTCGGTTAGATAATCCAGATTTCATTTTACTATCCAGTTTATGGTGGGACTATCCAACTTTCATTTTGGATAATCCAGATTTCATTTTACTATCCAGCCTTTGGTGGGACTATCCAATTTTCGGTTGGATGATCCAGATTTCATTTTACTATCCAGTTTATGGTGGGACTATCCAAATTTCGTTTGTATAATCCAGATTTAATTTTACTATCCAATCTTTGGTGGGACTATCCAACCTTCTTCGGGACCATCCAATCTTCGTTTTGGATAATCCAGATTTCATGTTACTATCCAACCTTCTTTGGGACTATCCAATTTAGATTTTGGATAATCCAGATTTTATGTTACTATCCAACCTTTGGTGGGACTATCAAACTTTCGGTTGTTTAATCCAGATTAAACTTTATTATCCAACATTTGGTTGGTTTATCCAACTTTCGGTTGTTTAATCCACATTTCATTTTACTATCCAACCATCGCTTGGGATATCCAACTTTGATTTGGATAGTCCATATTTCATTTTACTATCCAACCTTTGGTGGGACTATCCAACTTTCGTTTGGACAGTCCAGATTTCATGTTACTTTCCAACCTTCCATTGAACTATCCAACCTTCTTCGGGACTATCCAACTTTCGTTTTGGATAATCCAGATATTATGTTACTATCCAACCTTTGTTGGGACTATCCAACTTTCGGTTGGATAATCCAGATTTCATGTAACTTTCCAAACTTCAATTGGACTATCCAACCTTCTTTGGGACTATCCAACTTTCGTTTTGGATAATCCAGTTTTCTTGTTACTTTCCAACCTTCAATTGGACTATCCAGCTTTCTTTGGGACTATCCAACTTTTGTTTTGATAATCCAGATTTAATTTTACTATACAACGTTTGGTGGGACTATCCAACTTTAGGTTGGATAATCCAGATTTCTTTTTACTATCCAGCCTTTGGTGGGACAATCCAACTTTCGTTTTGGATAATCCAGATATTATGTTACTATCCAACCTTTGTTGGGACTATCCAACTTTCGGTTGGATAATCCAGATTTCATTTTACTATCCAGCCTTTGGTGGGACTATCCAATTTTCGGTTGGATGATCCAGATTTCATTTTACTATCCAGTTTATGGTGGGACTATCCAAATTTCGTTTGTATAATCCAGATTTAATTTTACTATCCAATCTTTGGTGGGACTATCCAACCTTCTTCGGGACCATCCAATCTTCGTTTTGGATAATCCAGATTTCATGTTACTATCCAACCTTCTTTGGGACTATCCAATTTAGATTTTGGATAATCCAGATTTTATGTTACTATCCAACCTTTGGTTGGGACTATCAAACTTTCGGTTGTTTAATCCAGATTAAACTTTATTATCCAACATTTGGTTGGACTATCCAACTTTCGGTTGTTTAATCCACATTTCATTTTACTATCCAACCTTGATTTGGATAGTCCATATTTCATTTTACTATCCAACCTTTGGTGGGACTATCCAAATTTCGTTTGGACAGTCCAGATTTCATGTTACTTTCCAACCTTCCATTGAACTATCCAACCTTCTTCGGGACTATCCAACTTTCGATTTGGATAATCCAGATATTATGTTACTATCCAACCTTTGTTGGGACTATCCAACTTTCGGTTGGATAATCCAGATTTTATTTTACTATCCAGCCTTTGGTAGGACTATCCAATTTTCGGTTGGATGATCCAGATTTCATTTTACTATCCAGTTTATGGTGGGACTATCCAAATTTCGTTTGTATAATCCAGATTTAATTTTACTATCCAATCTTTGGTGGGACTATCCAACCTTCTTCGGGACCATCCAATCTTCGTTTTGGATAATCCAGATTTCATGTTACTATCCAAAATTCTTTGGGACTATCCAATTTAGATTTTGGATAATCCAGATTTTATGTTACTATCCAACCTTTGGTGGGACTATCAAACATACGGTTGTTTAATCCAGATTAAACTTTATTATCCAACATTTGGTTGGACTATCCAACTTTCGGTTGTTTAATCCACATTTCATTTTACTATCCAACCATCGCTTGGGATATCCAACTTTGATTTGGATAGTCCATATTTCATTTTACTATCCAACCTTTGGTGGGACTATCCAACTTTCGTTTGGACAGTCCAGATTTCATGTTACTTTCCAACCTTCCATTGAACTATCCAACCTTCTTCGGGACTATCCAACTTTCGTTTTGGATAATCCAGATATTATGTTACTATCCAACCTTTGTTGGGACTATCCAACTTTCGGTTGGATAATCCAGATTTCATTTTACTATCCAACCTTTGGTTGGACTATCCAACTTTCGTTTGGACAGTCCAGATTTCATGTTACTTTCCAACCTTCCATTGAACTATCCAACCTTCTTCGGGACTATCCAACTTTCGTTTTGGATAATACAGATATTATGTTACTATCCAACCTTTGTTGGGACTATCCAACTTTCGGTTGGATAATCCAGATTTAATTTTACTATCCAGCCTTTGGTGGGACTATCCAACTTTCGGTTGGATAATCCAAATTTCATTGTACTATCCAGTTTATGGTGGGACTATCCAAATTTCGTTTGTATAATCCAGATTTAATTTTACTATCCAATCATTGGTGGGACTATCCAACCTTCTTCGGGACCATCCAATCTTCGTTTTGGATAATCCAGATTTCATGTTACTATCCAACCTTCTTTGGGACTATCCAATTTAGATTTTGGATAATCCAGATTTTATGTTACTATCCAACCTTTGGTGGGACTATCAAACTTTCAGTTGTTTAATCAGGATTAAACTTTATTATCCAACATTTGGTTGGACTATCCAACTTTCGGTTGTTTAATCCACATTTCATTTTACTATCCAACCATCGCTTGGGATATCCAACTTTGATTTGGATAGTCCATATTTCATTTTACTATCCAACCTTTGGTGGGACTATCTAACTTTCGTTTGGACAGTCCAGATTTAATGTTACTTTCCAACCTTCCATTGAACTATCCAACCTTCTTCGGGACTATCCAACTTTCGTTTTGGATAATCCAGATATTATGTTACTATCCAACCTTTGTTGGGACTATCCAACTTTCGGTTGGATAATCCAGATTTCATTTTACTATCCAGTTTATGGTGGGACTATCCAAATTTCGTTTGTATAATCCAGATTTAATTTTACTATCCAATCATTGGTGGGACTATCCAACCTTCTTCGGGACCATCCAATCTTCGTTTTGGATAATCCAGATTTCATGTTACTATCCAACCTTCTATGGGACTATCCAATTTAGATTTTGGATAATCCAGATTTTATGTTACTATCCAACCTTTGGTGGGACTATCAAACTTTCAGTTGTTTAATCAGGATTAAACTTTATTATCCAACATTTGGTTGGACTATCCAACTTTCGGTTGTTTAATCCACATTTCATTTTACTATCCAACCATCGCTTGGGATATCCAACTTTGATTTGGATGGTCCATATTTCAGTTTACTATCCAACCTTTGGTGGGACTATCCAACTTTCGTTTGGACAGTCCAGATTTCATGTTACTTTCCAACCTTCCATTGAACTATCCAACCTTCTTCGGGACTATCCAACTTTCGTTTTGGATAATCCAGATATTATGTTACTATCCAACCTTTGTTGGGACTATCCAACTTTCGGTTGGATAATCCAGATTTCATTTTACTATCCAGTTTATGGTGGGACTATCCAAATTTCGTTTGTATAATCCAGATTTAATTTTATTATCCAATCATTGGTGGGACTATCCAACCTTCTTCGGGACCATCCAATCTTCGTCTTGGATAATCCAGATTTCATTTTACTATCCAACCATCGCTTGGGATATCCAACATTGATTTGGATAATCCAGATTTCATTTTATTATCCAGCCTTTGGTGGGACCTTCCAACTTTCGGTTGTTTAATCCAGATTTCATGTAACTTTCCAAACTTCAATTGGACTATCCAACCTTCTTTGGGACTATCCAACTTTCATTTTGGATAATCCAGTTTTCTTGTTACTTTCCAACCTTCAATTGGACTATCCAGCATTCTTTGGGACTATCCAACTTTCGTTTTGATAATCCAGATTTAATTTTACTATACAACGTTTGGTGGGACTATCCAACTTTAGGTTGGATAATCCAGATTTCTTTTTACTATCCAGCCTTTGGTGGGACAATCCAACTTTCGGTTGTTTAATCCAGATTTCATGTTACTTTCCAACCTTCCATTGAACTATCCAACCTTCTTCGGGACTATCCAACTTTCGTTTTGGATAATCCAGATATTATGTTACTATCCAACCTTTGTTGGGACTATCCAACTTTCGGTTGGATAATCCAGATTTCATTTTACTATCCAGCCTTTGGTGGGACTATCCAATTTTCGGTTGAATGTTCCAGATTTCATTTTACTATCCAGTTTATGGTGGGACTATCCAAATTTTGTTTGTATAATCCAGATTTAATTTTACTATCCAATCTTTGGTGGGACTATCCAACCTTCTTCGGGACCATCCAATCTTCGTTTTGGATAATCCAGATTTCATGTTACTATCCAACCTTCTTTTGGACTATCCAATTTAGATTTTGGATAATCCAGATTTTATGTTACTATCCAACCTTTGGTGGGACTATCAAACATTCGGTTGTTTAATCCAGATTAAACTTTATTATCAAGCATTTGGTTGGACTATCCAACTTTCGGTTGTTTAATCCACATTTCATTTTACTATCCAACCATCGCTTGGGATATCCGACTTTGATTTGGATAGTCCATATTTCATTTTACTATCCAACCTTTGGTGAGACTATCCAACTTTCGTTTGGACAGTCCAGATTTCATGTTACTTTCCAACCTTCCATTGAACTATCCAACCTTCTTCGGGACTATCCAACTTTCGTTTTGGATAATCCAGATATTATGTTACTATCCAACCTTTGTTGGGACTATCCAACTTTCGGTTGGATAATCCAGATTTCATTTTACTATCCAACCTTTGGTGGGACTATCCAACTTTCGTTTGGACAGTCCAGATTTCATTTTACTTTCCAACCTTCCATTGAACTATCCAACCTTCTTCGGGACTATCCAACTTTCGTTTTGGATAATACAGATATTATGTTACTATCCAACCTTTGTTGGGACTATCCAACTTTCGGTTGGATAATCCAGATTTCATTTTACTATCCAGCCTTTGGTGGGACTATCCAATTTTCGGTTGGATGATCCAGATTTCATTTTACTATCCAGTTTATGGTGGGACTATCCAAATTTCGTTTGTATAATCCAGATTTAATTTTACTATCCAATCTTTGGTGGGACTATCCAACCTTCTTCGGGACCATCCAATCTTCGTTTTGGATAATCCAGATTTCATGTTACTATCCAACCTTCTTTTGGACTATCCAATTTAGATTTTGGATAATCCAGATTTTATGTTACTATCCAACCTTTGGTGGGACTATCAAACATTCGGTTGTTTAATCCAGATTAAACTTTATTATCCAGCATTTGGTTAGACTATCCAACTTTCGGTTGTTTAATCCACATTTCATTTTACTATCCAACCATCGCTTGGGATATCCAACTTTGATTTGGATAGTCCATATTTCATTTTACTATCCAACCTTTGGTGGGACTATCCAACTTTCGTTTGGACAGTCCAGATTTCATGTTACTTTCCAACCTTCCATTGAACTATCCAACCTTCTTCGGGACTATCCAACTTTCGTTTTGGATAACCCAGATATTATGTTACTATCCAACCTTTGTTGGGACTATCCAACTTTCGGTTGGATAATCCAGATTTCATTTTACTATCCAACCTTTGGTGGGACTATCCAACTTTCGTTTGGACAGTCCAGATTTCATGTTACTTTCCAACCTTCCATTGAACTATCCAACCTTCTTCGGGACTATCCAACTTTCGTTTTGGATAATACAGATATTATGTTACTATCCAACCTTTGTTGGGACTATCCAACTTTCGGTTCGATAATCCAGATTAATTTTACTATCCAGCCTTTGGTGGGACTATCCAACTTTCGGTTGGATAATCCAAATTTCATTGTACTATCCAGTTTATGGTGGGACTATCCAAATTTCGTTTGTATAATCCAGATTTAATTTTACTATCCAATCATTGGTGGGACTATCCAACCTTCTTCGGGACCATCCAATCTTCGTTTTGGATAATCCAGATTTCATGTTACTATCCAACCTTCTTTGGGACTATCCAATTTAGATTTTGGATAATCCAGATTTTATGTTACTATCCAACCTTTGGTGGGACTATCAAACTTTCAGTTGTTTAATCAGGATTAAACTGTATTATCCAACATTTGGTTGGACTATCCAACTTTCGGTTGTTTAATCCACATTTCATTTTACTATCCAACCATCGCTTGGGATATCCAACTTTGATTTGGATAGTCCATATTTCATTTTACTATCCAACCTTTGGTGGGACTATCCAACTTTCGTTTGGACAGTCAAGATTTAATGTTACTTTCCAACCTTCCATTGAACTATCCAACCTTCTTCGGGACTATCCAACTTTCGTTTTGGATAATCCAGATATTATGTTACTATCCAACCTTTGTTGGGACTATCCAACTTTCGGTTGGATAATCCAGATTTCATTTTACGATCCAGCCTTTGGTGGGACTATCCAACTTTCGGTTGGATAATCCAGATTTCATTTTACTATCCAGTTTATGGTGGGACTATCCAAATTTCGTTTGTATAATCCAGATTTAATTTTACTATCCAATCTTTGGTGGGACTATCCAACCTTCTTCGGGACCATCCAATCTTCGTTTTGGATAATCCAGATTTCATGTTACTATCCAACCTTCTTTGTTACTATCCAATTTAGATTTTGGATAATCCAGATTTTATGTTATTATCCAACCTTTGGTGGGACTATCTAACTTTCGGTTGTTTAATCCAGATTAAACTTTATTATCCAACATTTGGTTGGACTATCCAACTTTCGGTTTTTTAATCCACATTTCATTTTACTATCCAACCATCGCTTGGGATATCCAACTTTGATTTGGATAGTCCATATTTCATTTTACTATCCAACCTTTGGTGGGACTATCTAACTTTCGTTTGGACAGTCCAGATTTAATGTTACTTTCCAACCTTCCATTGAACTATCCAACCTTCTTCGGGACTATCCAACTTTCGTTTTGGATAATCCAGATATTATGTTACTATCCAACCTTTGTTGGGACTATCCAACTTTCGGTTGGATAATCCAGATTTCATTTTACTATCCAGTTTATGGTGGGACTATCCAAATTTCGTTTGTATAATCCAGATTTAATTTTACTATCCAATCATTGGTGGGACTATCCAACCTTCTTCGGGACCATCCAATCTTCGTTTTGGATAATCCAGATTTCATGTTACTATCCAACCTTCTATGGGACTATCCAATTTAGATTTTGGATAATCCAGATTTTATGTTACTATCCAACCTTTGGTGGGACTATCAAACTTTCAGTTGTTTAATCAGGATTAAACTTTATTATCCAACATTTGGTTGGACTATCCAACTTTCGTTTGGACAGTCCAGATTTCATGTTACTTTCCAACCTTCCATTGAACTATCCAACCTTCTTCGGGACTATCCAACTTTCGTTTTGGATAATCCAGATATTATGTTACTATCCAACCTTTGTTGGGACTATCCAACTTTCGGTTGGATAATCCAGATTTCATTTTACTATCCAGTTTATGGTGGGACTATCCAAATTTCGTTTGTATAATCCAGATTTAATTTTATTATCCAATCATTGGTGGGACTATCCAACCTTCTTCGGGACCATCCAATCTTCGTCTTGGATAATCCAGATTTCATTTTACTATCCAACCATCGCTTGGGATATCCAACATTGATTTGGATAATCCAGATTTCATTTTATTATCCAGCCTTTGGTGGGACCTTCCAACTTTCGGTTGTTTAATCCAGATTTCATGTAACTTTCCAAACTTCAATTGGACTATCCAACCTTCTTTGGGACTATCCAACTTTCATTTTGGATAATCCAGTTTTCTTGTTACTTTCCAACCTTCAATTGGACTATCCAGCATTCTTTGGGACTATCCAACTTTCGTTTTGATAATCCAGATTTAATTTTACTATACAACGTTTGGTGGGACTATCCAACTTTAGGTTGGATAATCCAGATTTCTTTTTACTATCCAGCCTTTGGTGGGACAATCCAACTTTCGGTTGTTTAATCCAGATTTCATGTTACTTTCCAACCTTCCATTGAACTATCCAACCTTCTTCGGGACTATCCAACTTTCGTTTTGGATAATCCAGATATTATGTTACTATCCAACCTTTGTTGGGACTATCCAACTTTCGGTTGGATAATCCAGATTTCATTTTACTATCCAGCCTTTGGTGGGACTATCCAATTTTCGGTTGAATGTTCCAGATTTCATTTTACTATCCAGTTTATGGTGGGACTATCCAAATTTTGTTTGTATAATCCAGATTTAATTTTACTATCCAATCTTTGGTGGGACTATCCAACCTTCTTCGGGACCATCCAATCTTCGTTTTGGATAATCCAGATTTCATGTTACTATCCAACCTTCTTTTGGACTATCCAATTTAGATTTTGGATAATCCAGATTTTATGTTACTATCCAACCTTTGGTGGGACTATCAAACATTCGGTTGTTTAATCCAGATTAAACTTTATTATCCAGCATTTGGTTGGACTGTCCAACTTTCGGTTGTTTAATCCACATTTCATTTTACTATCCAACCATCGCTTGGGATATCCAACTTTGATTTGGATAGTCCATATTTCATTTTACTATCCAACCTTTGGTGGGACTATCCAACTTTCGTTTGGACAGTCCAGATTTCATGTTACTTTCCAACCTTCCATTGAACTATCCAACCTTCTTCGGGACTATCCAACTTTCGTTTTGGATAATCCAGATATTATGTTACTATCCAACCTTTGTTGGGACTATCCAACTTTCGGTTGGATAATCCAGATTTCATTTTACTATCCAACCTTTGGTGGGACTATCCAACTTTCGTTTGGACAGTCCAGATTTCATGTTACTTTCCAACCTTCCATTGAACTATCCAACCTTCTTCGGGACTATCCAACTTTCGTTTTGGATAATACAGATATTATGTTACTATCCAACCTTTGTTGGGACTATCCAACTTTCGGTTGGATAATCCAGATTTCATTTTACTATCCAGCCTTTGGTGGGACTTTCCAATTTTCGGTTGGATGATCCAGATTTCATTTTACTATCCAGTTTATGGTGGGGCTATCCAAATTTCGTTTGTATAATCTAGATTTAATTTTACTATCCAATCTTTGGTGGGACTATCCAACCTTCTTCGGGACCATCCAATCTTCGTTTTGGATAATCCAGATTTCATGTTACTATCCAACCTTCTTTTGGACTATCCAATTTAGATTTTGGATAATCCAGATTTTATGTTACTATCCAACCTTTGGTGGGACTATCAAACATTCGGTTGTTTAATCCAGATTAAACTTTATTATCCAGCATTTGGTTGGACTATCCAACTTTCGGTTGTTTAATCCACATTTCATTTTACTATCCAACCATCGCTTGGGATATCCAACTTTGATTTGGATAGTCCATATTTCATTTTACTATCCAACCTTTGGTGGGACTATCCAACTTTCGTTTGGACAGTCCAGATTTCATGTTACTTTCCAACCTTCCATTGAACTATCCAACCTTCTTCGGGACTATCCAACTTTCGTTTTGGATAACCCAGATATTATGTTACTATCCAACCTTTGTTGGGACTATCCAACTTTCGGTTGGATAATCCAGATTTCATTTTACTATCCAACCTTTGGTGGGACTATCCAACTTTCGTTTGGACAGTCCAGATTTCATGTTACTTTCCAACCTTCCATTGAACTATCCAACCTTCTTCGGGACTATCCAACTTTCGTTTTGGATAATACAGATATTATGTTACTATCCAACCTTTGTTGGGACTATCCAACTTTCGGTTCGATAATCCAGATTAATTTTACTATCCAGCCTTTGGTGGGACTATCCAACTTTCGGTTGGATAATCCAAATTTCATTGTACTATCCAGTTTATGGTGGGACTATCCAAATTTCGTTTGTATAATCCAGATTTAATTTTACTATCCAATCATTGGTGGGACTATCCAACCTTCTTCGGGACCATCCAATCTTCGTTTTGGGTAATCCAGATTTCATGTTACTATCCAACCTTCTTTGGGACTATCCAATTTAGATTTTGGATAATCCAGATTTTATGTTACTATCCAACCTTTGGTGGGACTATCAAACTTTCAGTTGTTTAATCAGGATTAAACTGTATTATCCAACATTTGGTTGGACTATCCAACTTTCGGTTGTTTAATCCACATTTCATTTTACTATCCAACCATCGCTTGGGATATCCAACTTTGATTTGGATAGTCCATATTTCATTTTACTATCCAACCTTTGGTGGGACTATCCAACTTTCGTTTGGACAGTCAAGATTTAATGTTACTTTCCAACCTTCCATTGAACTATCCAACCTTCTTCGGGACTATCCAACTTTCGGTTGGATAATCCAGATTTCATTTTACTATCCAGCCTTTGGTGGGACTATCCAACTTTCGGTTGGATAATCCAGATTTCATTTTACTATCCAGTTTATGGTGGGACTATCCAAATTTCGTTTGTATAATCCAGATTTAATTTTACTATCCAATCTTTGGTGGGACTATCCAACCTTCTTCGGGACCATCCAATCTTCGTTTTGGATAATCCAGATTTCATGTTACTATCCAACCTTCTTTGTTACTATCCAATTTAGATTTTGGATAATCCAGATTTTATGTTATTATCCAACCTTTGGTGGGACTATCTAACTTTCGGTTGTTTAATCCAGATTAAACTTTATTATCCAACATTTGGTTGGACTATCCAACTTTCGTTTTTTTAATCCACATTTCATTTTACTATCCAACCATCGCTTGGGATATCCAACTTTGGTTTGGATAGTCCATATTTCATTTTACTATCCAACGTTTGGTGGGACTATCCAACTTTAGGTTGGATAATCCAGATTTCATTTTACTATCCAGCCTTTGGTGGGACTATCCAACTTTCGATTGTTTAACCCACATTTCATTTTACTATCCAACCTTTGGTGGGACCAGCCAACTTTAATTTGGATAATCCAGTTTTCTTGTTACTTTCCAACCTTCAATTGGACTATCCAGCCTTCTTTGGGACTATCCGACTTTCGTTTTGGATAATCCAGATTTGATGTTACTATCCAACCTTTGGTGGGACTATCCAAATTTATTTTGTTTAATCCAGATTTCACTTTATTATGCAACCTTTGGAGGAACTATCCAACTTTCGGTTGGATGATCCAGATTTCATTTTACTATCCAACGTTTGGTGGAACTATCCAACTTTCGGTTGGATAATCTAGATTTCATTTTACTATCCAACGTTTGATGGGACTATCCAACTTTAGGTTGGATAATCCAAATGTCATTGTACTATCCAGTTTATGGTGGGACTATCCAAATTTCGTTTGTATAATCCAGATTTAATTTTACTATCCAATCATTGGTGGGACTATCCAACCTTCTTCGGGACCATCCAATCTTCGTTTTGGATAATCCAGATTTCATGTTACTATCCAACCTTCTTTGGGACTATCCAATTTAGATTTTGGATAATCCAGATTTTATGATACTATCCAACCTTTGGTGGGACTATCAAACTTTCGGTTGTTTAATCAGGATTAAACTTTATTATCCAACATTTGGTTGGACTATCCAACTTTCGGTTGTTTAATCTACATTTCATTTTACTATCCAACCATCGCTTGGGATATCCAACTTTGATTTGGATAGTCCATATTTCTTTTTACAATCCAACCTTTGGTGGGACTATCCAACTTTCGTTTGGACAGTCCAGATTTCATGTTACTTTCCAACCTTCCATTGAACTATCCAACCTTCTTCGGGACTTTCCAACTTTCGTTTTGGATAATCCAGATATTATGTTACTATCCAACCTTTGTTGGGACTATCCAACTTTCGGTTGGATAATCAAGATTTCATTTTACTATCCAGCCTTTGGTGGGACTATCCAACTTTCGGTTGGATAATCCAGATTTCATTTTACTATCTAGTTTATGGTGGGACTATCCAAATTTCGTTTGTATAATCCAGATTTCATTTTACTATCCAATCTTTGGTGGTGGGACTATCCAACCTTCTTCGGGACCATCCAATCTTCGTTTTGGATAATCCAGATTTCATGTTACTATCCAACCTTCTTTGTGACTATCCAATTTAGATTTTGGATAATCCAGATTTTATGTTATTATCCAACCTTTGGTGGGACTATCCAACTTTCGGTTGTTTAATCCAGATTAAACTTTATTATCCAACATTTGGTTGGACTATCCAACTTTCGGTTGTTTAATCCACATTTCATTTTACTATCCAACCATCGCTTGGGATATCCAACTTTGGTTTGGATAGTCCATATTTCATTTTACTATCCAACGTTTGGTGGGACTATCCAACTTTAGGTTGGATAATCCAGATTTAATTTTACTATCCAGCCTTTGGTGGGACTATCCAACTTTCCGTTGTTTAACCCACATTTCATTTTACTATCCAACCTTTGGTGGGACCAGCCAACTTTAATTTGGATAATCCAGTTTTCTTGTTACTTTCCAACCTTGAATTGGACTATCCAACCTTCTTTGGGACTATCCGACTTTCGTTTTGGATAATCCAGATTTCATGTTACTATCCAACCTTTGGTGGGACTATCTAAATTTCGTTTGTTTAATCCAGATTTCACTTTATTATGCAACCTTTGGAGGAACTATCCAACATTCGGTTGGATGATCCAGATTTCATTTTACTATCCAACGTTGGCGGGACTATCCAACTTTCGTTTTGGACTTTCCAGATTTCATTTTACTATCCAACGTTTGGTGGAACTATCCAACTTTCGGTTTGATAATCTAGATTTCATTTTACTATCCAACGTTTGATGGGACTATCCAACTTTAGGTTGGATAATCCAGATTTCATGTAACTTTCCAACCTTCAATTGGACTATCCAACCTTCTTTGGGACTATCCAACTTTCGTTTTGGATAATCCATATTTCATGTTGCTATCCAACCTTTGTTGGGACCATCTAACTTTCGTTTGGATAATCCAGATTTCATGTAAAATTCCAACCTTCAATTGGACTATCTAACCTTCTTTGGGACTATCCAACATCCATTTTGGATAATTCAGATTTCATGTTACAATCCATCCTTCGCTTGGAATATCAAACTTTCGTTTGGATAATCCAGATTTCATTTTACTATCAAGCCTTTGGTGGGACTATCCAACTTTCGGTTGTTTAATGCAGATTTCATGTTATTTTCCAACATTCAATTGGACTATTCAACTTTCTTTGGGACTATCCAACTATCGTTTTAGATAATCCAGATTTCATGTTACTATCCAACCTTTGTTGGGACTATCCGACTTTCGGTTGGATGATCGAGATTTCATTTTACAATCAAGCCATTCGTGGGACTATCCAACTTTCGGTTGTTTAATCCAGATTTAATTTTATTATCCAACCTTTGGTGGAACTATCCAACTTTCGGTTGTTTAATCCACATTTCATGTTACTTTCCAACCTTCAATTGGACTATCCAACCTTCTTTGGGACTATCCAATTTAGATTTTGGATAGTCCAGATTTCATTTTACTATCCAACGTTTGGTGGGACTATCCAACTTTCGGTTGGATAATCCAGATTTCATTTTACTATCCAGCCTTTGGTGGGACAATCCAACTTTAGGTTGTTAATCCAGATTTCATGTAACTTTCCAACCTTCAATTGGACTATCCAACCTTCTTTGGGACTATCCAACTTTCGTTTGGATAGCCCATATTTCATTTTAATATCCAACCTTTGGTGGGACCATCCAACTTTCGTTTGGATAATCCAGTTTTCTTGTTAATTTCCAACCTTCAATTGGACTATCCAAACTTCTTTGGGACTATCCAACTTTCATTTTGGACATTCCAGATTTCATTTTACTATGCAACGTTTGGTTGGACTATCCAACTTTCGGTTGGATAATCCAGATTTAATTTTACTATACAACGTTTGGTGGTACTATCCAACTTTCGGTTGTTTAATGCAGATTTCATGTTACTTTCCAACATTCAATTGGACTATTCAACTTTCTTTGGGACTATCCAACTATCGTTTTGGATAATCCAGATTTCATGTTACTATCCAACTTTTGTTGGGACTATCCAACTTTCGGTTGGATGATCCAGATTTCATTTTACCATCCAGCCGTTTGTGGGACTATCCAACTTTCGGCATTTTAATCCACATTTCATTTTACTTTCCAACGTTTGGTGGGACTATCCAACTTTCGGTTGGATAATCCAGATTTCATTTTACAATCCAGCCTTCGGTGGGACAAACCAACTTTTGGTTGTTAATCTAGATTTCATGTAACTTTACAACCTTCAATTGGACTATCCAACCTTCTTTGGGACTATCCAATTTAGATTTTGGATAGTCCAGATTTCATTTTACTATCCAACGTTTGGTGGGACTATCCAACTTTCGGTTGGATAATCCAGATTTCATTTTACTATCCAGCCTTTGGTGGGACAATCCAACTTTAGGTTGTTAATCCAGATTTCATGTAACTTTCCAACCTTCAATTGGACTATCCAACCTTCTTTGGGACTATCCAACTTTCGTTTGGATAGCCCATATTTCATTTTAATATCCAACCTTTGGTGGGACCATCCAACTTTCGTTTGGATAATCCAGTTTTCTTGTTAATTTCCAACCTTCAATTGGACTATCCAAACTTCTTTGGGACTATCCAACTTTCATTTTGGACATTCCAGATTTCATTTTACTATGCAACGTTTGGTTGGACTATCCAACTTTCGGTTGGATAATCCAGATTTAATTTTACTATACAACGTTTGGTGGTACTATCCAACTTTCGGTTGTTTAATGCAGATTTCATGTTACTTTCCAACATTCAATTGGACTATTCAACTTTCTTTGGGACTATCCAACTATCGTTTTGGATAATCCAGATTTCATGTTACTATCCAACTTTTGTTGGGACTATCCAACTTTCGGTTGGATGATCCAGATTTCATTTTACCATCCAGCCGTTTGTGGGACTATCCAACTTTCGGCATTTTAATCCACATTTCATTTTACTTTCCAACGTTTGGTGGGACTATCCAACTTTCGGTTGGATAATCCAGATTTCATTTTACAATCCAGCCTTCGGTGGGACAAACCAACTTTTGGTTGTTAATCTAGATTTCATGTAACTTTACAACCTTCAATTGGACTATCCAACCTTCTTTGGGACTATCCAATTTAGATTTTGGATAGTCCAGATTTCATTTTACTATCCAACGTTTGGTGGGACTATCCAACTTTCGGTTGGATAATCCAGATTTCATTTTACTATCCAGCCTTTGGTGGGACAATCCAACTTTAGGTTGTTAATCCAGATTTCATGTAACTTTCCAACCTTCAATTGGACTATCCAACCTTCTTTGGGACTTACCAACTTTCGTTTGGATAGCCCATATTTCATTTTAATATCCAACCTTTGGTGGGACCATCCAACTTTCGTTTGGATAATCCAGTTTTCTTGTTAATTTCCAACCTTCAATTGGACTATCCAAACTTCTTTGGGACTATCCAACTTTCATTTTGGACATTCCAGATTTCATTTTACTATGCAACGTTTGGTTGGACTATCCAACTTTCGGTTGGATAATCCAGATTTAATTTTACTATACAACGTTTGGTGGTACTATCCAACTTTCGGTTGTTTAATGCAGATTTCATGTTACTTTCCAACATTCAATTGGACTATTCAACTTTCTTTGGGACTATCCAACTATCGTTTTGGATAATCCAGATTTCATGTTACTATCCAACTTTTGTTGGGACTATCCAACTTTCGGTTGGATGATCCAGATTTCATTTTACCATCCAGCCGTTTGTGGGACTATCCAACTTTCGGCATTTTAATCCACATTTCATTTTACTTTCCAACGTTTGGTGGGACTATCCAACTTTCGGTTGGATAATCCAGATTTCATTTTACAATCCAGCCTTCGGTGGGACAAACCAACTTTTGGTTGTTAATCTAGATTTCATGTAACTTTACAACCTTCAATTGGACTATCCAACCTTCTTTGGGACTATCCAACTTTCCTTTGGATAGCCCATATTTCATTTTAATATCCAACCTTTGGTGGGACCATCCAACTTTCGTTTGGATAATCCAGTTTTCTTGTTACTTTCCAACCTTCAATATTACTATCCAACCTTCTTTGGGACTATCCAACTTTCATTTTTAGACATTCCAGATTTCATTTTACTATGCAACGTTTGGTTGGACTATCCAACTTTCGGTTGGATAATCCAGATTTCATTTTACTATACAACGTTTGGTGGGATTATCCAACTTTCGGTTGTTTAATGCAGATTTCATATTACTTTCCAACATTCAATTGGACTATTCAACTTTCTTTGGGACTATCCAACTATCGTTTTGGATAATCCAGATTTCATGTTACTATCCAACTTTTGTTGGGACTATCCAACTTTCGGTTGGATGATCCAGATTTCATTTTACCATCCAGCCGTTTGTGGGACTATCCAACTTTCGGCATTTTAATCCACATTTCATTTTACTTTCCAACGTTTGGTGGGACTATCCAACTTTCGGTTGGATAATCCAGATTTCATTTTACAATCCAGCCTTCGGTGGGACAAACCAACTTTTGGTTGTTAATCTAGATTTCATGTAACTTTACAACCTTCAATTGGACTATCCAACCTTCTTTGGGACTATCCAACTTTCCTTTGGATAGCCCATATTTCATTTTAATATCCAACCTTTGGTGGGACCATCCAACTTTCGTTTGGATAATCCAGTTTTCTTGTTACTTTCCAACCTTCAATATTACTATCCAACCTTCTTTGGGACTATCCAACTTTCATTTTTAGACATTCCAGATTTCATTTTACTATGCAACGTTTGGTTGGACTATCCAACTTTCGGTTGGATAATCCAGATTTCATTTTACTATACAACGTTTGGTGGGACTATCCAACTTTCGGTTGTTTAATGCAGATTTCATATTACTTTCCAACATTCAATTGGACTATTCAACTTTCTCTGGGACTATCCAACTTTCAGTTGGATTATCCAGATTTCATTTTATTATCCAGCCTTTGGTGGGACCTTCCAACTTTCGGTTGTTTAATCCAGATTTCATGTAACTTTCCAAACTTCAATTAGACTATCCAACCTTCTTTGGGACTATCCAACTTTCGTTTTGGATAATCCAGTTTTCTTGTTACTTTCCAACCTTCAATTGGACTATCCAACCTTCTTTGGGACTATCCAACTTTCATTTTGGACATTGCAGATTTCATTTTACTATCCAACGTTTGGTGTGATTATCCAACTTTCGTTTGGATAATCCAGATTTAATTTTACTATACAACGTTTGGTGGGACAATCCAACTTTAGGTTGTTAATCCAGATTTCATGTAACTTTCCAACCTTCAATTGGACTATCCAACCTTCTTTGGGACTATCCAACTTTCGTTTGGATAATCCAGATTTCATTTTACTATCCAGCCTTTGGTGGGACAATCCAACTTTAGGTTGTTAATCCAGATTTCATGTAACTTTCCAACCTTCAATTGGACTATCCAACCTTCTTTGGGACTATCCAACTTTCGTTTGGATAGCCCATATTTCATTTTAATATCCAACCTTTGGTGGGACCATCCAACTTTCGTTTGGATAATCCAGTTTTCTTGTTAATTTCCAACCTTCAATTGGACTATCCAAGCTTCTTTGGGACTATCCAACTTTCATTTTGGACATTCCAGATTTCATTTTACTATGCAACGTTTGGTTGGACTATCCAACTTTCGGTTGGATAATCCAGATTTAATTTTACTATACAACGTTTGGTGGTACTATCCAACTTTCGGTTGTTTAATGCAGATTTCATGTTACTTTCCAACATTCAATTGGACTATTCAACTTTCTTTGGGACTATCCAACTATCGTTTTGGATAATCGAGATTTCATGTTACTATCCAACTTTTGTTGGGACTATCCAACTTTCGGTTGGATGATCCAGATTTCATTTTACCATCCAGCCGTTTGTGGGACTATCCAACTTTCGGCATTTTAATCCACATTTCATTTTACTTTCCAACCTTCAATTGGACTATCCAACCTTCTTTGGGACTATCCAATTTAGATTTTGGATAGTCCAGATTTCATTTTACTATCCAACGTTCGGTGGGACTATCCAACTTTCGGTTGGATAATCCAGATTTCATTTTACAATCCAGCCTTTGGTGGGACAAACCAACTTTTGGTTGTTAATCTAGATTTCATGTAACTTTACAACCTTCAATTGGACTATCCAACCTTCTTTGGGACTATCCAACTTTCGTTTGGATAGCCCATATTTCATTTTAATATCCAACCTTTGGTGGGACCATCCAACTTTCGTTTGGATAATCCAGTTTTCTTGTTACTTTCCAACCTTCAATTGTACTATCCAACCTTCTTTGGGACTATCCAACTTTCATTTTTAGACATTCCAGATTTCATTTTACTATGCAACGTTTGGTTGGACTATCCAACTTTCGGTTGGATAATCCAGATTTCATGTTACTTTCCAACATTCAATTGGACTATTCAACTTTCTCTGGGACTATCCAACTTTCAGTTGGATTATCCAGATTTCATTTTATTATCCAGCCTTTGGTGGGACCTTCCAACTTTCGGTTGTTTAATCCAGATTTCATGTAACTTTCCAAACTTCAATTAGACTATCCAACCTTCTTTGGGACTATCCAACTTTCGTTTTGGATAATCCAGTTTTCTTGTTACTTTCCAACCTTCAATTGGACTATCCAACCTTCTTTGGGACTATCCAACTTTCATTTTGGACATTGCAGATTTCATTTTACTATCCAACGTTTGGTGTGATTATCCAACTTTCGTTTGGATAATCCAGATTTTATTTTACTATACAACGTTTGGTGGGACAATCCAACTGTAGGTTGTTAATCCAGATTTCATGTAACTTTCCAACCTTCAATTGGACTATCCAACCTTCTTTGGGACTATCCAACTTTCGTTTGGATAGCCCATATTTCATTTTAATATCCAACCTTTGGTGGGACCATCCAACTTTCGTTTGGATAATCCAGTTTTCTTGTTAATTTACAACCTTCAATTGGACTATCCAACCTTCTTTGGGACTATCCAACTTTCGTTTGGATAATCCAGATATTATATTACTATCCAACCTTTGGTGGGACAATCCAACTTTCGGTTGGATGATCCAGATTTAATTCTACTATCCAATCTTTGGTGGGACTATCCAATCTTCTTCGGGACCATCCAATCTTCGTTTTGGATAATCCAGATTTCATGTTACTATCCAACCTTCTTTGGGACTATCCAATTTAGATTTTGGATAATCCATATTTTATGTTACTATCCAACCTTTGGTGGGACTATCAAACTTTCGGTTGTTTAATCCAGATTAATCTTTATTATCCAACATTTGGTTGGACTATCCAACTTTCGGTTGTTTAAGCCACATTTCATTTTACTATCCAACCATCGCTTGGGATATCCAACTTTGATTTGGATAGTCCATATTTCATTTTACTATCCAACCTTTGGTGGGACTATCCAACTTTCGTTTGGACAGTCCAGATTTCATGTTACTTTCCAACCTTCCATTGAACTATCCAACCTTCTTCGGGACTATCCAACTTTCGTTTTGGATAATCCAGATATTATGTTACTATCCAAACTTTGTTGGGACTATCCAACTTTCGGTTGGATAATCCAGATTTCATTTTACTATCCATCCTTTGGTGGGACTATCCAACTTTCGGTTGGATAATCCAAATTTCATTTTACTATCCAGTTTATGGCGGGACTATCCAAATTTCGTTTGTATAATCCAGATTTAATTTTACTATCCAATCATTGGTGGGACTATCCAACCTTCTTCGGGACCATCCAATCTTCGTTTTGGATAATCCAGATTTCATGTTACTATCCAACCTTCTTTGGGACTATCCAATTTAGATTTTGGATAATCCAGATTTTATGTTACTATCCAACCTTTGGTGGGACTATCAAACTTTCGGTTGTTTAATCAGGCTTAAACTTTATTATCCAACATTTGGTTGGACTATCCAACTTTCGGTTGTTTAATCCACATTTCATTTTACTATCCAACCATCGCTTGGGATATCCAAATTTGATTTGGATAGTCCATATTTCATTTTACTATCCAACCTTTGGTGGGACTATCCAACTTTCGTTTGGACAGTCAAGATTTCATGTTACTTTCCAACCTTCCATTGAACTATCCAACCTTCTTCGGGACTATCCAACTTTCGTTTTGGATAATCCAGATATTATGTTACTATCCAACCTTTGTTGGGACTATCCAACTTTCGGTTGGATAATCCAGATTTCGTTTTACTATCCAGCCTTTGGTGGGACTATCCAATTTTCGGTTGGATAATCCAGATTTAATTTTACTATCCAGTTTATGGTGGGACTATATAAATTTCGTTTGTATAATCCAGATTTAATTTTACAATCCAATCTGTGGTGGTGGGACTATCCAACCTTCTTCGGGACCATCCAATCTTCGTTTTGGATAATCCAGATTTCATGTTACTATCCAACCTTCTTTGTGACTATCCAATTTAGATTTTGGATAATCCAGATTTTATGTTACTATCCAACCTTTGGTGGGACTATACAACTTTCGGTTGTTTAATCCAGATTAAACTTTATTATCCAACATTTGGTTGGACTATCCAACTTTCGGTTGTTTAATCCACATTTCATTTTACTATCCAACCATCGCTTGGGATATCCAACTTTGGTTTGGATAGTCCATATTTCATTTTACTATCCAACCTTTGGTGGGACTATCCAACTTTCGTTTGGACAGTCCAGATTTCATGTTACTTTCCAACCTTCCATTGAACTATCCAACCTTCTACGGGACTATCCAACTTTCGTTTTGGATAATCCAGATATTATGTTACTGTCCAACCTTTGGTGGGACCATCCAACTTTCGTTTGGATAATCCAGATTTCATTTTACTATACAACGTTTGATGGGACTATTCAACTTTCGTTTGGATAATCCAGATTTCATTTTACTATCCATTCTTTGGTCGGACTATCCAGCTTTCAGTTGTTTAATCCAAATTTAATTTTATTATCCAAACTTTCATTTCATGGTACTTTCCAACCTTCAATTGGACTATCCAACCTTCTTTGGGACTATCCAACTTTCGTTTTGGATAATCCATATTTCAATTTACTATCCAACCTTTGTTGGGACTATCCAACTTTCGGTTTGATGGTCCAGATTTCATTTTACTATCCAGCCTTTGGTGGGACTATCCAACTTTCGGTTGTTTAATCCATATTTCATTTTACTATCCAACCTTTGGTGGGACTATCCAATATTCGTTTGGACAGTCCATATTTCATTTTACTATCCAACCTTTCGTGGGACCATCTAACTTTTGTTTGGATAATCCAGATTTCATGTAACTTTCCAACCTTCAATTGGACTATCCAACCTTCTTTGGGACTATGCAACTTTCGTTTGGATAGCCCATAATTGATTTTAATATCCAACCTTTGGTGGGACCATCCAACTTTCGTTTGGATAATCCAGTTTTCTTGTTACTTTCCAACCTTCAATTGGACTATCCAACGGTCTTTGGGACTATCCAACTTTCATTTTGGACATTCCAGATTTCATTTTACTATCCAACGTTTGGTTGGACTATCCAACTTTCGTTTGGATAATCCAGATTTCATTTTACTATACAACGTTTGGTGGGACTATCCAACTTTAGGTTGGATAATCCAGATTTAATTTTACTATCCAGCCTTTGGTGGGACAATCCAATTTTCGGTTGTTTAATCCAGATTTCATGTAACTTTCCAACCTTCAATTGGACTATCCAACCTTCTTCGGGACTATCCAACTTTCGTTTTGGATATTCCAGATATTATGTTACTATCCAACCTTTGTTGGGACTATCCAACTTTCGGTTGGATAATCCAGATATTATGTTACTATCCAGCCTTTGTTGGGACTATCCAAATTTCGTTTGTATAATCCAGATTTAATTTTACGATCCAATCTTTGGTGGTGGGACTATCCAACCTTCTTCGGGACCATCCAATCTTCGTTTTGGATAATCCAGAGTTCATGTTACTATCCAACCTTTGGTGGGACTATACAACTTTCGGTTGTTTAATCCAGATTAAACTTTATTATCCAACATTTGGTTGGACTATCCAACTTTCGGTTGTTTAATCCACATTTCATTTTACTATCCAACCATCGCTTGGGATATCCAACTTTGGTTTGGATAGTCCATATTTCATTTTACTATACAACGTTTGGTGGGACTATCCAACGTTAGGTTGGATAATCCAGATTTCATTTTACTATCCAGCCTTTGGTGGGACAATCCAACTTTCGGTTGTTTAATCCAGATTTCATGTTACTTTCCAACCTTCCATTGAACTATCCAACCTTCTTCGGGACTATCCAACTTTCGTTTTGGATAATCCAGATATTATGTTACTATCCAACCTTTGTTGGGACTATCCAACTTTCGGTTGGATAATCCAGATTTCATTTTACTATCCAGCCTTTGGTGGGACTATCCAACTTTCGGTTGGATAATCCAAATTTCATTTTACTATCCAGTTTATAGCGGGACTATCCAAATTTCGTTTGTATAATCCAGATTTAATTTTACAATCCAATCATTGGTGGGACTATCCAACCTTCTTCGGGACCATCCAATCTTCGTTTTGGATAATCCAGATTTCATGTTACTATCCAACCTTCTTTGGGACTATCCAATTTAGATTTTGGATAATCCAGATTTTATGTTACTATCCAACCTTTGGTGGGACCATCCAACTTTCGTTTGGATAATCCAGTTTTCTTGTTACTTTCCAACCTTCAATTGGACTATCCAACGGTCTTTGGGACTATCCAACTTTCATTTTGGACATTCCAGATTTCATTTTACTATCCAACGTTTGGTTGGACTATCCAACTTTCGTTTGGATAATCCAGATTTCATTTTACTATACAACGTTTGGTGGGACTATCCAACTTTAGGTTGGATAATCCAGATTTCATTTTACCATCCAGCCTTTGGTGGGACAATCCAATTTTCGGTTGTTTAATCCAGATTTCATGTAACTTTCCAACCTTCAATTGGACTATCCAACCTTCTTCGGGACTATCCAACTTTCGTTTTGGATATTCCAGATATTATGTTACTATCCAACCTTTGTTGGGACTATCCAACTTTCGGTTGGATAATCCAGATATTATGTTACTATCCAACCTTTGTTGGGACTATCCAAATTTCGTTTGTATAATCCATATTTAATTTTACTATCCAATCTTTGGTGGTGGGACTATCCAACCTTCTTCGGGACCATCCAATCTTCGTTTTGGATAATCCAGAGTTCATGTTACTATCCAACCTTTGGTGGGACTATACAACTTTCGGTTGTTTAATCCAGATTAAACTTTATTATCCAACATTTGGTTGGACTATCCAACTTTCGGTTGTTTAATCCACATTTCATTTTACTATCCAACCGTCGCTTGGGATATCCAACTTTGGTTTGGATAGTCCATATTTCATTTTACTATACAACGTTTGGTGGGACTATCCAACGTTAGGTTGGATAATCCAGATTTCATTTTACTATCCAGCCTTTGGTGGGACAATCCAACTTTCGGTTGTTTAATCCAGATTTCATGTTACTTTCCAACCTTCCATTGAACTATCCAACCTTCTTCGGGACTATCCAACTTTCGTTTTGGATAATCCAGATATTATGTTACTATCCAACCTTCTTCGGGACTATCCAACTTTCGTTTTGGATAATCCAGATATTATGTTACTATCCAACCATCGCTTGGGATATCCAACTTTGATTTGGATAGTCCATATTTCATTTTACTATCCAACCTTTGGTGGGACTATCCAACTTTCGTTTGGACAGTCCAGATTTCATGTTACTTTCCAACCTTCCATTGAACTATCCAACCTTCTTCGGGACTATCCAACTTTCGTTTTGGATAATCCAGATATTATGTTACTATCCAAACTTTGTTGGGACTATCCAACTTTCGGTTGGATAATCCAGATTTCATTTTACTATCCAGCCTTTGGTGGGACTATCCAACTTTCGGTTGGATAATCCAAATTTCATTTTACTATCCAGTTTATGGCGGGACTATCCAAATTTCGTTTGTATAATCCAGATTTAATTTTACTATCCAATCATTGGTGGGACTATCCAACCTTCTTCGGGACCATCCAATCTTCGTTTTGGATAATCCAGATTTCATGTTACTATCCAACCTTCTTTGGGACTATCCAATTTAGATTTTGGATAATCCAGATTTTATGTTACTATCCAACCTTTGGTGGGACTATCAAACTTTCGGTTGTTTAATCAGGATTAAACTTTATTATCCAACATTTGGTTGGACTATCCAACTTTCGGTTGTCTAATCCACATTTCATTTTACTATCCAACCATCGCTTGGGATATCCAACTTTGATTTGGATAGTCCATATTTCATTTTACTATCCAACCTTTGGTGGGACTATCCAACTTTCGTTTGGACAGTCAAGATTTCATGTTACTTTCCAACCTTCCATTGAACTATCCAACCTTCTTCGGGACTATCCAACTTTCGTTTTGGATAATCCAGATATTATGTTACTATCCAACCTTTGTTGGGACTATCCAACTTTCGGTTGGATAATCCAGATTTCGTTTTACTATCCAGCCTTTGGTGGGACTATCCAATTTTCGGTTGGATAATCCAGATTTCATTTTACTATCCAGTTTATGGTGGGACTATATAAATTTCGTTTGTATAATCCAGATTTAATTTTACTATCCAATCTTTGGTGGTGGGACTATCTAACCTTCTTCGGGACCATCCAATCTTCGTTTTGGATAATCCAGATTTCATGTTACTATCCAACCTTCTTTGTGACTATCCAATTTAGATTTTGGATAATCCAGATTTTATGTTACTATCCAACCTTTGGTGGGACTATACAACTTTCGGTTGTTTAATCCAGATTAAACTTTATTATCCAACATTTGGTTGGACTATCCAACTTTCGGTTGTTTAATCCACATTTCATTTTACTATCCAACCATCGCTTGGGATATCCAACTTTGGTTTGGATAGTCCATATTTCATTTTACTATCCAACCTTTGGTGGGACTATCCAACTTTCGTTTGGACAGTCCAGATTTCATGTTACTTTCCAACCTTCCATTGAACTATCCAACCTTCTACGGGACTATCCAACTTTCGTTTTGGATAATCCAGATATTATGTTACTGTCCAACCTTTGGTGGGACCATCCAACTTTCGTTTGGATAATCCAGATTTCATTTTACTATACAACGTTTGATGGGACTATTCAACTTTCGTTTGGATAATCCAGATTTCATTTTACTATCCATTCTTTGGTCGGACTATCCAGCTTTCAGTTGTTTAATCCAAATTTAATTTTATTATCCAAACTTTCATTTCATGGTACTTTCCAACCTTCAATTGGACTATCCAACCTTCTTTGGGACTATCCAACTTTCGTTTTGGATAATCCATATTTCAATTTACTATCCAACCTTTGTTGGGACTATCCAACTTTCGGTTTGATGGTCCAGATTTCATTTTACTATCCAGCCTTTGGTGGGACTATCCAACTTTCGGTTGTTTAATCCATATTTCATTTTACTATCCAACCTTTGGTGGGACTATCCAATATTCGTTTGGACAGTCCATATTTCATTTTACTATCCAACCTTTCGTGGGACCATCTAACTTTCGTTTGGATAATCCAGATTTCATGTAACTTTCCAACCTTCAATTGGACTATCCAACCTTCTTTGGGACTATCCAACTTTCGTTTGGATAGCCCATATTTGATTTTAATATCCAACCTTTGGTGGGACCATCCAACTTTCGTTTGGATAATCCAGTTTTCTTGTTACTTTCCAACCTTCAATTGGACTATCCAACGGTCTTTGGGACTATCCAACTTTCATTTTGGACATTCCAGATTTCATTTTACTATCCAACGTTTGGTTGGACTATCCAACTTTCGTTTGGATAATCCAGATTTCATTTTACTATACAACGTTTGGTGGGACTATCCAACTTTAGGTTGGATAATCCAGATTTCATTTTACTATCCAGCCTTTGGTGGGACAATCCAATTTTCGGTTGTTTAATCCAGATTTCATGTAACTTTCCAACCTTCAATTGGACTATCCAACCTTCTTCGGGACTATCCAACTTTCGTTTTGGATATTCCAGATATTATGTTACTATCCAACCTTTGTTGGGACTATCCAACTTTCGGTTGGATAATCCAGATATTATGTTACTATCCAGCCTTTGTTGGGACTATCCAAATTTCGTTTGTATAATCCAGATTTAATTTTACTATCCAATCTTTGGTGGTGGGACTATCCAACCTTCTTCGGGACCATCCAATCTTCGTTTTGGATAATCCAGAGTTCATGTTACTATCCAACCTTTGGTGGGACTATACAACTTTCGGTTGTTTAATCCAGATTAAACTTTATTATCCAACATTTGGTTGGACTATCCAACTTTCGGTTGTTTAATCCACATTTCATTTTACTATCCAACCATCGCTTGGGATATCCAACTTTGGTTTGGATAGTCCATATTTCATTTTACTATACAACGTTTGGTGGGACTATCCAACGTTAGGTTGGATAATCCAGATTTCATTTTACTATCCAGCCTTTGGTGGGACAATCCAACTTTCGGTTGTTTAATCCAGATTTCATGTTACTTTCCAACCTTCCATTGAACTATCCAACCTTCTTCGGGACTATCCAACTTTCGTTTTGGATAATCCAGATATTATGTTACTATCCAGCCTTTGGTGGGACTATCCAACTTTCGGTTGGATAATCCAAATTTCATTTTACTATCCACTTTATGGTGGGACTATCCAAATTTTGTTTGTATAATCCAGATTTAATTTTACAATCCAATCATTGGTGGGACTATCCAACCTTCTTCGGGACCATCCAATCTTCGTTTTGGATAATCCAGATTTCATGTTACTATCCAACCTTCTTTGGGACTATCCAATTTAGATTTTGGATAATCCAGATTTTATGTTACTATCCAACCTTTGGTGGGACTATCAAACTTTCGGTTGTTTAATCAGGATTAAACTTTATTATCCAACATTTGGTTGGACTATCCAACTTTCGGTTGTTTAATCCACATTTCATTTTACTATCCAACCATCGTTTGGGATATCCAACTTTGATTTGGATAGTCCATATTTCATTTTACTATCCAACCTTTGGTGGGACTATCCAACTTTCGTTTGGACAGTCAAGATTTCATGTTACTTTCCAACCTTCCATTGAACTATCCAACCTTCTTCGGGACTATCCAACTTTCGTTTTGGATAATCCAGATATTATGTTACTATCCAACCTTTGTTGGGACTATCCAACTTTCGGTTGGATAATCCAGATTTCGTTTTACTATCCAGCCTTTGGTGGGACTATCCAACTTTCGGTTGGATAATCCAGATTTCATTTTACTATCCAGTTTATGGTGGGACTATATAAATTTCGTTTGTATAATCCTGATTTAATTTTACTATCCAATCTTTGGTGGTGGGACTATCCAACCTTCTTCGGGACCATCCAATCTTCGTTTTGGATAATCCAGATTTCATGTTACTATCCAACCTTCTTTGTGACTATCCAATTTAGATTTTGGATAATCCAGATTTTATGTTACTATCCAACCTTTGGTGGGACTATACAACTTTCGGTTGTTTAATCCAGATTAAACTTTATTATCCAACATTTGGTTGGACTATCCAACTTTCGGTTGTTTAATCCACATTTCATTTTACTATCCAACCATCGCTTGGGATATCCAACTTTGGTTTGGATAATCCAGATTTCATTTTACTATCCAGCCTTTGGTGGGACTATCCAACTTTCGGTTGGATAATCCAGATTTCATTTTACTATCCAGTTTATGGTGGGACTATATAAATTTCGTTTGTATAATCCAGATTTAATTTTACTATCCAATCTTTGGTGGTGGGACTTTCCAACCTTCTTCGGGACCATCCAATCTTCGTTTTGGATAATCCAGATTTCATGTTACTATCCAACCTTCTTTGTGACTATCCAATTTAGATTTTGGATAATCCAGATATTATGTTACTGTCCAACCTTTGGTGGGACCATCCAACTTTCGTTTGGATAATCCAGATTTCATTTTACTATACAACGTTTGATGGGACTATCCAACTTTCGTTTGGATAATCCAGATTTCATTTTTCTATCCATTCTTTGGTCGGACTATCCAGCTTTCAGTTCTTTAATCCAAATTTAATTTTATTATCCAAACATTCATTTCATGGTACTTTCCAACCTTCAATTGGACTATCCAACCTTCTTTGGGACCATCCAACTTTCGGTTGGATAATCCAGATTTCATTTTACTATCCAACCTTTGTTGGGACTATCCAACTTTCGGTTGGATAATCCAGATTTCATTTTACTATCCAGCCTTTGGTGGGACTATCCAACTTTCGGTTGGATAATCCAGATTTCATTTTACTATCCAGTTTATGGTGGGACTATCCAACTTTCGTTTGGATAGCCCATATTTCATTTTAATATCCAACCTTTGGTGGGACCATCCAACTTTCGTTTGGATAATCCAGTTTTCTTGTTACTTTCCAACCTTCAATTGGACTATCCAACGGTCTTTGGGACTATCCAACTTTCATTTTGGACATTCCAGATTTCATTTTACTATCCAACGTTTGGTTGGACTATCCAACTTTCGGTTCGATAATCCAGATTTCATTTTACTATACAACGTTTGGTGGGACTATCCACCTTTAGGTTGGATAATCCAGATTTCATTTTACTATCCAGCCTTTGCTGGGACAATCCAACTTTCGGTTGTTTAATCCAGATTTCATGTAACTTTCCAAACTTCAATTGGACTATCCAACCTTCTTTGGGACTATCCAACTTTCGTTTTGGATAATCCAGTTTTCTTGTTACTTTCCAACCTTCAATTGGACTATCCAACCTTATTTGGGACTATCCAACTTTCATTTTGGACATTCCAGATTTCATTTTACTATCCAATGTTTGGTTGGACTATCCAACTTTCGTTTGGATAATCCAGATTTCATTTTACTATACAACGTTTGGTGGGACTATCCAACTTTAGGTTGGATAATCAAGATTTAATTTTACTATCCAGCCTTTGGTGGGACAATCCAATTTTCGGTTGTTTAATCCAGATTTCATGTAACTTTCCAACCTTCAATTGGACTATCCAACCTTCTTTGGGACTATCCAACTTTCGGTTGGATAATCCAGATTTCATTTTACTATCCAGCCTTTAGTGGGACTATCCAACTTTCGGTTGGATAATCCAGATTTCATTTTACTATCCAGTTTATGGTGGGACTATCCAAATTTCGTTTGTATAATCCAGATTTAATTTTACTATCCAATCTTTGGTTGGACTATCCAACCTTCTTCGGGACCATCCAATCTTCGTTTTGGATAATCCAGATTTCATGTTACTATCCAACCTTCTTTGGGACTATCCAATTTAGATTTTGGATAATCCAGATTTTATGTTATTATCCAACCTTTGGTGGGACTATCCAACTTTCGGTTGTTTAATCCAGATTAAACTTTATTTTCCAACATTTGGTTGGACTATCCAACTTTCGGTTGTTTAATCCACATTTCATTTGACTATCCAACCCTCGCTTGGGATATCCAACTTTGGTTTGGATAGTCCATATTTCATTTTACTATCCAACCTTTGGTGGGACTATCCAACTTTCGTTTGGACAGTCCAGATTTCATGTTACTTTCCAACCTTCCATTGAACTATCCAACCTTCTTCGGGACTATCCAACTTTGGTTTGGATAGTCCATATTTCATTTTACTATCCAACGTTTGGTGGGACTATCCAACTTTAGGTTGGATAATCCAGATTTCATTTTACTATCCAGCCTTTGCTGGGACAATCCAACTTTCGGTTGTTTAATCCAGATTTTATGTAACTTTCCAACCTTCAATTGGACTATCCAACCTTCTTTGGGACTATCCGATTTTCGTTTTGGATAATGCAGATTTCATGTTACTATCCAACCTTTGGTGGGACTATCCAAATTTCGTTTGTTTAATCCAGATTTCACTTTATTATGCAAGCTTTGGTGGAACTATCCAACTTTCGGTGGGATGATACAGATTTCATTTTACTATCCAACGTTTGGTGGGACTATCCAACTTTCGTTTTGGACTTTCCAGATTTCATTTAACTATCCAACGTTTGGTGGGATTATCCAATTTTTTTTGGATAATCCAGATTTCATGTAAAATTCCAACCTTCAATTGGACTATCCAGCTTTCTTAGGTACTATCCAACTTTCGTTTTGGATAATCCAGATTTTATGTTACTATCCAACCTTGGTTGGGACTATCCCACTTTCGGTTGGATAATCCAGATTTCATTTTACTATCCAGTCTTTGGTGGGACTATCCAGCTTTCAGTTGTTTAATCGAAATTTAATTTTATTATCCAACCTTTCATTTCATGTTACTTTCCAACCTTCAATTGGACTATCCAACCTTCTTTGGGACTATCCAACTTTCGTTTTGGATAATCCATATTTCAATTTACTATCCAACCTTTGTTGGGACTATCCAACTTTCGGTTTGATGGTCCAGATTTCATTTTACTATCCAGCCTTTGGTGGGACTAACCAACTTTCGGTTGTTTAATCCACATTTCATTTTACTATCCAACCATCGCTTGGGATATCCAACTTTGGTTTGGATAGTCCATATTTCATTTTACTATCCAACCTTTGGTGGGACTATCCAATATTCGTTTGGACAGTCCATATTTGATTTTACTATCCAACCTTTCATGGGACCATCTAACTTTCGTTTGGATAATCCAGATTTCATGTAACTTTCCAACCTTCAATTGGACTATCCAACCTTCTTTGGGACTATCCAGCTTACGTTTGGATAGCCCATATTTCATTTCAATATCCAACCTTTGGTGGGACCATCCAACTTTCGTTTGCATAATCCAGTTTTCTTGTTACTTTCCAACCTTCAATTGGACTATCCAACGGTCTTTGGGACTATCCAACTTTCATTTTGGACATTCCAGATTTCATTTTACTATCCAACGTTTGGTTGGACTATCCAACTTTCGGTTCGATAATCCAGATTTCATTTTACGATACAACGTTTGGTGGGACTATCCACCTTTCGGTTGTTTAATCCAGATTTCTGGTAACTTTCCAAACTTCAATTGGACTATCCAACCTTCTTTGGGACTATCCAACTTTCGTTTTGGATAATCCAGTTTTCTTGTTACTTTCCAACCTTCAATTGGACTATCCAACCTTCTTTGGGACTATCCAACTTTAATTTTGGACATTCCAGATTTCATTTTACTATCCAACGTTTGGTTGGACTATCCAACTTTCGTTTGGATAATCCAGATTTAATTTTACTATACAACGTTTGGTTGGACTATCCAACTTTAGGTTGGATAATCCAGATTTCATTTTACTATCCAGTCTTTGGTGGGACAATCCAACTTTCGTTTGGATAATCCAGATTTCATGTTACTTTCCATCCTTCCATTGAACTATCCAACCTTCTTCGGGACTATCCAACTTTCGGTTGGATAATCCAGATTTCATTTTACTATCCAACCTTTGTTGGGACGATCCAACTTTCGGTTGGATAATCCAGATTTCATTTTACTATCCAGCCTTTGGTGGGACTATCCAACTTTCGGTTGGATAATCCAGATTTAATTTTACTATCCAGTTTATGGTGGGACTATCCAAATTTCGTTTGTATAATCCAGATTTAATTTTATTATCCAATCTTTGGTGGGACTATCCAACCTTCTTCGGGACCATCCAATCTTCGTTTTGGATAATCCAGATTTCATGTTACTATCCAACCTTCTTTGGGACTATCCAATTTAGATTTTGGATAATCCAGATTTTATGTTATTATCCAACCTATGGTGGGACTATCCAATTTACGGTTGTTTAATCCAGATTAAACTTTATTATCCAACATTTGGTTGGACTATCCAACTTTCGGTTGTTTAATCCACATTTCATTTTACTATCCAACCATCGCTTGGGATATCCAACTTTGGTTTGGATAGTCCATATTTCATTTTACTATCCAACCTTTGGTGGGACTATCCAACTTTCGTTTGGACAGTCCAGATTTCATGTTACTTTCCAACCTTCCATTGAACTATCCAACCTTCTTCGGGACTATCCAACTTTCGTTTTGGATAATCCAGATATTATGTTACTATCCAACCTTTGTTGGGACTATCCAACTTTCGGTTGGATAATCCAGATTTCATTTTACTATCCAGCCTTTGGTGGGACTATCCAACTTTCGGTTGGATAATCCAGATTTCATTTTACTATCCAGTTTATGGTGGGACTATCCAACTTTCGGTTGGATAATCCAGATTTAATTTTACTATCCAATCTTTGGTGGGACTATCCAACCTTCTTCGGGACCATCCAATCTTCGTTTTGGATAATCCAGATTTCATGTTACTATCCAACCTTCTTTGGGACTATCCAATTTAGATTTGGATAATCCAGATTTTATGTTACTATCCAACCTTTGGTGGGACTATCCAACTTTTGGTTGTTTAATCCAGATTAAACTTTATAATCCAACATTTGGTTGGACTATCCAACTTTCGGTTGTTTAATCCACATTTCATTTTACTATCCAACCATCGCTTGGGATATCCAACTTTGGTTTGGATAATCCAGATTTCATTTTACTATCCAGCCTTTGCTGGGACAATCCAAATTTCGGTTGTTTAATCCAGATTTCATGTAACTTTCCAAACTTCAATTGGACTATCCAACCTTCTTTGGGACTATCCAACTTTCGTTTTGGATAATCCAGATTTCATGTTACTATCCAACCTTTGGTGGGACCATCCAACTTTCATTTGGATAATCCAGATTTCATGTTTCTTTCCAACCTTCCATTGAACTATCCAACCTTCTTCGGGACTATCCAACTTTCATTTTGGATAAAATAGTTTTCTTGTTACTTTCCAACCTTCAATTGGACTATCCAACCTTCTTTGGGACTATCCAACTTTCATTTTGGACATTCCAGATTTCATTTTACTATCCAACGTTTGGTTGGACTATCCAACTTTCGTTTGGATAATCCAGATTTAATTTTACTATACAACGTTTGGTGGGACTATCCAACTTTAGGTTGGTTAATCCAGATTTCATTTTACTATCCAGCCTTTGGTGGGACAATCCAACTTTCGGTTGTTTAATCCAGATTTCATGTAACTTTCCAACCTTCAATTGGACTATCCAACCTTCTTTGGGACTATCCAATTTTCGTTTTGGATAATCCAGATATTATGTTACTAACCAACCTTTGTTGGGACTATCCAACTTTCGGTTGGATAATCAAGATTTCATTTTACTATGCAACGTTTGGTGGGACTATCCAACTTTCGTTTGGATAATCCAGATTTAATTTTATTATCCAGCCTTTGGTGGGTCTATCCAACTTTCGGTTGTTTAACCCACATTTCATTTTACTATCCAACATTTGGTGGGACCATCCAACTTTAATTTGGATAATCCAGTTTTCTTGTTACTTTCCAACCTTCAATTGGACTATCCAACCTTCTTTGGGACTATCCGACTTTCGTTTTGGATAATCCAGATTTCATGTTACTATCCAACCTTTGGTGGGACTATCCAAATTTCGTTTGTTTAATCCAGATTTCACTTTATTATGCAGGCTTTGGAGGAACTATCCAACCTTCGGTGGGATGATCCAACTTTCGGTTGGATAATCCAGATTTAATTTTACTATCCAGCCTTTGCTGGGACAATCCAACTTTCGGTTGTTTAATCCAGATTTCATGTAACTTTCCAAACTTCAATTGGACTATCCAACCTTCTTTGGGACTATCCAACTTTCGTTTTGGATAATCCAGATTTCATGTTACTATCCAACCTTTGGTGGGACCATCCAACTTTCGTTTGGATAATCCAGATTTCATGTTACTTTCCAACCTTCCATTGGACTATCCAACCTTCTTTGGGACTATCCAACTTTCATTTTGGATAATCCAGATATTATGTTACTATCCAACCTTTGTTGGGACTATCCAAATTTTGGTTGGATAATCCAGATTTCATTTTACTATCCAGTTTATGGTGGGACTATCCAACCTTCTTTGGGACCATCCAATCTTCGTTTTGGATAATCCAGATTTCATGTTACTATCCAACCTTCTTTGGGACTATTCAATTTAGATTTTGGATAATCCAGATTTTATGTTACTATCCAACCTTTGGTGGGACTATCAAACTTTCGGTTGTTTAATCCAAACTAAACTTTATTATCCAACATTTGGTTGTACTATCCAACTTTCGGTTGTTTAATCCACATTTCATTTTACTATCCAACCATCGCTTGGGATATCCAACTTTGGTTTGGATAGTCCATATTTCATTTTACTATCCAACCTTTGGTGGGACTATCCAACTTTCGTTTGGACAGTCCAGATTTCATGTTACTTTCCAACCTTCCATTGAACTATCCAACCTTCTTCGGGACTATCCAACTTTCGTTTTGGATAATCCAGATATTATGTTAGTATCCAACCTTTGTTGGGACTATCCAACTTTCGTTTTGGATAATGCAGATTTCATGTTACTATCCAACCTTTGGGGGGACTATCCAAATTTCGTTTGTTTAATCCAGATTTCACTTTATTATGCAAGCTTTGGAGGAACTATCCAACTTTCGGTGGGATGATACAGATTTCATTTTACTATCCAACGTTTGGTGGGACTATCCAACTTTCGTTTTGGACTTTCCAGATTTCATTTAACTATCCAACGTTTGGTGGGATTATCCAACTTTTGTTTGGATAATCCAGATTTCATGTTACTTTCAAACCTCCAATTGGACAATCCAGCCTTCTTAGGTACTATCCAACTTTCGTTTTGGATAATCCAGATTTTATGTTACTATCCAACCTTTGTTGGGACTATCCCATTTTCGGTTGGATAATCCAGATTTCATTTTACTATCCATTCTTTGGTCGGACTATCCAGCTTTCAGTTGTTTAATCCAAATTTAATTTTATTATCCAAACTTTCATTTCATGTTACTTTCCAACCTTCAATTGGACTATCCAACCTTCTTTGGGACTATCCAACTTTCGTTTTGGATAATCCATATTTCAATTTACTATCCAACCTTTGTTGGGACTATCCAACTTTCGGTTTGATGGTCCAGATTTCATTTTACTATCCAGCCTTTGGTGGGACTATCCAACTTTCGGTTGTTTAATCCACATTTCATTTTACTATCCAACCATCGCTTGGGATATCAAACTTTGGTTTGGATAGTCCATATTTCATTTTACTATCCAACCTTTGGTGGGACTATCCAATATTCGTTTGGACAGTCCATATTTCATTTTACTATCCAACCTTTCGTAGGACCATCTAACTTTCGTTTGGATAATCCAGTTTTCTTGTTACTTTCCAACCTTCAATTGGACTATCCAACCTACTTTGGGACTATCCAACTTTCATTTTGGACATTCCAGAGTTCATTTTACTATCCAACGTTTGGTTGGACTATCCAACTTTCGGTTCGATAATCCAGATTTCATTTTACTATACAACGTTTGGTGGGACTATCCACCTTTGGTTGGATAATCCAGATTTCATTTTACTATCCAGCCTTTGCTGGGACAATCCAACTTTCGGTTGTTTAATCTAGATTTCATGTAACTTTCCAAACTTCAATTGGACTATCCAACCTTCTTTGGGACTATCCAACTTTCGTTTTGGATAATCCAGTTTTCTTGTTACTTTCCAACCTTCAATTGGACTATCCAACTTTCGTTTTGGATAATCCAGTTTTCTTGTTACTTTCCAACCTTCAATTGGACTATCCAACCTTCTTTGGGACTATCCAACTTTCATTTTGGACATTCCAGATTTCATTTTACTATCCAACGTTTGGTTGGACTATCCAACTTTCGTTTGGATAATCCAGATTTCATTTTACTATACAACGTTTGGTGGGACTATCCAACTTTAGGTTGGATAATCAAGATTTCATTTTACTATCCAGCCTTTGGTGGGACAATCCAACTTTCGGTTGTTTAATCCAGATTTCATGTTACTTTCCAACCTTCCATTGAACTATCCAACCTTCTTCGGGACTATCCAACTTTCGTTTTGGATAATCCAGATATTATGTTACTATCCAACCTTTGGTGGGACAATCCAACTTTTGGTTGGATGATCCAGATTTAATTCTACTATCCAATCTTTGGTGGGACTATCCAATCTTCTTCGGGACCATCCAATCTTCGTTTTGGATAATCCAGATTTCATGTTACTATCCAACCTTCTTTGGGACTGTCCAATTTAGATTTTGGATAATCCATATTTTATGTTACTATCCAACCTTTGGTGGGACTATCAAACTTTCGGTTGTTTAATCCAGATTAAACTTTATTATCCAACATTTGGTTGGACTATCCAACTTTCGGTTGTTTAATCCACATTTCATTTTACTATCCAACCATCGCTTGGGATATCCAACTTTGATTTGGATAGTCCATATTTCATTTTACTATCCAACCTTTGGTGGGACTATCCAACTTTCGTTTGGACAGTCCAGATTTCATGTTACTTTCCAACCTTCCATTGAACTATCCAACCTTCTTCGGGACTATCCAACTTTCGTTTTGGATAATCCAGATATAATGTTACTATCCAACCTTTGTTGGGACTATCCAACTTTCGGTTAGATAATCCAGATTTCATTTTACTATCCAGTTTATGGTGGGACTATCCAACTTTCATTTTGGATAATCCAGATTTCATTTTACTATCCAGCCTTTGGTGGGACTATCCAACTTTCGGTTGGATAATCCAAATTTCATTTTACTATCCAGTTTATGGCGGGACTATCCAAATTTCGTTTGTATAATCCAGATTTAATTTTACTATCCAATCATTGGTGGGACTATCCAACCTTCTTCGGGACCATCCAATCTTCATTTTGGATAATCCAGATTTCATGTTACTATCCAACCTTTGGTGGGACTATCAAACTTTCGATTGTTTAATCAGGATTAAACTTTATTATCCAACATTTGGTTGGACTATCCAACTTTCGGTTGTTTAATCCACATTTCATTTTACTATCCAACCATCGCTTGGGATATCCTACTTTGATTTGGATAGTCCATATTTCATTTTACTATCCAACCTTTGGTGGGACTATCCAACTTTCGTTTGGACAGTCCAGATTTCATGTTACTTTCCAACCTTCCATTGAACTATCCAACCTTCTTCGGGACTATCCAACTTTCGTTTTGGATAATCCAGATATTATGTTACTATCCAAACTTTGTTGGGACTATCCAACTTTCGGTTGGATAATCCAGATTTCATTTTACTATCCAGCCTTTGGTGGGACTATCCAACTTTCGGTTGGATAATCCAAATTTCATTTTACTATCCAGTTTATGGCGGGACTATCCAAATTTCGTTTGTATAATCCAGATTTAATTTTACTATCCAATCATTGGTGGGACTATCCAACCTTCTTCGGGACCATCCAATCTTCGTTTTGGATAATCCAGATTTCATGTTACTATCCAACCTTCTTTGGGACTATCCAATTTAGATTTTGGATAATCCAGATTTTATGTTACTATCCAACCTTTGTTGGGACTATCCAACTTTCGTTTTGGATAATCCAGATATTATGTTACTATCCAACCTTTGTTGGGACTATCCAACTTTCGGTTGGATAATCCAGATTTCATTTTACTATCCAGCCTTTGGTGGGACTATCCAACTTTCGGTTGGATAATCCAAATTTCATTTTACTATCCAGTTTATGGCGGGACTATCCAAATTTCGGTTGTATAATCCAGATTTAATTTTACAATCCAATCATTGGTTGGACTATCCAACCTTCTTCGGGACCATCCAATCTTCGTTTTGGATAATCCAGATTTCATGTTACTATCCAACCTTCTTTGGGACTATCCAATTTAGATTTTGGATAATCCAGATTTTATGTTACTATCCAACCTTTGGTGGGACTATCAAACTTTCGGTTGTTTAATCTACATTTCATTTTACTATCCAACCATCGCTTGGGATATCCAACTTTGATTTGGATAGTCCATATTTCATTTTACTATCCAACCTTTGGTGGGACTATCCAACTTTCGTTTGGACAGTCAAGATTTCATGTTACTTTCCAACCTTCCATTGAACTATCCAACCTTCTTCGGGACTATCCAACTTTCGGTTGGATAATCCAGATTTCGTTTTACTATCCAGCCTTTGGTGGGACTATCCAACTTTCGGTTGGATAATCCAGATTTCATTTTACTATCCAGTTTATGGTGGGACTATATAAATTTTGTTTGTATAATCCAGATTTAATTTTACTATCCAATCTTTGGTGGTGGGACTATCCAACCTTCTTCGGGACCATCCAATCTTCGTTTTGGATAATCCAGATTTCATGTTACTATCCAACCTTCTTTGTGACTATCCAATTTAGATTTTGGATAATCCAGATTTTATGTTACTATCCAACCTTTGGTGGGACTATACAACTTTCGGTTGTTTAATCCAGATTAAACTTTATTATCCAACATTTGGTTAGACTATCCAACTTTCGGTTGTTTAATCCACATTTCATTTTACTATCCAACCATCGCTTGGGATATCCAACTTTGGTTTGGATAGTCCATATTTCATTTTACTATCCAACCTTTGTTGGGACTATCCAACTTTCGTTTTGGATAATCCAGATATTATGTTACTGTCCAACCTTTGGTGGGACCATCCAACTTTCGTTTGGATAATCCAGATTTCATTTTACTATACAACGTTTGATGGGACTATTCAACTTTCGTTTGGATAATCCAGATTTCATTTTACTATCCATTCTTTGGTCGGACTATCCAGCTTTCAGTTGTTTAATCCAAATTTAATTTTATTATCCAAACTTTCATTTCATGGTACTTTCCAACCTTCAATTGGACTATCCAACCTTCTTTGGGACTATCCACCTTTCGTTTTGGATAATCCATATTTCAATTTACTATCCAACCTTTGTTGGGACTATCCAACTTTCGGTTTGATGGTCCAGATTTCATTTTACTATCCAGCCTTTGGTGGGACTATCCAACTTTCGGTTGTTTAATCCATATTTCATTTTACTATCCAACCTTTGGTGGGACTATCCAATATTCGTTTGGACAGTCCATATTTCATTTTACTATCCAACCTTTCGTGGGACCAACTAACTTTCGTTTGGATAATCCAGATTTCATGTAACTTTCCAACCTTCAATTGGACTTTCCAACCTTCTTTGGGACTATCCAACTTTCGTTTGGATAGCCCATATTTGATTTTAATATCCAACCTTTGGTGGGACCATCCAACTTTCGTTTGGATAATCCAGTTTTCTTGTTACTTTCCAACCTTCAATTGGACTATCCAACGGTCTTTGGGACTATCCAACTTTCATTTTGGACATTCCAGATTTCATTTTACTATCCAACGTTTGGTTGGACTATCCAACTTTCGTTTGGATAATCCAGATTTCATTTTACTATACAACGTTTGGTGGGACTATCCAACTTTAGGTTGGATAATCCAGATTTCATTTTACTATCCAGCCTTTGGTGGGACAATCCAATTTTCGGTTGTTTAATCCAGATTTCATGTAACTTTCCAACCTTCAATTGGACTATCCAACCTTCTTCGGGACTATCCAACTTTCGTTTTGGATATTCCAGATATTATGTTACTATCCAACCTTTGTTGGGACTATCCAACTTTCGGTTGGATAATCCAGATATTATGTTACTATCCAACCTTTGTTGGGACTATCCAAATTTCGTTTGTATAATCCAGATTTAATTTTACTATCCAATCTTTGGTGGTGGGACTATCCAACCTTCTTCGGGACCATCCAATCTTCGTTTTGGATAATCCAGAGTTCATGTTACTATCCAACCTTTGGTGGGACTAAACAACTTTCGGTTGTTTAATCCAGATTAAACTTTATTATCCAACATTTGGTTGGACTATCCAACTTTCGGTTGTTTAATCCACATTTCATTTTACTATCCAACCATCGCTTGGGATATCCAACTTTGGTTTGGATAGTCCATATTTCATTTTACTATACAACGTTTGGTGGGACTATCCAACGTTAGGTTGGATAATCCAGATTTCATTTTACTATCCAGCCTTTGGTGGGACATTCCAACTTTCGGTTGTTTAATCCAGATTTCATGTTACTTTCCAACCTTCCATTGAACTATCCAACCTTCTTCGGGACTATCCAACTTTCGTTTTGGATAATCCAGATATTATGTTACTATCCAACCTTTGTTGGGACTATCCAACTTTCGGTTGGATAATCCAGATTTCATTTTACTATCCAGCCTTTGGTGGGACTATCCAACTTTCGGTTGGATAATCCAAATTTCATTTTACTATCCACTTTATGGCGGGACTATCCAAATTTCGTTTGTATAATCCAGATTTAATTTTACAATCCAGCCTTTGCTGGGACAATCCAACTTTCGGTTGTTTAATCCAGATTTCATTTTACTTTCCAACCTTCCATTGAACTATCCAACCTTGTTCGGGACTATCCAACTTTCGTTTTGGATAATCCAGATATTATGTTACTATCCAACATTTGTTGGGACTATCCAACTTTCGTTTGGATAATCCAGATTTCATTTTACTATCCAGCCTTTGGTGGGACTATCCAACTTTCGGTTTGATGATACAGATTTCATTTTACTATCCAGTTTATGGTGGGACTATCCAAATTTCGTTTGTATAATCCAGATTTAATTTTACTATCCAATCTTTGGTGGGACTATCCAACCTTCTTCGGGACCATCCAATCTTCGTTTTGGATAATCCAGATTTCATGTTACTATCCAACCTTCTTTGGGACTATCCAATTTAGATTTTGGATAATCCAGATTTTATGTTACTATCCAACCTTTGGTGGGACTATCAAACTTTCGGTTGCTTAATCAGGATTAAACTTTATTATCCAACATTTGGTTGGACTATCCAATTTTCGGTTGTTTAATCCACATTTCATTTTACTATCCAACCATCGCTTGGGATATCCAACTTTGATTTGGATAGTCCATATTTCATTTTACTATCCAACCTTTGGTGGGACTATCCAACTTTCGTTTGGACAGTCAAGATTTCATGTTACTTTCCAACCTTCCATTGAACTATCCAACCTTCTTCGGGACTATCCAACTTTCGTTTTGGATAATCCAGATATTATGTTACTATCCAACCTTTGTTGGGACTATCCAACTTTCGGTTGGATAATCCAGATTTCGTTTTACTATCCAGCCTTTGGTGGGACTATCCAACTTTCGGTTGGATAATCCAGATTTCATTTTATTATCCAGTTTATGGTGGGACTATATAAATTTCGTTTGTATAATCCAGATTTAATTTTACTATCCAATCTTTGGTGGTGGGACTATCCAACCTTCTTCGGGACCATCCAATCTTCGTTTTGGATAATCCAGATTTCATGTTACTATCCAACCTTCTTTGTGACTATCCAATTTAGATTTTGGATAATCCAGATTTTATGTTACTATCCAACCTTTGGTGGGACTATACAACTTTCGGTTGTTTAATCCAGATTAAACTTTATTATCCAACATTTGGTTGGACTATCCAACTTTCGGTTGTTTAATCCACATTTCATTTTACTATCCAACCATCGCTTGGGATATCCAACTTTGGTTTGGATAGTCCATATTTCATTTTACTATCCAACCTTTGGTGGGACTATCCAACTTTCGTTTAGACAGTCCAGATTTCATGTTACTTTCCAACCTTCCATTGAACTATCCAACCTTCTACGGGACTATCCAACTTTCGTTTTGGATAATCCAGATATTATGTTACTGTCCAACCTTTGGTGGGACCATCCAACTTTCGTTTGGATAATCCAGATTTCATTTTACTATACAACGTTTGATGGGACTATCCAACTTTCGTTTGGATAATCCAGATTTCATTTTACTATCCATTCTTTGGTCGGACTATCCAGCTTTCAGTTGTTTAATCCAAATTTAATTTTATTATCCAAACTTTGATTTCATGGTACTTTCCAACCTTCAATTGGACTATCCAACCTTCTTTGGGACTATCCAACTTTCGTTTTGGATAATCCATATTTCAATTTACTATCCAACCTTTGTTGGGACTATCCAACTTTCGGTTTGATGGTCCAGATTTCATTTTACTATCCAGCCTTTGGTGGGACTATCCAACTTTCGGTTGTTTAATCCATATTTCATTTTACTATCCAACCTTTGGTGGGACTATCCAATATTCGTTTGGACAGTCCATATTTCATTTTACTATCCAACCTTTCGTGGGACCATCTAACTTTTGTTTGGATAATCCAGATTTCATGTAACTTTCCAACCTTCAATTGGACTATCCAACCTTCTTTGGGACTATCCAACTTTCGTTTGGATAGCCCATATTTGATTTTAATATCCAACCTTTGGTGGGACCATCCAACTTTCGTTTGGATAATCCAGTTTTCTTGTTACTTTCCAACCTTCAATTGGACTATCCAACGGTCTTTGGGACTATCCAACTTTAATTTTGGACATTCCAGATTTCATTTTACTATCCAACGTTTGGTTGGACTATCCAACTTTCGTTTGGATAATCCAGATTTCATTTTACTATCCAATCTTTGGTGGTGGGACTATCCAACCTTCTTCGGGACCATCCAATCTTCGTTTTGGATAATCCAGATTTCATGTTACTATCCAACCTTCTTTGTGACTATCCAATTTAGATTTTGGATAATCCAGATTTTATGTTACTATCCAACCTTTGGTGGGACTATACAACTTTCGGTTGTTTAATCCAGATTAAACTTTATTATCCAACATTTGGTTAGACTATCCAACTTTCGGTTGTTTAATCCACATTTCATTTTACTATCCAACCATCGCTTGGGATATCCAACTTTGGTTTGGATAGTCCATATTTCATTTTACTATCCAACCTTTGGTGGGACTATCCAACTTTCGTTTGGACAGTCCAGATTTCATGTTACTTTCCAACCTTCCATTGAACTATCCAACCTTCTACGGGACTATCCAACTTTCGTTTTGGATAATCCAGATATTATGTTACTGTCCAACCTTTGGTGGGACCATCCAACTTTCGTTTGGATAATCCAGATTTCATTTTACTATACAACGTTTGATGGGACTATTCAACTTTCGTTTGGATAATCCAGATTTCATTTTACTATCCATTCTTTGGTCGGACTATCCAGCTTTCAGTTGTTTAATCCAAATTTAATTTTATTATCCAAACTTTCATTTCATGGTACTTTCCAACCTTCAATTGGACTATCCAACCTTCTTTGGGACTATCCACCTTTCGTTTTGGATAATCCATATTTCAATTTACTATCCAACCTTTGTTGGGACTATCCAACTTTCGGTTTGATGGTCCAGATTTCATTTTACTATCCAGCCTTTGGTGGGACTATCCAACTTTCGGTTGTTTAATCCATATTTCATTTTACTATCCAACCTTTGGTGGGACTATCCAATATTCGTTTGGACAGTCCATATTTCATTTTACTATCCAACCTTTCGTGGGACCATCTAACTTTCGTTTGGATAATCCAGATTTCATGTAACTTTCCAACCTTCAATTGGACTTTCCAACCTTCTTTGGGACTATCCAACTTTCGTTTGGATAGCCCATATTTGATTTTAATATCCAACCTTTGGTGGGACCATCCAACTTTCGTTTGGATAATCCAGTTTTCTTGTTACTTTCCAACCTTCAATTGGACTATCCAACGGTCTTTGGGACTATCCAACTTTCATTTTGGACATTCCAGATTTCATTTTACTATCCAACGTTTGGTTGGACTATCCAACTTTCGTTTGGATAATCCAGATTTCATTTTACTATACAACGTTTGGTGGGACTATCCAACTTTAGGTTGGATAATCCAGATTTCATTTTACTATCCAGCCTTTGGTGGGACAATCCAATTTTCGGTTGTTTAATCCAGATTTCATGTAACTTTCCAACCTTCAATTGGACTATCCAACCTTCTTCGGGACTATCCAACTTTCGTTTTGGATATTCCAGATATTATGTTACTATCCAACCTTTGTTGGGACTATCCAACTTTCGGTTGGATAATCCAGATATTATGTTACTATCCAACCTTTGTTGGGACTATCCAAATTTCGTTTGTATAATCCAGATTTAATTTTACTATCCAATCTTTGGTGGTGGGACTATCCAACCTTCTTCGGGACCATCCAATCTTCGTTTTGGATAATCCAGAGTTCATGTTACTATCCAACCTTTGGTGGGACTAAACAACTTTCGGTTGTTTAATCCAGATTAAACTTTATTATCCAACATTTGGTTGGACTATCCAACTTTCGGTTGTTTAATCCACATTTCATTTTACTATCCAACCATCGCTTGGGATATCCAACTTTGGTTTGGATAGTCCATATTTCATTTTACTATACAACGTTTGGTGGGACTATCCAACGTTAGGTTGGATAATCCAGATTTCATTTTACTATCCAGCCTTTGGTGGGACATTCCAACTTTCGGTTGTTTAATCCAGATTTCATGTTACTTTCCAACCTTCCATTGAACTATCCAACCTTCTTCGGGACTATCCAACTTTCGTTTTGGATAATCCAGATATTATGTTACTATCCAACCTTTGTTGGGACTATCCAACTTTCGGTTGGATAATCCAGATTTCATTTTACTATCCAGCCTTTGGTGGGACTATCCAACTTTCGGTTGGATAATCCAAATTTCATTTTACTATCCACTTTATGGCGGGACTATCCAAATTTCGTTTGTATAATCCAGATTTAATTTTACAATCCAGCCTTTGCTGGGACAATCCAACTTTCGGTTGTTTAATCCAGATTTCATTTTACTTTCCAACCTTCCATTGAACTATCCAACCTTGTTCGGGACTATCCAACTTTCGTTTTGGATAATCCAGATATTATGTTACTATCCAACCTTTGTTGGGACTATCCAACTTTCGTTTGGATAATCCAGATTTCATTTTACTATCCAGCCTTTGGTGGGACTATCCAACTTTCGGTTTGATGATACAGATTTCATTTTACTATCCAGTTTATGGTGGGACTATCCAAATTTCGTTTGTATAATCCAGATTTAATTTTACTATCCAATCTTTGGTGGGACTATCCAACCTTCTTCGGGACCATCCAATCTTCGTTTTGGATAATCCAGATTTCATGTTACTATCCAACCTTCTTTGGGACTATCCAATTTAGATTTTGGATAATCCAGATTTTATGTTACTATCCAACCTTTGGTGGGACTATCAAACTTTCGGTTGCTTAATCAGGATTAAACTTTATTATCCAACATTTGGTTGGACTATCCAATTTTCGGTTGTTTAATCCACATTTCATTTTACTATCCAACCATCGCTTGGGATATCCAACTTTGATTTGGATAGTCCATATTTCATTTTACTATCCAACCTTTGGTGGGACTATCCAACTTTCGTTTGGACAGTCAAGATTTCATGTTACTTTCCAACCTTCCATTGAACTATCCAACCTTCTTCGGGACTATCCAACTTTCGTTTTGGATAATCCAGATATTATGTTACTATCCAACCTTTGTTGGGACTATCCAACTTTCGGTTGGATAATCCAGATTTCGTTTTACTATCCAGCCTTTGGTGGGACTATCCAACTTTCGGTTGGATAATCCAGATTTCATTTTATTATCCAGTTTATGGTGGGACTATATAAATTTCGTTTGTATAATCCAGATTTAATTTTACTATCCAATCTTTGGTGGTGGGACTATCCAACCTTCTTCGGGACCATCCAATCTTCGTTTTGGATAATCCAGATTTCATGTTACTATCCAACCTTCTTTGTGACTATCCAATTTAGATTTTGGATAATCCAGATTTTATGTTACTATCCAACCTTTGGTGGGACTATACAACTTTCGGTTGTTTAATCCAGATTAAACTTTATTATCCAACATTTGGTTGGACTATCCAACTTTCGGTTGTTTAATCCACATTTCATTTTACTATCCAACCATCGCTTGGGATATCCAACTTTGGTTTGGATAGTCCATATTTCATTTTACTATCCAACCTTTGGTGGGACTATCCAACTTTCGTTTAGACAGTCCAGATTTCATGTTACTTTCCAACCTTCCATTGAACTATCCAACCTTCTACGGGACTATCCAACTTTCGTTTTGGATAATCCAGATATTATGTTACTGTCCAACCTTTGGTGGGACCATCCAACTTTCGTTTGGATAATCCAGATTTCATTTTACTATACAACGTTTGATGGGACTATCCAACTTTCGTTTGGATAATCCAGATTTCATTTTACTATCCATTCTTTGGTCGGACTATCCAGCTTTCAGTTGTTTAATCCAAATTTAATTTTATTATCCAAACTTTGATTTCATGGTACTTTCCAACCTTCAATTGGACTATCCAACCTTCTTTGGGACTATCCAACTTTCGTTTTGGATAATCCATATTTCAATTTACTATCCAACCTTTGTTGGGACTATCCAACTTTCGGTTTGATGGTCCAGATTTCATTTTACTATCCAGCCTTTGGTGGGACTATCCAACTTTCGGTTGTTTAATCCATATTTCATTTTACTATCCAACCTTTGGTGGGACTATCCAATATTCGTTTGGACAGTCCATATTTCATTTTACTATCCAACCTTTCGTGGGACCATCTAACTTTTGTTTGGATAATCCAGATTTCATGTAACTTTCCAACCTTCAATTGGACTATCCAACCTTCTTTGGGACTATCCAACTTTCGTTTGGATAGCCCATATTTGATTTTAATATCCAACCTTTGGTGGGACCATCCAACTTTCGTTTGGATAATCCAGTTTTCTTGTTACTTTCCAACCTTCAATTGGACTATCCAACGGTCTTTGGGACTATCCAACTTTAATTTTGGACATTCCAGATTTCATTTTACTATCCAACGTTTGGTTGGACTATCCAACTTTCGTTTGGATAATCCAGATTTCATTTTACTATCCAGCCTTTGGTGGGACAATCCAATTTTCGGTTGTTTAATCCAGATTTCATGTAACTTTCCAACCTTCAATTGGACTATCCAACCTTCTTTGGGACTATCCAATTTTCGTTTTGGATAATCCAGATTTCATGTTACTATCCATCCTTTGGTGGGACTATCCAACTTTCGGTTGTTTAATCCAGATTTCATGTTACTTTCCAACCTTCATTTGAACTATCCAACCTTCTTCGGGACTATCAAACTTTTGTTTTGGATAATCCAGATATTATGTTACTATCCAACCTTTGTTGGGACTATCCAACTTTCGGTTGGATAATCCAGATTTCATTTTACTATCCAACCTTTGTTGGGACTATCCAACTTTCGGTTGGATAATCCAGATTTCATTTTACTATCCAGCCTTTGGTGGGACTATCCAACTTTCGGTTGGATAATCCAGATTTCATTTTACTATCCAGTTTATGGTGGGACTATCCAACTTTCGTTTGGATAGCCCATATTTCATTTTAATATCCAACCTTTGGTGGGACCATCCAACTTTCGTTTGGATAATCCAGTTTTCTTGTTACTTTCCAACCTTCAATTGGACTATCCAACGGTCTTTGGGACTATCCAACTTTCATTTTGGACATTCCAGATTTCATTTTACTATCCAACGTTTGGTTGGACTATCCAACTTTCGGTTCGATAATCCAGATTTCATTTTACTATACAACGTTTGGTGGGACTATCCACCTTTAGGTTGGATAATCTAGATTTCATTTTACTATCCAGCCTTTGCTGGGACAATCCAACTTTCGGTTCTTTAATCCAGATTTCATGTAACTTTCCAACCTTCAATTGGACTATCCAACCTTCTTTGGGACTATCCAACTTTCATTTTGGACATTCCAGATTTCATTTTACTATCCAACGTTTGGTTGGACTATCCAACTTTCGTTTGGATAATCCAGATTTCATTTTACTATACAACGTTTGGTTGGACTATCCAACTTTAGGTTGGATAATCCAGATTTCATTTTACTATCCAGCCTTTGGTAGGACAATCCAATTTTCGGTTGTTTAATCCAGATTTCATGTAACTTTCCAACCTTCAATTGGACTATCCAACCTTCTTTGGGACTATCCAACTTTCGGTTGGATAATCCAGATTTCATTTTACTATCCAGCCTTTAGTGGGACTATCCAACTTTCGGTTGGATAATCCAGATTTCATTTTACTATCCAGTTTATGGTGGGACTATCCAAATTTCGTTTGTATAATCCAGATTTAATTTTACTATCCAATCTTTGGTGGGACTATCCAACCTTCTTCGGGACCATCCAATCTTCGTTTTGGATAATCCAGATTTCATGTTACTATCCAACCTTGTTTGGGACTATCCAATTTAGATTTTGGATAATCCAGATTTTATGTTATTATCCAACCTTTGGTGGGACTATCCAACTTTCGGTTGTTTAATCCAGATTAAACTTTATTTTCCAACATTTGGTTGGACTATCCAACTTTCGGTTGTTTAATCCACATTTCATTTGACTATCCAACCCTCGCTTGGGATATCCAACTTTGGTTTGGATAGTCCATATTTCATTTTACTATCCAACCTTTGGTGGGACTATCCAACTTTCGTTTGGACAGTCCAGATTTCATGTTACTTTCCAACCTTCCTTTGAACTATCCAACCTTCTTCGGGACTATCCAACTTTGGTTTGGATAGTCCATATTTCATTTTACTATCCAACGTTTGGTGGGACTATCCAACTTTAGGTTGGATAATCCAGATTTCATTTTACTATCCAGCCTTTGGTGGGACAATCCAACTTTCGGTTGTTTAATCCTGATTTTATGTAACTTTCCAAACTTCAATTGGACTATCCAACCTTCTTTGGGACTATCAAACTTTCATTTTGGATAATCCAGATTTCATGTTACTATCCAACCTTTGGTGGGACCATCCAACTTTCGTTCGGATAATCCAGATTTCATGTTACTTTCCAACCTTCCATTGAACTATCCAACCTTCTTCGGGACTATCAAACTTTCGGATGGATAATCCAGATTTCATTTTACTATCCAGCCTTTGGTGGGTCTATCCAACTTTCGGTTGTTTAACCCACATTTGATTTTACTATCCAACCTTTGGTGGGACCATCCAACTTTAATTTGGATAATCCAGTTTTCTTGTTACTTTCCAACCTTCAATTGGACTATCCAACCTTCTTTGGGACTATCCGACTTTCGTTTTGGATAATGCAGATTTCATGTTACTTTCCAACCTTTGGTGGGACTATCCAAATTTTGTTTGTTTAATCCAGATTTCACTTTATTATGCAAGCTTTGGTGGAACTATCCAACTTTCGGTGGGATGATACAGATTTCATTTTACTATCCAACGTTTGGTGGGACTATCCAACTTTTGTTTTGGACTTTCCAGATTTCATTTAACTATCCAACGTTTGGTGGGATTATCCAATTTTTTTTGGATAATCCAGATTTCATGTAAAATTCCAACCTTCAATTGGACTATCCAACCTTCTTTGGGACTATCCAACTTTCGTTTGGATAGCCCATATTTCGTTTTAATATCCAACCTTCGGTGGGACCATCCAACTTTCGTTTGGATAATCCAGTTTTCTTGTTACTTTCCAACCTCCAATTGGACAATCCAGCTTTCTTAGGTACTATCCAACTTTCGTTTTGGATAATCCAGATTTTATGTTACTATCCAACCTTGGTTGGGACTATCCCACTTTCGGTTGGATAATCCAGATTTCATTTTACTATCCAGTCTTTGGTCGGACTATCCAGCTTTCAGTTGTTTAATCCAAATTTAATTTTATTATCCAACCTTTCATTTCATGTTACTTTCCAACCTTCAATTGGACTATCCAACCTTCTTTGGGACTATCCAACTTTCGTTTTGGATAATCCATATTTCAATTTACTATCCAACCTTTGTTGGGACTATCCAACTTTCGGTTTGATGGTCCAGATTTCATTTTACTATCCAGCCTTTGGTGGGACTAACCAACTTTCGGTTGTTTAATCCACATTTCATTTTACTATCCAACCATCGCTTGGGATATCCAACTTTGGTTTGGATAGTCCATATTTCATTTTACTATCCAACCTTTGGTGGGACTATCCAATATTCGTTTGGAAAGTCCATATTTGATTTTACTATCCAACCTTTCGTGGGACCATCTAACTTTCGTTTGGATAATCCAGATTTCATGTAACTTTCCAACCTTCAATTGGACTATCCAACCTTCTTTGGGACTATCCAGCTTTCGTTTGGATAGCCCATATTTCATTTCAATATCCAACCTTTGGTGGGACCATCCAACTTTCGTTTGCATAATCCAGTTTTCTTGTTACTTTCCAACCTTCAATTGGACTATCCAACGGTCTTTGGGACTATCCAACTTTCATTTTGGACATTCCAGATTTCATTTTACTATCCAACGTTTGGTTGGACTATCCAACTTTCGGTTCGATAATCCAGATTTCATTTTACGATACAACGTTTGGTGGGACTATCCACCTTTCGGTTGTTTAATCCAGATTTCATGTAACTTTCCAAACTTCAATTGGACTATCCAACCTTCTTTGGGACTATCCAACTTTCGTTTTGGATAATCCAGTTTTCTTGTTACTTTCCAACCTTCAATTGGACTATCCAACCTTCTTTGGGAATATCCAACTTTAATTTTGGACATTCCAGATTTCATTTTACTATCCAACGTTTGGTTGGACTATCCAACTTTCGTTTGGATAATCCAGATTTCATTTTACTATCCAACCTTTGTTGGGACTATCCAACTTTCGGTTTGATGGTCCAGATTTCATTTTACTATCCAGCCTTTGGTGGGACTATCCAACTTTCGGTTGTTTAATCCACATTTCATTTTACTATCCAACCATCGCTTGGGATATCCAACTTTGGTTTGGATAGTCCATATTTCATTTTACTATCCAACCTTTAGTGGGACAATCCAATATTCGTTTGGACAGTCCATATTTCATTTTACTCTCCAACCTTTCGTGGGACCATCTAACTTTCGTTTGGATAATCCAGATTTCATGTAACTTTCCAACCTTCAATTGGACTATCCAACCTTCTTTGGGACTATCCAATTTTCGTTTGGATAGCCCATATTTCATTTTAATATCCAACCTTTGGTGGGACCATCCAACTTTCGTTTGGATAATCCAGTTTTCTTGTTACTTTCCAACCTTCAATTGGACTATCCAACGGTCTTTGGGACTATCCAACTTTAATTTTGGACATTCCAGATTTAATTTTACTATCCAACGTTTGGTTGGACTATCCAACTTTCGTTTGGATAATCCAGATTTAATTTTACTATACAACGTTCGGTTGGACTATCCAACTTTAGGTTGGATAATCCAGATTTCATTTTACTATCCAGCCTTTGGTGGGACTATCCAACTTTCGGTTGGATAATCCAGATTTAATTTTACTATCCAGTTTATGGTGGGACAATCCAACTTTCGTTTGGATAATCCAGATTTCATGTTACTTTCCATCCTTCCATTGAACTATCCAACGGTCTTTGGGACTATCCAACTTTCATTTTGGACATTCCAGATTTCATTTTACTATCCAACGTTTGGTTGGACTATCCAACTTTCGGTTCGATAATCCAGATTTCATTTTACTATACAACGTTTGGTGGGACTATCCACCTTTAGGTTGGATAATCTAGATTTCATTTTACTATCCAGCCTTTGCTGGGACAATCCAACTTTCGGTTCTTTAATCCAGATTTCATGTAACTTTCCAACCTTGAATTGGACTATCCAACCTTCTTTGGGACTATCCAACTTTCATTTTGGACATTCCAGATTTCATTTTACTATCCAACGTTTGGTTGGACTATCCAACTTTCGTTTGGATAATCCAGATTTCATTTTACTATACAACGTTTGGTTGGACTATCCAACTTTAGGTTGGATAATCCAGATTTCATTTTACTATCCAGCCTTTGGTAGGACAATCCAATTTTCGGTTGTTTAATCCAGATTTCATGTAACTTTCCAACCTTCAATTGGACTATCCAACCTTCTTTGGGACTATCCAACTTTCGGTTGGATAATCCAGATTTCATTTTACTATCCAGCCTTTAGTGGGACTATCCAACTTTCGGTTGGATAATCCAGATTTCATTTTACTATCCAGTTTATGGTGGGACTATCCAAATTTCGTTTGTATAATCCAGATTTAATTTTACTATCCAATCTTTGGTGGGACTATCCAACCTTCTTCGGGACCATCCAATCTTCGTTTTGGATAATCCAGATTTCATGTTACTATCCAACCTTGTTTGGGACTATCCAATTTAGATTTTGGATAATCCAGATTTTATGTTATTATCCAACCTTTGGTGGGACTATCCAACTTTCGGTTGTTTAATCCAGATTAAACTTTATTTTCCAACATTTGGTTGGACTATCCAACTTTCGGTTGTTTAATCCACATTTCATTTGACTATCCAACCCTCGCTTGGGATATCCAACTTTGGTTTGGATAGTCCATATTTCATTTTACTATCCAACCTTTGGTGGGACTATCCAACTTTCGTTTGGACAGTCCAGATTTCATGTTACTTTCCAACCTTCCATTGAACTATCCAACCTTCTTCGGGACTATCCAACTTTGGTTTGGATAGTCCATATTTCATTTTACTATCCAACGTTTGGTGGGACTATCCAACTTTAGGTTGGATAATCCAGATTTCATTTTACTATCCAGCCTTTGGTGGGACAATCCAACTTTCGGTTGTTTAATCCTGATTTTATGTAACTTTCCAAACTTCAATTGGACTATCCAACCTTCTTTGGGACTATCAAACTTTCGTTTTGGATAATCCAGATTTCATGTTACTATCCAACCTTTGGTGGGACCATCCAACTTTCGTTTGGATAATCCAGATATCATGTTACTTTCCAACCTTCCATTGAACTATCCAACCTTCTTCGGGACTATCAAACTTTCGGATGGATAATCCAGATTTCATTTTACTATCCAGCCTTTGGTGGGTCTATCCAACTTTCGGTTGTTTAACCCACATTTGATTTTACTATCCAACCTTTGGTGGGACCATCCAACTTTAATTTGGATAATCCAGTTTTCTTGTTACTTTCCAACCTTCAATTGGACTATCCAACCTTCTTTGGGACTATCCGACTTTCGTTTTGGATAATGCAGATTTCATGTTACTATCCAACCTTTGGTGGGACTATCCAAATTTTGTTTGTTTAATCCAGATTTCACTTTATTATGCAAGCTTTGGTGGAACTATCCAACTTTCGGTGGGATGATACAGATTTCATTTTACTATCCAACGTTTGGTGGGACTATCCAACTTTTGTTTTGGACTTTCCAGATTTCATTTAACTATCCAACGTTTGGTGGGATTATCCAATTTTTTTTGGATAATCCAGATTTCATGTAAAATTCCAACCTTCAATTGGACTATCCAACCTTCTTTGGGACTATCCAACTTTCGTTTGGATAGCCCATATTTCGTTTTAATATCCAACCTTCGGTGGGACCATCCAACTTTCGTTTGGATAATCCAGTTTTCTTGTTACTTTCCAACCTCCAATTGGACAATCCAGCTTTCTTAGGTACTATCCAACTTTCGTTTTGGATAATCCAGATTTTATGTTACTATCCAACCTTGGTTGGGACTATCCCACTTTCGGTTGGATAATCCAGATTTCATTTTACTATCCAGTCTTTGGTCGGACTATCCAGCTTTCAGTTGTTTAATCCAAATTTAATTTTATTATCCAACCTTTCATTTCATGTTACTTTCCAACCTTCAATTGGACTATCCAACCTTCTTTGGGACTATCCAACTTTCGTTTTGGATAATCCATATTTCAATTTACTATCCAACCTTTGTTGGGACTATCCAACTTTCGGTTTGATGGTCCAGATTTCATTTTACTATCCAGCCTTTGGTGGGACTAACCAACTTTCGGTTGTTTAATCCACATTTCATTTTACTATCCAACCATCGCTTGGGATATCCAACTTTGGTTTGGATAGTCCATATTTGATTTTACTATCCAACCTTTGGTGGGACTATCCAATATTCGTTTGGACAGTCCATATTTGATTTTACTATCCAACCTTTCGTGGGACCATCTAACTTTCGTTTGGATAATCCAGATTTCATGTAACTTTCCAACCTTCAATTGGACTATCCAACCTTCTTTGGGACTATCCAGCTTTCGTTTGGATAGCCCATATTTCATTTCAATATCCAACCTTTGGTGGGACCATCCAACTTTCGTTTGCATAATCCAGTTTTCTTGTTACTTTCCAACCTTCAATTGGACTATCCAACGGTCTTTGGGACTATCCAACTTTCATTTTGGACATTCCAGATTTCATTTTACTATCCAACGTTTGGTTGGACTATCCAACTTTCGGTTCGATAATCCAGATTTCATTTTACGATACAACGTTTGGTGGGACTATCCACCTTTCGGTTGTTTAATCCAGATTTCATGTAACTTTCCAAACTTCAATTGGACTATCCAACCTTCTTTGGGACTATCCAACTTTCGTTTTGGATAATCCAGTTTTCTTGTTACTTTCCAACCTTCAATTGGACTATCCAACCTTCTTTGGGACTATCCAACTTTAATTTTGGACATTCCAGATTTAATTTTACTATCCAACGTTTGGTTGGACTATCCAACTTTCGTTTGGATAATCCAGATTTCATTTTACTATCCAACCTTTGTTGGGACTATCCAACTTTCGGTTTGATGGTCCAGATTTCATTTTACTATCCAGCCTTTGGTGGGACTATCCAACTTTCGGTTGTTTAATCCACATTTCATTTTACTATCCAACCATCGCTTGGGATATCCAACTTTGGTTTGGATAGTCCATATTTCATTTTACTATCCAACCTTTAGTGGGACAATCCAATATTCGTTTGGACAGTCCATATTTCATTTTACTCTCCAACCGTTCGTGGGACCATCTAACTTTCGTTTGGATAATCCAGATTTCATGTAACTTTCCAACCTTCAATTGGACTATCCAACCTTCTTTGGGACTATCCAATTTTCGTTTGGATAGCCCATATTTCATTTTAATATCCAACCTTTGGTGGGACCATCCAACTTTCGTTTGGATAATCCAGTTTTCTTGTTACTTTCCAACCTTCAATTGGACTATCCAACGGTCTTTGGGACTATCCAACTTTAATTTTGGACATTCCAGATTTAATTTTACTATCCAACGTTTGGTTGGACTATCCAACTTTCGTTTGGATAATCCAGATTTAATTTTACTATACAACGTTTGGTTGGACTATCCAACTTTAGGTTGGATAATCCAGATTTCATTTTACTATCCAGTCTTTGGTGGGACAATCCAACTTTCGTTTGGATAATCCAGATTTCATGTTACTTTCCATGCTTCCATTGAACTATCCAACCTTCTTCGGGACTATCCAACTTTCGGTTGGATAATCCAGATTTCATTTTACTATCCAACCTTTGTTGGGACTATCCAACTTTCGGTTGGATAATCCAGATTTCATTTTACTATCCAGCCTTTGGTGGGACTATCCAACTTTAGGTTGGATAATCCAGATTTAATTTTACTATCCAGTTTATGGTGGGACAATCCAACTTTCGTTTGGATAATCCAGATTTCATGTTACTTTCCATCCTTCCATTGAACTATCCAACCTTCTTCGGGACTATCCAACTTTCGGTTGGATAATCCAGATTTCATTTTACTATCCAACCTTTGTTGGGACTATCCAACTTTCGGTTGGATAATCCAGATTTCATTTTACTATCCAGCCTTTGGTGGGACTATCCAACTTTCGGTTGGATAATCCAGATTTAATTTTACTATCCAGTTTATGGTGGGACTATCCAAATTTCGTTTGTATAATCCAGATTTAATTTTATTATCCAATCTTTGGTGGGACTATCCAACCTTCTTCGGGACCATCCAATCTTCGTTTTGGATAATCCAGATTTCATGTTACTATCCAACCTTCTTTGGGACTATCCAATTTAGATTTTGGATAATCCAGATTTTATGTTATTATCCAACCTATGGTGGGACTATCCAATTTACGGTTGTTTAATCCAGATTAAACTTTATTATCCAACATTTGGTTGGACTATCCAACTTTCGGTTGTTTAATCCACATTTCATTTTACTATCCAACCATCGCTTGGGATATCCAACTTTGGTTTGGATAGTCCATATTTCATTTTACTATCCAACCTTTGGTGGGACTATCCAACTTTCGTTTGGACAGTCCAGATTTCATGTTACTTTCCAACCTTCCATTGAACTATCCAACCTTCTTCGGGACTATCCAACTTTCGTTTTGGATAATCCAGATATTATGTTACTATCCAACCTTTGTTGGGACTATCCAACTTTCGGTTGGATAATCCAGATTTCATTTTACTATCCAGCCTTTGGTGGGACTATCCAACTTTCGGTTGGATAATCCAGATTTCATTTTACTATCCAGTTTATGGTGGGACTATCCAACTTTCGGTTGGATAATCCAGATTTAATTTTAATATCCAATCTTTGGTGGGACTATCCAACCTTCTTCGGGACCATCCAATCTTCGTTTTGGATAATCCAGATTTCATGTTACTATCCAACCTTCTTTGGGACTATACAATTTAGATTTGGATAATCCAGATTTTATGTTACTATCCAACCTTTGGTGGGACTATCCAACTTTTGGTTGTTTAATCCAGATTAATCTTTATAATCCAACATTTGGTTGGACTATCCAACTTTCGGTTGTTTAATCCACATTTCATTTTACTATCCAACCATCGCTTGGGATATCCAACTTTGGTTTGGATAATCCAGATTTCATTTTACTATCCAGCCTTTGCTGGGACAATCCAACTTTCGGTTGTTTAATCCAGATTTCATGTAACTTTCCAAACTTCAATTGGACTATCCAACCTTCTTTGGGACTATCCAACTTTCGTTTTGGATAATCCAGATTTCATGTTACTATCCAACCTTTGGTGGGACCATCCAACTTTCGTTTGGATAATCCAGATTTCATGTTTCTTTCCAACCTTCCATTGAACTATCCAACCTTCTTCGGGACTATCCAACTTTCATTTTGGATAATCCAGTTTTCTTGTTACTTTCCAACCTTCAATTGGACTATCCAACCTTCTTTGGGACTATCCAACTTTCATTTTGGACATTCCAGATTTCATTTTACTATCCAACGTTTGGTTGGACTATCCAACTTTCGTTTGGATAATCCAGATTTCATTTTACTATACAACGTTTGGTGGGACTATCCAACTTTAGGTTGGTTAATCCAGATTTCATTTTACTATCCAGCCTTTGGTGGGACAATCCAACTTTCGGTTGTTTAATCCAGATTTCATGTAACTTTCCAACCTTCAATTGTACTATCCAACCTTCTTTGGGACTATCCAATTTTCGTTTTGGATAATCCAGATATTATGTTACTAACCAACCTTTGTTGGGACTATCCAACTTTCGGTTGGATAATCAAGATTTCATTTTACTATGCAACGTTTGGTGGGACTATCCAACTTTCGTTTGGATAATCCAGATTTCATTTTATTATCCAGCCTTTGGTGGGTCTATCCAACTTTCGGTTGTTTAACCCACATTTCATTTTACTATCCAACATTTGGTGGGACCATCCAACTTTAATTTGGATAATCCAGTTTTCTTGTTACTTTCCAACCTTCAATTGGACTATCCAACCTTCTTTGGGACTATCCGACTTTCGTTTTGGATAATCCAGATTTCATGTTACTATCCAACCTTTGGTGGGACTATCCAAATTTCGTTTGTTTAATCCAGATTTCACTTTATTATGCAGGCTTTGGAGGAACTATCCAACTTTCGGTGGGATGATCCAACTTTCGGTTGGATAATCCAGATTTAATTTTACTATCCAGCCTTTGCTGGGACAATCCAACTTTCGGTTGTTTAATCCAGATTTCATGTAACTTTCCAAACTTCAATTGGACTATCCAACCTTCTTTGGGACTATCCAACTTTCGTTTTGGATAATCCAGATTTCATGTTACTATCCAACCTTTGGTGGGACCAACCAACTTTCGTTTGGATAATCCAGATTTCATGTTACTTTCCAACCTTCCATTGAACTATCCAACCTTCTTCGGGACTATCCAACTTTCGTTTTGGATAATCCAGTTTTCTTGTTACTTTCCAACCTTCAATTGGACTATCCAACCTTCTTTGGGACTATCCAACTTTCATTTTGGATAATCCAGATATTATGTTACTATCCAACCTTTGTTGGGACTATCCAAATTTCGGTTGGATAATCCAGATTTCATTTTACTATCCAGTTTATGGTGGGACTATCCAACCTTCTTTGGGACCATCCAATCTTCGTTTTGGATAATCCAGATTTCATGTTACTATCCAACCTTCTTTGGGACTATTCAATTTAGATTTTGGATAATCCAGATTTTATGTTACTATCCAACCTTTGGTGGGACTATCAAACTTTCGGTTGTTTAATCCAAACTAAACTTTATTAGCCAACATTTGGTTGTACTATCCAACTTTCGGTTGTTTAATCCACATTTCATTTTACTATCCAACCATCGCTTGGGATATCCAACTTTGGTTTGGATAGTCCATATTTCATTTTACTATCCAACCTTTGGTGGGACTATCCAACTTTAATTTGGATAATCCAGTTTTCTTGTTACTTTCCAACCTTCAATTGGACTATCCAACCTTCTTTGGGACTATCCGACTTTCGTTTTGGATAATGCAGATTTCATGTTACTATCCAACCTTTGGTGGGACTATCCAAATTTCGTTTGTTTAATCCAGATTTCACTTTATTATGCAAGCTTTGGAGGAACTATCCAACTTTCGGTGGGATGATACAGATTTCATTTTACTATCCAACGTTTGGTGGGACTATCCAACTTTCGTTTTGGACTTTCCAGATTTCATTTAACTATCCAACGTTTGGTGGGATTATCCAACTTTTGTTTGGATAATCCAGATTTCATGTTACTTTCCAACCTCCAATTGGACAATCCAGCCTTCTTAGGTACTATCCAACTTTCGTTTTGGATAATCCAGATTTTATGTTACTATCCAACCTTTGTTGGGACTATCCCATTTTCGGTTGGATAATCCAGATTTCATTTTACTATCCATTCTTTGGTCTTACTATCCAGCTTTCAGTTGTTTAATCCAAATTTAATTTTATTATCCAAACTTTCATTTCATGTTACTTTCCAACCTTCAATTGGACTATCCAACCTTCTTTGGGACTATCCAACTTTCGTTTTGGATAATCCATATTTCAATTTACTGTCCAACCTTTGTTGGGACTATCCAACTTTCGGTTTGATGGTCCAGATTTCATTTAACTATCCAGCCTTTGGTGGGACTATCCAACTTTCGGTTGTTTAATCCACATTTCATTTTACTATCCAACCATCGCTTGGGATATCAAACTTTGGTTTGGATAGTCCATATTTCATTTTACTATCCAACCTTTGGTGGGACTATCCAATATTCGTTTGGACAGTCCATATTTCATTTTACTATCCAACCTTTCGTGGGACCATCTAACTTTCGTTTGGATAATCCAGTTTTCTTGTTACTTTCCAACCTTCAAATGGACTATCCAACCTACTTTGGGACTATCCAACTTTCATTTTGGACATTCCAGATTTCATTTTACTATCCAACGTTTGGTTGGACTATCCAACTTTCGGTTCGATAATCCAGATTTCATTTTACTATACAACGTTTGGTGGGACTATCCACCTTTGGTTGGATAATCCAGATTTCATTTTACTATCCAGCCTTTGCTGGGACAATCCAACTTTGGGTTGTTTAATCTAGATTTCATGTAACTTTCCAAACTTCAATTGGACTATCCAACCTTCTTTGGGACTATCCAACTTTCGTTTTGGATAATCCAGTTTTCTTGTTACTTTCCAACCTTCAATTGGACTATCCAACCTTCTTTGGGACTATCCAACTTTCATTTTGGACATTCCAGATTTCATTTTACTATTCAACGTTTGGTTGGACTATCCAACTTTCGTTTGGATAATCCAGATTTCATTTTACTATACAACGTTTGGTGGGACTATCCAACTTTAGGTTGGATAATCAAGATTTCATTTTACTATCCAGCCTTTGGTGGGACAATCCAATTTTCGGTTGTTTAATCCAGATTTCATGTAACTTTCCAACCTTCAATTGGACTATCCAACCTTCTTTGGGACTATCCAACTTTAATTTTGGACATTCCAGATTTAATTTTACTATCCAACGTTTGGTTGGACTATCCAACTTTCGTTTGGATAATCCAGATTTCATTTTACTATCCAACCTTTGTTGGGACTATCCAACTTTCGGTTTGATGGTCCAGATTTCATTTTACTATCCAGCCTTTGGTGGGACTATCCAACTTTCGGTTGTTTAATCCACATTTCATTTTACTATCCAACCATCGCTTGGGATATCCAACTTTGGTTTGGATAGTCCATATTTCATTTTACTATCCAACCTTTAGTGGGACAATCCAATATTCGTTTGGACAGTCCATATTTCATTTTACTCTCCAACCGTTCGTGGGACCATCTAACTTTCGTTTGGATAATCCAGATTTCATGTAACTTTCCAACCTTCAATTGGACTATCCAACCTTCTTTGGGACTATCCAATTTTCGTTTGGATAGCCCATATTTCATTTTAATATCCAACCTTTGGTGGGACCATCCAACTTTCGTTTGGATAATCCAGTTTTCTTGTTACTTTCCAACCTTCAATTGGACTATCCAACGGTCTTTGGGACTATCCAACTTTAATTTTGGACATTCCAGATTTAATTTTACTATCCAACGTTTGGTTGGACTATCCAACTTTCGTTTGGATAATCCAGATTTAATTTTACTATACAACGTTTGGTTGGACTATCCAACTTTAGGTTGGATAATCCAGATTTCATTTTACTATCCAGTCTTTGGTGGGACAATCCAACTTTCGTTTGGATAATCCAGATTTCATGTTACTTTCCATGCTTCCATTGAACTATCCAACCTTCTTCGGGACTATCCAACTTTCGGTTGGATAATCCAGATTTCATTTTACTATCCAACCTTTGTTGGGACTATCCAACTTTCGGTTGGATAATCCAGATTTCATTTTACTATCCAGCCTTTGGTGGGACTATCCAACTTTAGGTTGGATAATCCAGATTTAATTTTACTATCCAGTTTATGGTGGGACAATCCAACTTTCGTTTGGATAATCCAGATTTCATGTTACTTTCCATCCTTCCATTGAACTATCCAACCTTCTTCGGGACTATCCAACTTTCGGTTGGATAATCCAGATTTCATTTTACTATCCAACCTTTGTTGGGACTATCCAACTTTCGGTTGGATAATCCAGATTTCATTTTACTATCCAGCCTTTGGTGGGACTATCCAACTTTCGGTTGGATAATCCAGATTTAATTTTACTATCCAGTTTATGGTGGGACTATCCAAATTTCGTTTGTATAATCCAGATTTAATTTTATTATCCAATCTTTGGTGGGACTATCCAACCTTCTTCGGGACCATCCAATCTTCGTTTTGGATAATCCAGATTTCATGTTACTATCCAACCTTCTTTGGGACTATCCAATTTAGATTTTGGATAATCCAGATTTTATGTTATTATCCAACCTATGGTGGGACTATCCAATTTACGGTTGTTTAATCCAGATTAAACTTTATTATCCAACATTTGGTTGGACTATCCAACTTTCGGTTGTTTAATCCACATTTCATTTTACTATCCAACCATCGCTTGGGATATCCAACTTTGGTTTGGATAGTCCATATTTCATTTTACTATCCAACCTTTGGTGGGACTATCCAACTTTCGTTTGGACAGTCCAGATTTCATGTTACTTTCCAACCTTCCATTGAACTATCCAACCTTCTTCGGGACTATCCAACTTTCGTTTTGGATAATCCAGATATTATGTTACTATCCAACCTTTGTTGGGACTATCCAACTTTCGGTTGGATAATCCAGATTTCATTTTACTATCCAGCCTTTGGTGGGACTATCCAACTTTTGGTTGGATAATCCAGATTTCATTTTACTATCCAGTTTATGGTGGGACTATCCAACTTTCGGTTGGATAATCCAGATTTAATTTTAATATCCAATCTTTGGTGGGACTATCCAACCTTCTTCGGGACCATCCAATCTTCGTTTTGGATAATCCAGATTTCATGTTACTATCCAACCTTCTTTGGGACTATACAATTTAGATTTGGATAATCCAGATTTTATGTTACTATCCAACCTTTGGTGGGACTATCCAACTTTTGGTTGTTTAATCCAGATTAATCTTTATAATCCAACATTTGGTTGGACTATCCAACTTTCGGTTGTTTAATCCACATTTCATTTTACTATCCAACCATCGCTTGGGATATCCAACTTTGGTTTGGATAATCCAGATTTCATTTTACTATCCAGCCTTTGCTGGGACAATCCAACTTTCGGTTGTTTAATCCAGATTTCATGTAACTTTCCAAACTTCAATTGGACTATCCAACCTTCTTTGGGACTATCCAACTTTCGTTTTGGATAATCCAGATTTCATGTTACTATCCAACCTTTGGTGGGACCATCCAACTTTCGTTTGGATAATCCAGATTTCATGTTTCTTTCCAACCTTCCATTGAACTATCCAACCTTCTTCGGGACTATCCAACTTTCATTTTGGATAATCCAGTTTTCTTGTTACTTTCCAACCTTCAATTGGACTATCCAACCTTCTTTGGGACTATCCAACTTTCATTTTGGACATTCCAGATTTCATTTTACTATCCAACGTTTGGTTGGACTATCCAACTTTCGTTTGGATAATCCAGATTTCATTTTACTATACAACGTTTGGTGGGACTATCCAACTTTAGGTTGGTTAATCCAGATTTCATTTTACTATCCAGCCTTTGGTGGGACAATCCAACTTTCGGTTGTTTAATCCAGATTTCATGTAACTTTCCAACCTTCAATTGTACTATCCAACCTTCTTTGGGACTATCCAATTTTCGTTTTGGATAATCCAGATATTATGTTACTAACCAACCTTTGTTGGGACTATCCAACTTTCGGTTGGATAATCAAGATTTCATTTTACTATGCAACGTTTGGTGGGACTATCCAACTTTCGTTTGGATAATCCAGATTTCATTTTATTATCCAGCCTTTGGTGGGTCTATCCAACTTTCGGTTGTTTAACCCACATTTCATTTTACTATCCAACATTTGGTGGGACCATCCAACTTTAATTTGGATAATCCAGTTTTCTTGTTACTTTCCAACCTTCAATTGGACTATCCAACCTTCTTTGGGACTATCCGACTTTCGTTTTGGATAATCCAGATTTCATGTTACTATCCAACCTTTGGTGGGACTATCCAAATTTCGTTTGTTTAATCCAGATTTCACTTTATTATGCAGGCTTTGGAGGAACTATCCAACTTTCGGTGGGATGATCCAACTTTCGGTTGGATAATCCAGATTTAATTTTACTATCCAGCCTTTGCTGGGACAATCCAACTTTCGGTTGTTTAATCCAGATTTCATGTAACTTTCCAAACTTCAATTGGACTATCCAACCTTCTTTGGGACTATCCAACTTTCGTTTTGGATAATCCAGATTTCATGTTACTATCCAACCTTTGGTGGGACCAACCAACTTTCGTTTGGATAATCCAGATTTCATGTTACTTTCCAACCTTCCATTGAACTATCCAACCTTCTTCGGGACTATCCAACTTTCGTTTTGGATAATCCAGTTTTCTTGTTACTTTCCAACCTTCAATTGGACTATCCAACCTTCTTTGGGACTATCCAACTTTCATTTTGGATAATCCAGATATTATGTTACTATCCAACCTTTGTTGGGACTATCCAAATTTCGGTTGGATAATCCAGATTTCATTTTACTATCCAGTTTATGGTGGGACTATCCAACCTTCTTTGGGACCATCCAATCTTCGTTTTGGATAATCCAGATTTCATGTTACTATCCAACCTTCTTTGGGACTATTCAATTTAGATTTTGGATAATCCAGATTTTATGTTACTATCCAACCTTTGGTGGGACTATCAAACTTTCGGTTGTTTAATCCAAACTAAACTTTATTAGCCAACATTTGGTTGTACTATCCAACTTTCGGTTGTTTAATCCACATTTCATTTTACTATCCAACCATCGCTTGGGATATCCAACTTTGGTTTGGATAGTCCATATTTCATTTTACTATCCAACCTTTGGTGGGACTATCCAACTTTAATTTGGATAATCCAGTTTTCTTGTTACTTTCCAACCTTCAATTGGACTATCCAACCTTCTTTGGGACTATCCGACTTTCGTTTTGGATAATGCAGATTTCATGTTACTATCCAACCTTTGGTGGGACTATCCAAATTTCGTTTGTTTAATCCAGATTTCACTTTATTATGCAAGCTTTGGAGGAACTATCCAACTTTCGGTGGGATGATACAGATTTCATTTTACTATCCAACGTTTGGTGGGACTATCCAACTTTCGTTTTGGACTTTCCAGATTTCATTTAACTATCCAACGTTTGGTGGGATTATCCAACTTTTGTTTGGATAATCCAGATTTCATGTTACTTTCCAACCTCCAATTGGACAATCCAGCCTTCTTAGGTACTATCCAACTTTCGTTTTGGATAATCCAGATTTTATGTTACTATCCAACCTTTGTTGGGACTATCCCATTTTCGGTTGGATAATCCAGATTTCATTTTACTATCCATTCTTTGGTCTTACTATCCAGCTTTCAGTTGTTTAATCCAAATTTAATTTTATTATCCAAACTTTCATTTCATGTTACTTTCCAACCTTCAATTGGACTATCCAACCTTCTTTGGGACTATCCAACTTTCGTTTTGGATAATCCATATTTCAATTTACTGTCCAACCTTTGTTGGGACTATCCAACTTTCGGTTTGATGGTCCAGATTTCATTTAACTATCCAGCCTTTGGTGGGACTATCCAACTTTCGGTTGTTTAATCCACATTTCATTTTACTATCCAACCATCGCTTGGGATATCAAACTTTGGTTTGGATAGTCCATATTTCATTTTACTATCCAACCTTTGGTGGGACTATCCAATATTCGTTTGGACAGTCCATATTTCATTTTACTATCCAACCTTTCGTGGGACCATCTAACTTTCGTTTGGATAATCCAGTTTTCTTGTTACTTTCCAACCTTCAAATGGACTATCCAACCTACTTTGGGACTATCCAACTTTCATTTTGGACATTCCAGATTTCATTTTACTATCCAACGTTTGGTTGGACTATCCAACTTTCGGTTCGATAATCCAGATTTCATTTTACTATACAACGTTTGGTGGGACTATCCACCTTTGGTTGGATAATCCAGATTTCATTTTACTATCCAGCCTTTGCTGGGACTATCCAACTTTGGGTTGTTTAATCTAGATTTCATGTAACTTTCCAAACTTCAATTGGACTATCCAACCTTCTTTGGGACTATCCAACTTTCGTTTTGGATAATCCAGTTTTCTTGTTACTTTCCAACCTTCAATTGGACTATCCAACCTTCTTTGGGACTATCCAACTTTCATTTTGGACATTCCAGATTTCATTTTACTATTCAACGTTTGGTTGGACTATCCAACTTTCGTTTGGATAATCCAGATTTCATTTTACTATACAACGTTTGGTGGGACTATCCAACTTTAGGTTGGATAATCAAGATTTCATTTTACTATCCAGCCTTTGGTGGGACAATCCAATTTTCGGTTGTTTAATCCAGATTTCATGTAACTTTCCAACCTTCAATTGGACTATCCAACCTTCTTTGGGACTATCCAATTTTCGTTTTGGATAATCCAGATTTCATGTTACTATCCAGCCTTTGGTGGGACAATCCAATTTTCGGTTGTTTATTCCAGATTTCATGTAACTTTCCAACCTTCAATTGGACTATCCAACCTTCTTTGGGACTATCCAATTTTCGTTTTGGATAATCCAGATTTCATGTTACTATCCAGCCTTTGGTGGGACAATCCAACTTTCGGTTGGATAATCCAGATTTCATTTTACTATCCAACCTTTGTTGGGACTATCCAACTTTCGGTTGGATAATCCAGATTTCATTTTACTATCCAGCCTTTGGTGGGACTATCCAACTTTCGGTTGGATAATCCAGATTTCATTTTACTATCCAGTTTATGGTGGGACTATCCAACTTTCGTTTGGATAGCCCATATTTCATTTTAATATCCAACCTTTGGTGGGACCATCCAACTTTCGTTTGGATAATGCAGTTTTCTTGTTACTTTCCAACCTTCAATTGGACTATCCAACGTTCTTTTGGACTATCCAACTTTCATTTTGGACATTCCAGATTTCATTTTACTATCCAACCTTTGGTGGGACCATCCAAATTTCGTTTGTTTAATCCAGATTTCACTTTATTATGCAGGCTTTGGAGGAACTATCCAACTTTCGGTGGGATGATCCAACTTTCGGTTGGATAATCCAGATTTAATTTTACTATCCAGCCTTTGCTGGGACAATCCAACTTTCGGTTGTTTAATCCAGATTTCATGTAACTTTCCAAACTTCAATTGGACTATCCAACCTTCTTTGGGACTATCCAACTTTCGTTTTGGATAATCCAGATTTCATGTTACTATCCAACCTTTGGTGGGACCAACCAACTTTCGTTTGGATAATCCAGATTTCATGTTACTTTCCAACCTTCCATTGAACTATCCAACCTTCTTCGGGACTATCCAACTTTCGTTTTGGATAATCCAGTTTTCTTGTTACTTTCCAACCTTCAATTGGACTATCCAACCTTCTTTGGGACTATCCAACTTTCATTTTGGATAATCCAGATATTATGTTACTATCCAACCTTTGTTGGGACTATCCAAATTTCGGTTGGATAATCCAGATTTCATTTTACTATCCAGTTTATGGTGGGACTATCCAACCTTCTTTGGGACCATCCAATCTTCGTTTTGGATAATCCAGATTTCATGTTACTATCCAACCTTCTTTGGGACTATTCAATTTAGATTTTGGATAATCCAGATTTTATGTTACTATCCAACCTTTGGTGGGACTATCAAACTTTCGGTTGTTTAATCCAAACTAAACTTTATTAGCCAACATTTGGTTGTACTATCCAACTTTCGGTTGTTTAATCCACATTTCATTTTACTATCCAACCATCGCTTGGGATATCCAACTTTGGTTTGGATAGTCCATATTTCATTTTACTATCCAACCTTTGGTGGGACTATCCAACTTTAATTTGGATAATCCAGTTTTCTTGTTACTTTCCAACCTTCAATTGGACTATCCAACCTTCTTTGGGACTATCCGACTTTCGTTTTGGATAATGCAGATTTCATGTTACTATCCAACCTTTGGTGGGACTATCCAAATTTCGTTTGTTTAATCCAGATTTCACTTTATTATGCAAGCTTTGGAGGAACTATCCAACTTTCGGTGGGATGATACAGATTTCATTTTACTATCCAACGTTTGGTGGGACTATCCAACTTTCGTTTTGGACTTTCCAGATTTCATTTAACTATCCAACGTTTGGTGGGATTATCCAACTTTTGTTTGGATAATCCAGATTTCATGTTACTTTCCAACCTCCAATTGGACAATCCAGCCTTCTTAGGTACTATCCAACTTTCGTTTTGGATAATCCAGATTTTATGTTACTATCCAACCTTTGTTGGGACTATCCCATTTTCGGTTGGATAATCCAGATTTCATTTTACTATCCATTCTTTGGTCTTACTATCCAGCTTTCAGTTGTTTAATCCAAATTTAATTTTATTATCCAAACTTTCATTTCATGTTACTTTCCAACCTTCAATTGGACTATCCAACCTTCTTTGGGACTATCCAACTTTCGTTTTGGATAATCCATATTTCAATTTACTGTCCAACCTTTGTTGGGACTATCCAACTTTCGGTTTGATGGTCCAGATTTCATTTAACTATCCAGCCTTTGGTGGGACTATCCAACTTTCGGTTGTTTAATCCACATTTCATTTTACTATCCAACCATCGCTTGGGATATCAAACTTTGGTTTGGATAGTCCATATTTCATTTTACTATCCAACCTTTGGTGGGACTATCCAATATTCGTTTGGACAGTCCATATTTCATTTTACTATCCAACCTTTCGTGGGACCATCTAACTTTCGTTTGGATAATCCAGTTTTCTTGTTACTTTCCAACCTTCAAATGGACTATCCAACCTACTTTGGGACTATCCAACTTTCATTTTGGACATTCCAGATTTCATTTTACTATCCAACGTTTGGTTGGACTATCCAACTTTCGGTTCGATAATCCAGATTTCATTTTACTATACAACGTTTGGTGGGACTATCCACCTTTGGTTGGATAATCCAGATTTCATTTTACTATCCAGCCTTTGCTGGGACTATCCAACTTTGGGTTGTTTAATCTAGATTTCATGTAACTTTCCAAACTTCAATTGGACTATCCAACCTTCTTTGGGACTATCCAACTTTCGTTTTGGATAATCCAGTTTTCTTGTTACTTTCCAACCTTCAATTGGACTATCCAACCTTCTTTGGGACTATCCAACTTTCATTTTGGACATTCCAGATTTCATTTTACTATTCAACGTTTGGTTGGACTATCCAACTTTCGTTTGGATAATCCAGATTTCATTTTACTATACAACGTTTGGTGGGACTATCCAACTTTAGGTTGGATAATCAAGATTTCATTTTACTATCCAGCCTTTGGTGGGACAATCCAATTTTCGGTTGTTTAATCCAGATTTCATGTAACTTTCCAACCTTCAATTGGACTATCCAACCTTCTTTGGGACTATCCAATTTTCGTTTTGGATAATCCAGATTTCATGTTACTATCCAGCCTTTGGTGGGACAATCCAATTTTCGGTTGTTTAATCCAGATTTCATGTAACTTTCCAACCTTCAATTGGACTATCCAACCTTCTTTGGGACTATCCAATTTTCGTTTTGGATAATCCAGATTTCATGTTACTATCCAGCCTTTGGTGGGACAATCCAACTTTCGGTTGGATAATCCAGATTTCATTTTACTATCCAACCTTTGTTGGGACTATCCAACTTTCGGTTGGATAATCCAGATTTCATTTTACTATCCAGCCTTTGGTGGGACTATCCAACTTTCGGTTGGATAATCCAGATTTCATTTTACTATCCAGTTTATGGTGGGACTATCCAACTTTCGTTTGGATAGCCCATATTTCATTTTAATATCCAACCTTTGGTGGGACCATCCAACTTTCGTTTGGATAATGCAGTTTTCTTGTTACTTTCCAACCTTCAATTGGACTATCCAACGTTCTTTTGGACTATCCAACTTTCATTTTGGACATTCCAGATTTCATTTTACTATCCAACCTTTGGTGGGACCATCCAACTTTCGTTTGGATAATCCAGATTTCATGTTACTTTCCAACCTTCCATTGAACTATCCAACCTTCTTCGGGACTATCAAACTTTCGTTTTGGATAATCCAGATATTATGTTACTATCCAACCTTTGTTGGGACCATCCAACTTTCGGTTGGATAATCCAGATTTCATTTTACTATCCAACCTTTGTTGGGACTATCCAATCTTCGTTTTGGATAATCCAGATTTCATGTTACTATCCAACCTTCTTCGGGACTATCCAACTTTGGTTTGGATAGTCCCTATTTCATTTTACTATCCAAAGTTTGGTGGGACTATCCAACTTTAGGTTGGATAATCCAGATTTCATTTTACTATCCAGCCTTTGCTGGGACAATCCAACTTTCGGTTGTTTAATCCAGATTTCATGTAACTATCCAAACTTCATTTGGACTATCCAACCTTCTTTGGGACTATCAAACTTTCGTTTGTATAATCCAGATTTCATGTAACTTTCCAACCTTCAATTGGACTATCCAACCTTCTTCGGGACTAAAAAACTTTCGTTTGGATAGCCCATATTTCATTTTAATATCCAACCTTTGGTGGGACCATCCAACTTTCGTTTGGATAATCCAGTTTTCTTGTTACTTTCCAACCTTCAATTGGACTATCCAACCTTCTTTGGGACTATCCAACTTTCATTTTGTACGTTCCAGATTTCATTTTACTATCCAACCTTTGGTGGGACCATCCAACTTTCGTTTGGATAATCTAGTTTTCTTATTACTTTCCAACCTTCAATTGGACTATCCAACCTTCTTTGGGACTATCCAACTTTCATTTTGGACATTCCAGATTTCATTTTACTATCCAGCCTTTGGTGGGACTATCCAACTTTCGGTTGTTTAACCCACATTTCATTTTACTATCCAACCTTTGGTGGGACCATCCAACTATAATTTGGATAATCCATTTTTCGTGTTACTTTCCAACCTTCAATTGGACTATCCAACCTTCTTTGGGACTATCCGACTTTCGTTTTGGATAATCCAGATTTCATGTTACTATCCAACGTTTGGTTGGACTATCCAACTTTCGGTTCGATAATCCAGATTTAATTTTACTATACTACGTTTGGTGGGACTATCCACCTTTAGGTTGGATAATCCAGATTTCATTTTACTATCCAGCCTTTGCTGGGACAATCCAACTTTCGGTTGTTTAATCCAGATTTCATGTAACTTTCCAAACTTCAATTGGACTATCCAACCTTCTTTGGGACTATCCAACTTTCGTTTTGGATAATCCAGTTTTCTTGTTACTTTCCAACCTTCAATTGGACTATCCAACCTTCTTTGGGACTATCCAACTTTCATTTTGGACATTCCAGATTTCATTTTACTATCCAACCTTTGTTGGGACCATCCAACTTTCGGTTGGATAATCCAGATTTCATTTTACTATCCAACCTTTGTTGGGACTATCCAATCTTCGTTTTGGATAATCCAGATTTCATGTTACTTTCCAACCTTCTTCGGGACTATCCAACTTTGGTTTGGATAGTCCCTATTTCATTTTACTATCCAAAGTTTGGTGGGACTATCCAACTTTAGGTTGGATAATCCAGATTTCATTTTACTATCCAGCCTTTGCTGGGACAATCCAACTTTCGGTTGTTTAATCCAGATTTCATGTAACTTTCCAAACTTCAATTGGACTATCCAACCTTCTTTGGGACTATCCAACTTTCGTTTTGGATAATCCAGTTTTCTTGTTACTCTCCAACCTTCAATTGGACTATCCAACCTTCTTTGGGACTATCCAACTTTCATTTTGGACATTCCAGATTTCATTTTACTATCCAACGTTTGGTTGGACTATCCAACTTTCGTTTGGATAATCCAGATTTCATTTTACTATACAACGTTTGGTGGGACTATCCAACTTTAGGTTGGATGATCCAGATTTCATTTTACTATCCAGCCTTTGGTGGGACAATCCAATTTTCGGTTGTTTAATCCAGATTTCATGTAACTTTCCAACCTTCAATTGGACTATCCAACCTTCTTTGGGACTATCCAATTTTCGTTTTGGATAATCCAGATTTCATGTTACTATCCAACCTTTGGTGGGACCATCCAACTTTCGTTTGGATAATCCAGATTTCATGTTACTTTCCAACCTTCCATTGAACTATCCAACCTTCTTCGGGACTATCAAACTTTCGTTTTGGATAATCCAGATATTATGTTACTATCCAACCTTTGTTGGGACTATCCAACTTTCGGTTGGATAATCCAGATTTCATTTTACTATCCAACCTTTGTTGGGACTATCCAATCTTCGTTTTGGATAATCCAGATTTCATGTAACTTTCCAACCTTCAATTGGACTATCCAACCTTCTTTGGGACTATCCAATTTTCGTTTTGGATAATCCAGATTTCATGTTACTATCCAACCTTTGGTGGGACCATCCAACTTTCGGTTGTTTAATCCAGATTTCATGTAACTTTCCAACCTTCAATTGGACTATTCAACCTTCTTTGGGACTATCCAATTTTCGTTTTGGATAATCCAGATATTATGTTACTAACCAACCTTAGTTGGGACTATCCAACTTTCGGTTGGATAATCCAGATTTCATTTTACTATCCAACGTTTGGTGGGACTATCCAACTTTCGTTTGGATAATCCAGATTTCATTTTACTATCCAGCCTTTGGTGGGTCTATCCAACTTTCGGTTGTTTAACCCAAATTTCATTTTACTATCCAACCTTTGGTGGGACCATCCAACTTTCGTTTGGATAATCCAGATTTCATGTTACTTTCCAACCTTCCATTGAACTATCCAACCTTCTTCGGGACTATCAAACTTTCGTTTTGGATAATCCAGATATTATGTTACTATCCAACCTTTGTTGGGACCATCCAACTTTCGGTTGGATAATCCAGATTTCATTTTACTATCCAACCTTTGTTGGGACTATCCAATCTTCGTTTTGGATAATCCAGATTTCATGTTACTATCCAACCTTCTTCGGGACTATCCAACTTTGGTTTGGATAGTCCCTATTTCATTTTACTATCCAAAGTTTGGTGGGACTATCCAACTTTAGGTTGGATAATCCAGATTTCATTTTACTATCCAGCCTTTGCTGGGACAATCCAACTTTCGGTTGTTTAATCCAGATTTCATGTAACTATCCAAACTTCAATTGGACTATCCAACCTTCTTTGGGACTATCAAACTTTCGTTTGTATAATCCAGATTTCATGTAACTTTCCAACCTTCAATTGGACTATCCAACCTTCTTCGGGACTAAAAAACTTTAGTTTGGATAGCCCATATTTCATTTTAATATCCAACCTTTGGTGGGACCATCCAACTTTCGTTTGGATAATCCAGTTTTCTTGTTACTTTCCAACCTTCAATTGGACTATCCAACCTTCTTTGGGACTATCCAACTTTCATTTTGGACATTCCAGATTTCATTTTACTATCCAGCCTTTGGTGGGACTATCCAACTTTCGGTTGTTTAACCCACATTTCATTTTACTATCCAACCTTTGGTGGGACCATCCAACTATAATTTGGATAATCCATTTTTCTTGTTACTTTCCAACCTTCAATTGGACTATCCAACCTTCTTTGGGACTATCCGACTTTCGTTTTGGATAATCCAGATTTCATGTTACTATCCAACCTTTGGTGGGACTATCCAACTTTAGGTTGGTTAATCCAGATTTCATTTTACTATCCAGCCTTTGGTGGGACAATCCAACTTTCGGTTGTTTAATCCAGATTTCATGTAACTTTCCAACCTTCAATTGGACTATCCAACCTTCTTTGGGACTATCCAATTTTCGTTTTGGATAATCCAGATTTAATGTTACTATCCAACCTTTGGTGGGACCATCCAACTTTCGTTTGGATAATCCAGATTTCATGTTACTTTCCAACCTTCCATTGAACTATCCAACCTTCTTCGGGACTAAAAAACTTTCGTTTTGGATAATCCAGATATTATGTTACTAAACAACCTTTGTTGGGACTATCCAACTTTCGGTTGGATAATCCAGATTTCATTTTACTATCCAACGTTTGGTGGGACTAACCAACTTAAGTTTGGATAATCCAGATTTCATTTTACGATCCAGCCTTTGGTGGGACCATCCAACTTTAATTTGGATAATCCAGTTTTGTTGTTACTTTCCAACCTTCAATTGGACTATCCAACCTTCTTTGGGACTATCCGACTTTCGTTTTGGATAATCCAGATTTTATTTTACTATCCAGACTTTGGTCGGACTATCCAACTTTCAGTTGTTTAATCCAGATTTAATTTTATTATCCAACCTTTGGTGGGACCATCCAAATTTCGTTTGTTTAATCCAGAAATCACTTTTTTATGCAAGCTTTGGAGGAACTATCCAACTTTCGGTGGGATGATCCAGATTTCATTTTAATATCCAACCTTTGTTGGGACCATCTAACTTTCGTTTGGATAATCCAGATTTCATGTTACTTTCCAACCTTCAATAGGACTATCCAACCTTTTTTGGGACTATCCAACTTTCGTTTTGGATAATCCATATTTCTTGTTACTATCCAACCTTTGTTGGGACCATCTAACTTTTGTTTGGATAATCCAGATTTCATGTAAAATTCCAACCTTCAATTGGACTATCCAACCTTCTTTGGGACTATCCAACTTTCGTTTTGATAGCCCATATTTCGTTTTAATATCCAAGCTTTGGTGGGACCATCCAACTTTCGTTTGGATAATCCAGTTTTCTTGTTACTTTCCAACCTCCAATTGGACAATCCAGCCTTCTTAGGTACTATCCAACTTTCGTTTTGGATAATCCAGATTTTATGTTACTATCCAACCTTTGTTGGGACTATCCCACTTTCGGTTGGATAATCCAGATTTCATTTTACTATCCAGTCTTTGGTCGGACTATCCAGCTTTCAGTTGTTTAATCCAGATTTAATTTTATTATCCAACCTTTGGTGGGACCATCCAACGTTCGTTTTGATAATCCAGATTTCATGTTACTTTCCAACCTTCAATTGGACTATCCAACCTTCTTTGGGACTATCCAACTTTCGGTTTGATGGTCCAGATTTCATTTTACTATCCAACGTTTGGTTGGACTATCCAACTTTTGGTTCGATAATCCAGATTTCATTTTACTATACAACGTTTGGTGGGACTATCCAACTTTAGGTTGGATAATCCAGATTTCATTTTACTATCCAGCCTTTGGTGGGACAATCCAACTTTCGGTTGTTTAATCCAGATTTCATGTAACTTTCCAAACTTCAATTGGACTATCCAACCTTCTTTGGGACTATCCAACTTTCGTTTTGGATAATCCAGATTTCATGTTACTATCCAACCTTTGGTGGGACCATCCAACTTTCGTTTGGATAATCCAGATTTCATGTTACTTTCCAACCTTCCATTGAACTATCCAACCTTCTTCGGGACTATCAAACTTTCGTTTTGGATAATCCAGATATTATGTTACTATCCAACCTTTGTTGGGACTATCCAACTTTCAGTAGGATAATCCCGATTTCATTTTACTATCCAACGTTTGGTGGGACTATCCAACTTTCGTTTGGATAATCCAGATTTCATGTAACTTTCCAAACTTCAATTGGACTATCCAACCTTCTTTGGGACTATCCAACTTTCGTTTTTCGATAATCCAGTTTTCTTGTTATTTTCCAACCTTCAATTGGACTATCCAACCTTCTTTGGGACTATCCAACTTTCATTTTGGACATTCCAGATTTCATTTTACTATCCAACGTTTGGTTGGACTATCCAACTTTCGTTTGGATAATCCAGATTTCATTTTACTATGCAACGTTTGGTGGGACTTTCCAACTTTAGGTTGGATAATCCAGATTTCATTTTACTATCCAGCCTTTGGTGGGACAATCCAACTTTCGGTTGTTTAATCCAGATTTCATGTAACTTTCCAACCTTCAATTGGACTATACAACCTTCTTTGGGACTATCCAATTTTCGTTTTGGATAATCCAGATTTCATGTTACTATCCAACCTTTGGTGGGACCATCCAACTTTTGTTTGGATAATCCAGATTTCATGTTACTTTCCAACCTTCCATTGAACAATCCAACCTTCTTCGGGACTATCATCTTTTGTTTTGGATAATCCAGATATTATGTTACTATCCAACCTTTGTTGGGACTATCCAACTTTCGGTTGGATAATCCAGATTTAATTTTACTATCCAACCTTTGTTGGGACTATCCAACTTTCGGTTGGATAATCCAGATTTCATTTTACTATCCAGCCTTTGGTGGGACTATCCAACTTTCGGTTGGATAATCCAGATTTCATTTTACTATCCAGTTTATGGTGGGACTATCCAAATTTCGTTTGTATAATCCAGATTTAATTTTACTATCCAATCTTTGGTGGGACTATCCAACCTTCTTCGGGACCATCCGATCTTCGTTTTGGATAATCCAGATTTCATGTTACTATCCAACCTTCTTTGGGACTATCCAATTTAGATTTTGGATAATCCAGATTTTATGTTATTATTCAACCTTTGGTGGGACTATCCAACTTTCGGTTGTTTAATCCAGATTAAACTTTATTATCCAACATTTGGTTGGACTATCCAGCTTTCGGTTGTTTAATCCACATTTCATTTGACTATCCAACCATCGCTTGGGATATCCAACTTTGGTTTGGATAGTCCATATTTCATTTTACTATCCAACCTTTGGTGGGACTATCCAACTTTCGTTTGGACAGTCCAGATTTCATGTTACTTTCCAACCTTCAATTGGACTATCCAACCTTCTTTGGGACTATCCAACTTTCATTTTGGACATTCCAGATTTCATTTTACTATCCAACGTTTGGTTGGACTATCCAACTTTCGTTTGGATAATCCAGATTTCATTTTACTATACAACGTTTGGTGGGACTATCCAACTTTAGGTTGGATATTCCAGATTTCATTTTACTATCCACCCTTTGGTGGGACAATCCAGCTTTCGGTTGTTTAATCCAGATTTCATGTAACTTTCCAACTTTCAATTGGACTATACAACCTTCTTTGGGACTATCCAATTTTCGTTTTGGATAATCCAGATTTCATGTTACTATCCAACCTTTGGTGGGACCATCCAACTTTCGTTTGGATAATCCAGATTTCATGTTACTTTCCAACCTTCCATTGAACAATCCAACCTTCTTCGGGACTATCAACTTTCGTTTTGGATAATCCAGATATTATGTTACTATCCAACCTTTGTTGGGACTATCCAACTTTCGGTTGGATAATCCAGATTTCATTTTACTATCCAACCTTTGTTGGGACTATCCAACTTTCGGTTGGATAATCCAGATTTCATTTTACTATCCAGCCTTTGGTGGGACTATCCAACTTTCGGTTGGATAATCCAGATTTCATTTTATTATCCAGGTTATGGTGGGACTATCCAAATTTCGTTTGTATAATCCAGATTTAATTTTACTATCCAATCTTTGGTGGGACTATCCAACCTTCTTCGGGACCATCCGATCTTCGTTTTGGATAATCCAGATTTCATGTTACTATCCAACCTTCTTTGGGACTATCCAATTTAGATTTTGGATAATCCAGATTTTATGTTATTATCCAACATTTGGTGGGACTATCCAACTTTTGGTTGTTTAATCCAGATTAAACTTTATTATCCAACATTTGGTTGGACTATCCAACTTTCGGTTGTTTAATGCACATTTCATTTGACTATCCAACCATCGCTTGGGATATCCAACTTTGGTTTGGATAGTACATATTTCATTTTACTATCCAACCTTTGGTGGGACTATCCAACTTTCGTTTGGACAGTCCAGATTTCATGTTACTTTCCAACCTTCCATTGAACTATCAAACCTTCTTCGGGACTATCCAACTTTGGTTTGGATAGTCCATATTTCATTTTACTATCCAACGTTTGGTGGGACTATCCAACTTTAGGTTGGATAATCCAGATTTAATTTTACTATCCATTCTTTGGTCTTACTATCCAGCTTTCAGTTGTTTAATCCAAATTTAATTTTATTATCCAAACTTTCATTTCATGTTACTTTCCAACCTTCAATTGGACTATCCAACCTTCTTTGGGACTATCCAACTTTCGTTTTGGATAATCCATATTTCAATTTACTGTCCAACCTTTGTTGGGACTATCCAACTTTCGGTTTGATGGTCCAGATTTCATTTAACTATCCAGCCTTTGGTGGGACTATCCAACTTTCGGTTGTTTAATCCACATTTCATTTTACTATCCAACCATCGCTTGGGATATCAAACTTTGGTTTGGATAGTCCATATTTCATTTTACTATCCAACCTTTGGTGGGACTATCCAATATTCGTTTGGACAGTCCATATTTCATTTTACTATCCAACCTTTCGTGGGACCATCTAACTTTCGTTTGGATAATCCAGTTTTCTTGTTACTTTCCAACCTTCAAATGGACTATCCAACCTACTTTGGGACTATCCAACTTTCATTTTGGACATTCCAGATTTCATTTTACTATCCAACGTTTGGTTGGACTATCCAACTTTCGGTTCGATAATCCAGATTTCATTTTACTATACAACGTTTGGTGGGACTATCCACCTTTGGTTGGATAATCCAGATTTCATTTTACTATCCAGCCTTTGCTGGGACAATCCAACTTTGGGTTGTTTAATCTAGATTTCATGTAACTTTCCAAACTTCAATTGGACTATCCAACCTTCTTTGGGACTATCCAACTTTCGTTTTGGATAATCCAGTTTTCTTGTTACTTTCCAACCTTCAATTGGACTATCCAACCTTCTTTGGGACTATCCAACTTTCATTTTGGACATTCCAGATTTCATTTTACTATTCAACGTTTGGTTGGACTATCCAACTTTCGTTTGGATAATCCAGATTTCATTTTACTATACAACGTTTGGTGGGACTATCCAACTTTAGGTTGGATAATCAAGATTTCATTTTACTATCCAGCCTTTGGTGGGACAATCCAATTTTCGGTTGTTTAATCCAGATTTCATGTAACTTTCCAACCTTCAATTGGACTATCCAACCTTCTTTGGGACTATCCAATTTTCGTTTTGGATAATCCAGATTTCATGTTACTATCCAGCCTTTGGTGGGACAATCCAATTTTCGGTTGTTTAATCCAGATTTCATGTAACTTTCCAACCTTCAATTGGACTATCCAACCTTCTTTGGGACTATCCAATTTTCGTTTTGGATAATCCAGATTTCATGTTACTATCCAGCCTTTGGTGGGACAATCCAACTTTCGGTTGGATAATCCAGATTTCATTTTACTATCCAACCTTTGTTGGGACTATCCAACTTTCGGTTGGATAATCCAGATTTCATTTTACTATCCAGCCTTTGGTGGGACTATCCAACTTTCGGTTGGATAATCCAGATTTCATTTTACTATCCAGTTTATGGTGGGACTATCCAACTTTCGTTTGGATAGCCCATATTTCATTTTAATATCCAACCTTTGGTGGGACCATCCAACTTTCGTTTGGATAATGCAGTTTTCTTGTTACTTTCCAACCTTCAATTGGACTATCCAACGTTCTTTTGGACTATCCAACTTTCATTTTGGACATTCCAGATTTCATTTTACTATCCAACCTTTGGTGGGACCATCCAACTTTCGTTTGGATAATCCAGATTTCATGTTACTTTCCAACCTTCCATTGAACTATCCAACCTTCTTCGGGACTATCAAACTTTCGTTTTGGATAATCCAGATATTATGTTACTATCCAACCTTTGTTGGGACCATCCAACTTTCGGTTGGATAATCCAGATTTCATTTTACTATCCAACCTTTGTTGGGACTATCCAATCTTCGTTTTGGATAATCCAGATTTCATGTTACTATCCAACCTTCTTCGGGACTATCCAACTTTGGTTTGGATAGTCCCTATTTCATTTTACTATCCAAAGTTTGGTGGGACTATCCAACTTTAGGTTGGATAATCCAGATTTCATTTTACTATCCAGCCTTTGCTGGGACAATCCAACTTTCGGTTGTTTAATCCAGATTTCATGTAACTATCCAAACTTCATTTGGACTATCCAACCTTCTTTGGGACTATCAAACTTTCGTTTGTATAATCCAGATTTCATGTAACTTTCCAACCTTCAATTGGACTATCCAACCTTCTTCGGGACTAAAAAACTTTCGTTTGGATAGCCCATATTTCATTTTAATATCCAACCTTTGGTGGGACCATCCAACTTTCGTTTGGATAATCCAGTTTTCTTGTTACTTTCCAACCTTCAATTGGACTATCCAACCTTCTTTGGGACTATCCAACTTTCATTTTGTACGTTCCAGATTTCATTTTACTATCCAACCTTTGGTGGGACCATCCAACTTTCGTTTGGATAATCTAGTTTTCTTATTACTTTCCAACCTTCAATTGGACTATCCAACCTTCTTTGGGACTATCCAACTTTCATTTTGGACATTCCAGATTTCATTTTACTATCCAGCCTTTGGTGGGACTATCCAACTTTCGGTTGTTTAACCCACATTTCATTTTACTATCCAACCTTTGGTGGGACCATCCAACTATAATTTGGATAATCCATTTTTCGTGTTACTTTCCAACCTTCAATTGGACTATCCAACCTTCTTTGGGACTATCCGACTTTCGTTTTGGATAATCCAGATTTCATGTTACTATCCAACGTTTGGTTGGACTATCCAACTTTCGGTTCGATAATCCAGATTTAATTTTACTATACTACGTTTGGTGGGACTATCCACCTTTAGGTTGGATAATCCAGATTTCATTTTACTATCCAGCCTTTGCTGGGACAATCCAACTTTCGGTTGTTTAATCCAGATTTCATGTAACTTTCCAAACTTCAATTGGACTATCCAACCTTCTTTGGGACTATCCAACTTTCGTTTTGGATAATCCAGTTTTCTTGTTACTTTCCAACCTTCAATTGGACTATCCAACCTTCTTTGGGACTATCCAACTTTCATTTTGGACATTCCAGATTTCATTTTACTATCCAACCTTTGTTGGGACCATCCAACTTTCGGTTGGATAATCCAGATTTCATTTTACTATCCAACCTTTGTTGGGACTATCCAATCTTCGTTTTGGATAATCCAGATTTCATGTTACTTTCCAACCTTCTTCGGGACTATCCAACTTTGGTTTGGATAGTCCCTATTTCATTTTACTATCCAAAGTTTGGTGGGACTATCCAACTTTAGGTTGGATAATCCAGATTTCATTTTACTATCCAGCCTTTGCTGGGACAATCCAACTTTCGGTTGTTTAATCCAGATTTCATGTAACTTTCCAAACTTCAATTGGACTATCCAACCTTCTTTGGGACTATCCAACTTTCGTTTTGGATAATCCAGTTTTCTTGTTACTCTCCAACCTTCAATTGGACTATCCAACCTTCTTTGGGACTATCCAACTTTCATTTTGGACATTCCAGATTTCATTTTACTATCCAACGTTTGGTTGGACTATCCAACTTTCGTTTGGATAATCCAGATTTCATTTTACTATACAACGTTTGGTGGGACTATCCAACTTTAGGTTGGATAATCCAGATTTCATTTTACTATCCAGCCTTTGGTGGGACAATCCAATTTTCGGTTGTTTAATCCAGATTTCATGTAACTTTCCAACCTTCAATTGGACTATCCAACCTTCTTTGGGACTATCCAATTTTCGTTTTGGATAATCCAGATTTCATGTTACTATCCAACCTTTGGTGGGACCATCCAACTTTCGTTTGGATAATCCAGATTTCATGTTACTTTCCAACCTTCCATTGAACTATCCAACCTTCTTCGGGACTATCAAACTTTCGTTTTGGATAATCCAGATATTATGTTACTATCCAACCTTTGTTGGGACTATCCAACTTTCGGTTGGATAATCCAGATTTCATTTTACTATCCAACCTTTGTTGGGACTATCCAATCTTCGTTTTGGATAATCCAGATTTCATGTAACTTTCCAACCTTCAATTGGACTATCCAACCTTCTTTGGGACTATCCAATTTTCGTTTTGGATAATCCAGATTTCATGTTACTATCCAACCTTTGGTGGGACCATCCAACTTTCGGTTGTTTAATCCAGATTTCATGTAACTTTCCAACCTTCAATTGGACTATTCAACCTTCTTTGGGACTATCCAATTTTCGTTTTGGATAATCCAGATATTATGTTACTAACCAACCTTAGTTGGGACTATCCAACTTTCGGTTGGATAATCCAGATTTCATTTTACTATCCAACGTTTGGTGGGACTATCCAACTTTCGTTTGGATAATCCAGATTTCATTTTACTATCCAGCCTTTGGTGGGTCTATCCAACTTTCGGTTGTTTAACCCAAATTTCATTTTACTATCCAACCTTTGGTGGGACCATCCAACTTTCGTTTGGATAATCCAGATTTCATGTTACTTTCCAACCTTCCATTGAACTATCCAACCTTCTTCGGGACTATCAAACTTTCGTTTTGGATAATCCAGATATTATGTTACTATCCAACCTTTGTTGGGACCATCCAACTTTCGGTTGGATAATCCAGATTTCATTTTACTATCCAACCTTTGTTGGGACTATCCAATCTTCGTTTTGGATAATCCAGATTTCATGTTACTATCCAACCTTCTTCGGGACTATCCAACTTTGGTTTGGATAGTCCCTATTTCATTTTACTATCCAAAGTTTGGTGGGACTATCCAACTTTAGGTTGGATAATCCAGATTTCATTTTACTATCCAGCCTTTGCTGGGACAATCCAACTTTCGGTTGTTTAATCCAGATTTCATGTAACTATCCAAACTTCAATTGGACTATCCAACCTTCTTTGGGACTATCAAACTTTCGTTTGTATAATCCAGATTTCATGTAACTTTCCAACCTTCAATTGGACTATCCAACCTTCTTCGGGACTAAAAAACTTTAGTTTGGATAGCCCATATTTCATTTTAATATCCAACCTTTGGTGGGACCATCCAACTTTCGTTTGGATAATCCAGTTTTCTTGTTACTTTCCAACCTTCAATTGGACTATCCAACCTTCTTTGGGACTATCCAACTTTCATTTTGGACATTCCAGATTTCATTTTACTATCCAGCCTTTGGTGGGACTATCCAACTTTCGGTTGTTTAACCCACATTTCATTTTACTATCCAACCTTTGGTGGGACCATCCAACTATAATTTGGATAATCCATTTTTCTTGTTACTTTCCAACCTTCAATTGGACTATCCAACCTTCTTTGGGACTATCCGACTTTCGTTTTGGATAATCCAGATTTCATGTTACTATCCAACCTTTGGTGGGACTATCCAACTTTAGGTTGGTTAATCCAGATTTCATTTTACTATCCAGCCTTTGGTGGGACAATCCAACTTTCGGTTGTTTAATCCAGATTTCATGTAACTTTCCAACCTTGAATTGGACTATCCAACCTTCTTTGGGACTATCCAATTTTCGTTTTGGATAATCCAGATTTAATGTTACTATCCAACCTTTGGTGGGACCATCCAACTTTCGTTTGGATAATCCAGATTTCATGTTACTTTCCAACCTTCCATTGAACTATCCAACCTTCTTCGGGACTAAAAAACTTTCGTTTTGGATAATCCAGATATTATGTTACTAACCAACCTTTGTTGGGACTATCCAACTTTCGGTTGGATAATCCAGATTTCATTTTACTATCCAACGTTTGGTGGGACTAACCAACTTAAGTTTGGATAATCCAGATTTCATTTTACGATCCAGCCTTTGGTGGGACCATCCAACTTTAATTTGGATAATCCAGTTTTGTTGTTACTTTCCAACCTTCAATTGGACTATCCAACCTTCTTTGGGACTATCCGACTTTCGTTTTGGATAATCCAGATTTTATTTTACTATCCAGACTTTGGTCGGACTATCCAACTTTCAGTTGTTTAATCCAGATTTAATTTTATTATCCAACCTTTGGTGGGACCATCCAAATTTCGTTTGTTTAATCCAGAAATCACTTTTTTATGCAAGCTTTGGAGGAACTATCCAACTTTCGGTGGGATGATCCAGATTTCATTTTAATATCCAACCTTTGTTGGGACCATCTAACTTTCGTTTGGATAATCCAGATTTCATGTTACTTTCCAACCTTCAATAGGACTATCCAACCTTTTTTGGGACTATCCAACTTTCGTTTTGGATAATCCATATTTCTTGTTACTATCCAACCTTTGTTGGGACCATCTAACTTTTGTTTGGATAATCCAGATTTCATGTAAAATTCCAACCTTCAATTGGACTATCCAACCTTCTTTGGGACTATCCAACTTTCGTTTTGATAGCCCATATTTCGTTTTAATATCCAAGCTTTGGTGGGACCATCCAACTTTCGTCTGGATAATCCAGTTTTCTTGTTACTTTCCAACCTCCAATTGGACAATCCAGCCTTCTTAGGTACTATCCAACTTTCGTTTTGGATAATCCAGATTTTATGTTACTATCCAACCTTTGTTGGGACTATCCCACTTTCGGTTGGATAATCCAGATTTCATTTTACTATCCAGTCTTTGGTCGGACTATCCAGCTTTCAGTTGTTTAATCCAGATTTAATTTTATTATCCAACCTTTGGTGGGACCATCCAACGTTCGTTTTGATAATCCAGATTTCATGTTACTTTCCAACCTTCAATTGGACTATCCAACCTTCTTTGGGACTATCCAACTTTCGGTTTGATGGTCCAGATTTCATTTTACTATCCAACGTTTGGTTGGACTATCCAACTTTTGGTTCGATAATCCAGATTTCATTTTACTATACAACGTTTGGTGGGACTATCCAACTTTAGGTTGGATAATCCAGATTTCATTTTACTATCCAGCCTTTGGTGGGACAATCCAACTTTCGGTTGTTTAATCCAGATTTCATGTAACTTTCCAAACTTCAATTGGACTATCCAACCTTCTTTGGGACTATCCAACTTTCGTTTTGGATAATCCAGATTTCATGTTACTATCCAACCTTTGGTGGGACCATCCAACTTTCGTTTGGATAATCCAGATTTCATGTTACTTTCCAACCTTCCATTGAACTATCCAACCTTCTTCGGGACTATCAAACTTTCGTTTTGGATAATCCAGATATTATGTTACTATCCAACCTTTGTTGGGACTATCCAACTTTCAGTAGGATAATCCCGATTTCATTTTACTATCCAACGTTTGGTGGGACTATCCAACTTTCGTTTGGATAATCCAGATTTCATGTAACTTTCCAAACTTCAATTGGACTATCCAACCTTCTTTGGGACTATCCAACTTTCGTTTTTCGATAATCCAGTTTTCTTGTTATTTTCCAACCTTCAATTGGACTATCCAACCTTCTTTGGGACTATCCAACTTTCATTTTGGACATTCCAGATTTCATTTTACTATCCAACGTTTGGTTGGACTATCCAACTTTCGTTTGGATAATCCAGATTTCATTTTACTATGCAACGTTTGGTGGGACTTTCCAACTTTAGGTTGGATAATCCAGATTTCATTTTACTATCCAGCCTTTGGTGGGACAATCCAACTTTCGGTTGTTTAATCCAGATTTCATGTAACTTTCCAACCTTCAATTGGACTATACAACCTTCTTTGGGACTATCCAATTTTCGTTTTGGATAATCCAGATTTCATGTTACTATCCAACCTTTGGTGGGACCATCCAACTTTTGTTTGGATAATCCAGATTTCATGTTACTTTCCAACCTTCCATTGAACAATCCAACCTTCTTCGGGACTATCATCTTTTGTTTTGGATAATCCAGATATTATGTTACTATCCAACCTTTGTTGGGACTATCCAACTTTCGGTTGGATAATCCAGATTTAATTTTACTATCCAACCTTTGTTGGGACTATCCAACTTTCGGTTGGATAATCCAGATTTCATTTTACTATCCAGCCTTTGGTGGGACTATCCAACTTTCGGTTGGATAATCCAGATTTCATTTTACTATCCAGTTTATGGTGGGACTATCCAAATTTCGTTTGTATAATCCAGATTTAATTTTACTATCCAATCTTTGGTGGGACTATCCAACCTTCTTCGGGACCATCCGATCTTCGTTTTGGATAATCCAGATTTCATGTTACTATCCAACCTTCTTTGGGACTATCCAATTTAGATTTTGGATAATCCAGATTTTATGTTATTATTCAACCTTTGGTGGGACTATCCAACTTTCGGTTGTTTAATCCAGATTAAACTTTATTATCCAACATTTGGTTGGACTATCCAGCTTTCGGTTGTTTAATCCACATTTCATTTGACTATCCAACCATCGCTTGGGATATCCAACTTTGGTTTGGATAGTCAGTATTTCATTTTACTATCCAACCTTTGGTGGGACTATCCAACTTTCGTTTGGACAGTCCAGATTTCATGTTACTTTCCAACCTTCAATTGGACTATCCAACCTTCTTTGGGACTATCCAACTTTCATTTTGGACATTCCAGATTTCATTTTACTATCCAACGTTTGGTTGGACTATCCAACTTTCGTTTGGATAATCCAGATTTCATTTTACTATACAACGTTTGGTGGGACTATCCAACTTTAGGTTGGATATTCCAGATTTCATTTTACTATCCACCCTTTGGTGGGACAATCCAACTTTCGGTTGTTTAATCCAGATTTCATGTAACTTTCCAACTTTCAATTGGACTATACAACCTTCTTTGGGACTATCCAATTTTCGTTTTGGATAATCCAGATTTCATGTTACTATCCAACCTTTGGTGGGACCATCCAACTTTCGTTTGGATAATCCAGATTTCATGTTACTTTCCAACCTTCCATTGAACAATCCAACCTTCTTCGGGACTATCAACTTTCGTTTTGGATAATCCAGATATTATGTTACTATCCAACCTTTGTTGGGACTATCCAACTTTCGGTTGGATAATCCAGATTTCATTTTACTATCCAACCTTTGTTGGGACTATCCAACTTTCGGTTGGATAATCCAGATTTCATTTTACTATCCAGCCTTTGGTGGGACTATCCAACTTTCGGTTGGATAATCCAGATTTCATTTTATTATCCAGGTTATGGTGGGACTATCCAAATTTCGTTTGTATAATCCAGATTTAATTTTACTATCCAATCTTTGGTGGGACTATCCAACCTTCTTCGGGACCATCCGATCTTCGTTTTGGATAATCCAGATTTCATGTTACTATCCAACCTTCTTTGGGACTATCCAATTTAGATTTTGGATAATCCAGATTTTATGTTATTATCCAACATTTGGTGGGACTATCCAACTTTTGGTTGTTTAATCCAGATTAAACTTTATTATCCAACATTTGGTTGGACTATCCAACTTTCGGTTGTTTAATGCACATTTCATTTGACTATCCAACCATCGCTTGGGATATCCAACTTTGGTTTGGATAGTACATATTTCATTTTACTATCCAACCTTTGGTGGGACTATCCAACTTTCGTTTGGACAGTCCAGATTTCATGTTACTTTCCAACCTTCCATTGAACTATCAAACCTTCTTCGGGACTATCCAACTTTGGTTTGGATAGTCCATATTTCATTTTACTATCCAACGTTTGGTGGGACTATCCAACTTTAGGTTGGATAATCCAGATTTAATTTTACTATCCAACCTTTGTTGGGACTATCCAACTTTCGGTTGGATAATCCAGATTTCATTTTACTATCCAGCCTTTGGTGGGACTATCCAACTTTCGGTTGGATAATCCAGATTTCATTTTATTATCCAGTTTATGGTGGGACTATCCAAATTTCGTTTGTATAATCCAGATTTAATTTTACTATTCAATCTTTGGTGGGACTATCCAACCTTCTTCGGGACCATCCGATCTTCGTTTTGGATAATCCAGATTTCATGTTACTATCCAACCTTCTTTGGGACTATCCAATTTTGATTTTGGATAATCCAGATTTTATGTTATTATCCAACCTTTGGTGGGACTATCCAACTTTTGGTTGTTTAATCCAGATTAAACTTTATTATCCAACATTTGGTTGGACTATCCAACTTTCGGTTGTTTAATGCACATTTCATTTGACTATCCAACCATCGCTTGGGATATCCAACTTTGGTTTGGATAGTCCATATTTCATTTTACTATCCAGCCTTTGGTGGGACTATCCAACTTTCGGTTGGATAATCCAGATTTCATTTTATTATCCAGTTTATGGTGGGACTATCCAAATTTCGTTTGTATAATCCAGATTTAATTTTACTATTCAATCTTTGGTGGGACTATCCAACCTTCTTCGGGACCATCCGATCTTCGTTTTGGATAATCCAGATTTCATGTTACTATCCAACCTTCTTTGGGACTATCCAATTTTGATTTTGGATAATCCAGATTTTATGTTATTATCCAACCTTTGGTGGGACTATCCAACTTTTGGTTGTTTAATCCAGATTAAACTTTATTATCCAACATTTGGTTGGACTATCCAACTTTCGGTTGTTTAATGCACATTTCATTTGACTATCCAACCATCGCTTGGGATATCCAACTTTGGTTTGGATAGTCCATATTTCATTTTACTATCCAGCCTTTGGTGGGACTATCCAACTTTCGGTTGGATAATCCAGATTTCATTTTATTATCCAGGTTATGGTGGGACTATCCAAATTTCGTTTGTATAATCCAGATTTAATTTTACTATCCAATCTTTGGTGGGACTATCCAACCTTCTTCGGGACCATCCGATCTTCGTTTTGGATAATCCAGATTTCATGTTACTATCCAACCTTCTTTGGGACTATCCAATTTAGATTTTGGATAATCCAGATTTTATGTTATTATCCAACATTTGGTGGGACTATCCAACTTTTGGTTGTTTAATCCAGATTAAACTTTATTATCCAACATTTGGTTGGACTATCCAACTTTCGGTTGTTTAATGCACATTTCATTTGACTATCCAACCATCGCTTGGGATATCCAACTTTGGTTTGGATAGTCCATATTTCATTTTACTATCCAACCTTTGGTGGGACTATCCAACTTTCGGTTGTTTAATCCAGATTTCATGTAACTTTCCAAACTTCAATTGGACTATCCAACCTTCTTTGGCACTATCCAACTTTCGTTTTGGATAATCCAGATTTCATGTTACTTTCCAACCTTCCATTGAACTATCCAACCTTCTTCGGGACTATCCAACTTTCGTTTTGGATAATCCAGTTTTCTTGTTACTTTCCAACCTTCAATTGGACTATCCAACCTTCTTTGGGACTATCCAACTTTCATTTTGGATAATCCAGATTTCATTTTACTATACAACGTTTGGTGGGACTATCCAACTTTAGGTTGTTTAATCCAGATTTCATTTTACTATCCAGCCTTTGGTGGGACAATCCAACTTTCAGTTGTTTAATCCAGATTTCATGTAACTTTCCAACCTTCAATTGGACTATCCAACCTTCTTTGGGACTATCCAATTTTCGTTTTGGATAATCCAGATATTATGTTACTATCCAACCTTTGTTGGGACTATCCAACTTTCGGTAGGATAATCCCGATTTCATTTTACTATCCAGCCTTTGGTGGGACAATCCAACTTTCGGTTGTTTAATCCAGATTTCATGTAACTTTCCAACCTTCAATTGGACTATACAACCTTCTTTGGGACTATCCAATTTTCGTTTTAGATAATCCAGATTTCATGTTACTATCCAACCTTTGGTGGGACCATCCAACTTTCGTTTGGATAATCCAGATTTCATGTTACTTTCCAACCTTCCATTGAACAATCCAACCTTCTTCGGGACTATCATCTTTTGTTTTGGATAATCCAGATATTATGTTATTATCCAACCTTTGTTGGGACTATCCAACTTTCGGTTGGATAATCCAGATTTCATTTTACTATCCAACCTTTGTTGGGACTATCCAACTTTCGGTTGGATAATCCAGATTTCATTTTACTATCCAGCCTTTGGTGGGACTATCCAACTTTCGGTTGGATAATCCAGATTTCATTTTACTATCCAGTTTATGGTGGGACTATCCAAATTTCGTTTGTATAATCCAGATTTAATTTTACTATCCAATCTTTGGTGGGACTATCCAACCTTCTTCGGGACCATCCGATCTTCGTTTTGGATAATCCAGATTTCATGTTACTATCCAACCTTCTTTGGGACTATCCAATTTAGATTTTGGATAATCCAGATTTTATGTTATTATCCAACCTTTGGTGGGACTATCCAACTTTCGGTTGTTTAATCCACATTTCATTTGACTATCCAACCATCGCTTGGGATATCCAACTTTGGTTTGGATAGTCCATATTTCATTTTACTATCCAACCTTTGGTGGGACTATCCAACTTTCGTTTGGACAGTCCAGATTTCATGTTACTTTCCAACCTTCAATTGGACTATCCAACCTTCTTTGGGACTATCCAACTTTCATTTTGGACATTCCAGATTTCATTTTACTATCCAACGTTTGGTTGGACTATCCACCTTTCGTTTGGATAATCCAGATTTCATTTTACTATACAACGTTTGGTGGGACTATCCAACTTTAGGTTGGATAATCCAGATTTCATTTTACTATCCACCCTTTGGTGGGACAATCCAACTTTCGGTTGTTTAATCCAGATTTCATGTAACTTTCCAACCTTCAATTGGACTATACAACCTTCTTTGGGACTATCCAATTTTCGTTTTGGATAATCCAGATTTCATGTTACTATCCAACCTTTGGTGGGACCATCCAACTTTCGTTTGGATAATCCAGATTTCATGTTACTTTCCAACCTTCCATTGAACTATCCAACCTTCTTCGGGACTATCCAACTTTGGTATGGATAGTCCATATTTCATTTTACTATCCAACGTTTGGTGGGACTATCCAACTTTAGGTTGGATAATCCAGATTTCATTTTACTATCCAACCTTTGTTGGGACTATCCAACTTTCGGTTGGATAATCCAGATTTCATTTTACTATCCAGCCTTTGGTGGGACTATCCAACTTTCGGTTGGATAATCCAGATTTCATTTTATTATCCAGTTTATGGTGGGACTATCCAAATTTCGTTTGTATAATCCAGATTTAATTTTACTATTCAATCTTTGGTGGGACTATCCAACCTTCTTCGGGACCATCCGATCTTCGTTTTGGATAATCCAGATTTCATGTTACTATCCAACCTTCTTTGGGACTATCCAATTTAGATTTTGGATAATCCAGATTTTATGTTATTATCCAACCTTTGGTGGGACTATCCAACTTTTGGTTGTTTAATCCAGATTAAACTTTATTATCCAACATTTGGTTGGACTATCCAACTTTCGGTTGTTTAATGCACATTTCATTTGACTATCCAACCATCGCTTGGGATATCCAACTTTGGTTTGGATAGTCCATATTTCATTTTACTATCCAACCTTTGGTGGGACTATCCAACTTTCGGTTGTTTAATCCAGATTTCATGTAACTTTCCAAACTTCAATTGGACTATCCAACCTTCTTTGGCACTATCCAACTTTCGTTTTGGATAATCCCGATTTCATGTTACTATCCAACCTTTGGTGGGACCATCCAACTTTCGTTTGTATAATCCAGATTTCATGTTACTTTCCAACCTTCCATTGAACTATCCAACCTTCTTCGGGACTATCCAACTTTCGTTTTGGATAATCCAATTTTCTTGTTACTTTCCAACCTTCCATTGAACTATCCAACCTTCTTCGGGACTATCCAACTTTGGTTTGGATAGTCCATATTTCATTTTACTATCCAACGTTTGGTGGGACTATCCAACTTTAGGTTGGATAATCCAGATTTAATTTTACTATCCAGCCTTTGCTGGGACAATCCAACTTTCGGTTGTTTAATCCAGATTTCATGTAACTTTCCAAACTTCAATTGGACTATCCAACCTTCTTTGGCACTATCCAACTTTCGTTTTGGATAATCCAGATTTCATGTTACTATCCAATCTTTGGTGGGACCATCCAACTTTCGTTTGGATAATCCAGATTTCATGTTACTTTCCAACCTTCCATTGAACTATCCAACCTTCTTCGGGACTATCCAACTTTCGTTTTGGATAATCCAGTTTTCTTGTTACTTTCCAACCTTCAATTGGACTATCCAACCTTCTTTGGGACTATCCAACTTTCATTTTGGACATTCCAGATTTCATTTTACTATCCAACGTTTGGTTGGACTATCCAACTTTCGTTTGGATAATCCAGATTTCATTTTACTATACAACGTTTGGTGGGACTATCCAACTTTAGGTTGTTTAATCCAGATTTCATTTTACTATCCAGCCTTTGGTGGGACAATCCAACTTTCAGTTGTTTAATCCAGATTTCATGTAACTTTCCAACCTTCAATTGGACTATCCAACCTTCTTCGGGACTAAAAAACTTTCGTTTTGGATAATCCAGATATTATGTTACTAACCAACCTTTGTTGGGACTATCCAACTTTCGGTTTGATGGTCCAGATTTCATTTTACTATCCAGCCTTTGGTGGGACTATCCAACTTTCGGTTGTTTAATCCACATTTCATTTTACTATCCAACCATCGCTTGGGATATCCAACTTTGGTATGGATAGTCCATATTTCATTTTACTATCCAACCTTTGGTGGGACTATCCCACATTCGTTTGGACAGTCCAGATTTCATGTTACTATCCAACCTTTGGTGGGACTATCCAAATTTCGTTTGTTTAATCCAGATTTCACTTTATTATGCAAGCTTTGGAGGAACTATCCAACTTTCGGTGGGATGATCCAGATTTCAGTTTAATATCCAACGTTTGGTGGGATTATCCAACTTTCGGTTGGATAATCTAGATTTCATTTTACTATCCAACGTTTGGTGGGACTATCCAACTTTACGTTGGATAATCCAGATTTCATTTTACTATACAGCCTTTGGTGGGACTATCCAACTTTCGGTTGTTTAATCCAGATTTCATGTAACTTTCCAACCTTCAATTGGACTATCCAACCTTTTTTGGGACTATCCAACTTTCGTTTTGGATAATCCATATTTCATGTTGCTATCCAACCTTTGTTGGGACCATCTAACTTTCGTTTGGATAATCCAGATTTCATGTAAAATTCCAACCTTCAATTGGACTATCCAACCTTCTTTGGGACTATCCAACTTTCGTTTGGATAGCCCATATTTCGTTTTAATATCCAAGCTTTGGTGGGACCATCCAACTTTCGTTTGGATAATCCAGTTTTCTTGTTAATTTCCAACCTCCAATTGGACAATCCAGCCTTCTTAGGTTCTATCCAACTTTCGTTTTGGATAATCCAGATTTTATGTTACTATCCAACCTTTGTTGGGACTATCCCACTTTCGGTTGGATAATCCAGATTTCATTTTACTATCCAGTCTTTTGTCGGACTATCCAGCTTTCAGTTGTTTAATCCAGATTTAATTTTATTATCCAACCTTTGGTGGGACCATCCAACGTTCGTTTGGATAATCCAGATTTCATGTTACTTTCCAACCTTCAATTGGACTATCCAACCTTCTTTGGGACTATCCAATTTTCGTTTTGGATAATTCATATTTCAAGTTACTATCCAACCTTTGTTGGGACTATCCAACTTTCGGTTTGATGGTCCAGATTTCATTTTACTATCCAGCCTTTGGTGGGACTATCCAACTTTCGGTTGTTTAATCCACATTTCATTTTACTATCCAACCATCGCTTGGGATATCCAACATTCGTTTGGACAGTCCATATTTCATTTTACTATCCAACCTTTCGTGGGACCATCTAACTTTCGTTTGGATAATCCAGATTTCATGTAATTTTCCAACCTTCAATTGGACTATCCAACCTTCTTTGGGACTATCCAACTTTCGTTTGGATAGCCCATATTTCATTTTAATATCCAACCTTTGGTGGGACCATCCATTTTTCGTTTGGATAATCCAGTTTTCTTGTTACTTTCCAACCTTCAATTGGACTATCCAACCTTCTTTGTGACTATCCAACTTTCATTTTGGACATTCCAGATTTCATTTTACTATCCAACGTTTGGTTGGACTATCCAACTTTCGGTTCGATAATCCAGATTTCATTTTACTATACAACGTTTGGTGGGACTATCCAACTTTAGGTTGGATAATCCAGATTTCATTTTACTATCCAGCCTTTGCTGGGACAATCCAACTTTCGGTTGTTAAATCCAGATTTCATGTAATTTTCAAAACTTCAATTGGACTATCCAACCTTCTTTGGGACTATCCAACTTTCGTTTTGGATAATCCAGATTTCATGTTACTATCCAACCTTTGGTGGGACCATCCAACTTTCGTTTGGATAATCCAGATTTCATGTTACTTTCCAACCTTCCATTGAACTATCCAACCTTCTTCGGGACTATCCAACTTTTGTTTTGGATAAACCAGTTTTCTTGTTACTTTCCAACCTTCAATTGGACTATCCAACCTTCTTTGGGACTATCCAATTTTCGTTTTGGATTATCCCGATTTCATGTTACTATCCAACCTTTGGTGGGACCATCCAACTTTCGTTTGTATAATCCAGATTTCATGTTACTTTCCAACCTTCCATTGAACTATCCAACCTTCTTCGGGACTATCCAACTTTCGTTTTGGATAATCCAATTTTCTTGTTACTTTCCAACTTTCCATTGAACTATCCAACCTTCTTCGGGACTATCCAACTTTGGTTTGGATAGTCCATATTTCATTTTACTATCCAACGTTTGGTGGGACTATCCAACTTTAGGTTGGATAATCCAGATTTAATTTTACTATCCAGCCTTTGCTGGGACAATCCAACTTTCGGGTGTTTAATCCAGATTTCATGTAACTTTCCAAACTTCAATTGGACTATCCAACCTTCTTTGGCACTATCCAACTTTCGTTTTGGATAATCCAGATTTCATGTTACTATCCAATCTTTGGTGGGACCATCCAACTTTCGTTTGGATAATCCAGATTTCATGTTACTTTCCAACCTTCCATTGAACTATCCAACCTTCTTCGGGACTATCCAACTTTCGTTTTGGATAATCCAGTTTTCTTGTTACTTTCCAACCTTCAATTGGACTATCCAACCTTCTTTGGGACTATCCAACTTTCATTTTGGACATTCCAGATTTCATTTTACTATCCAACGTTTGGTTGGACTATCCAACTTTCGTTTGGATAATCCAGATTTCATTTTACTATACAACGTTTGGTGGGACTATCCAACTTTAGGTTGTTTAATCCAGATTTCATTTTACTATCCAGCCTTTGGTGGGACAATCCAACTTTCAGTTGTTTAATCCAGATTTCATGTAACTTTCCAACCTTCAATTGGACTATCCAACCTTCTTCGGGACTAAAAAACTTTCGTTTTGGATAATCCAGATATTATGTTACTAACCAACCTTTGTTGGGACTATCCAACTTTCGGTTTGATGGTCCAGATTTCATTTTACTATCCAGCCTTTGGTGGGACTATCCAACTTTCGGTTGTTTAATCCACATTTCATTTTACTATCCAACCATCGCTTGGGATATCCAACTTTGGTATGGATAGTCCATATTTCATTTTACTATCCAACCTTTGGTGGGACTATCCCACATTCGTTTGGACAGTCCAGATTTCATGTTACTATCCAACCTTTGGTGGGACTATCCAAATTTCGTTTGTTTAATCCAGATTTCACTTTATTATGCAAGCTTTGGAGGAACTATCCAACTTTCGGTGGGATGATCCAGATTTCAGTTTAATATCCAACGTTTGGTGGGATTATCCAACTTTCGGTTGGATAATCTAGATTTCATTTTACTATCCAACGTTTGGTGGGACTATCCAACTTTACGTTGGATAATCCAGATTTCATTTTACTATACAGCCTTTGGTGGGACAATCCAACTTTCGGTTGTTTAATCCAGATTTCATGTAACTTTCCAACCTTCAATTGGACTATCCAACCTTTTTTGGGACTATCCAACTTTCGTTTTGGATAATCCATATTTCATGTTGCTATCCAACCTTTGTTGGGACCATCTAACTTTCGTTTGGATAATCCAGATTTCATGTAAAATTCCAACCTTCAATTGGACTATCCAACCTTCTTTGGGACTATCCAACTTTCGTTTGGATAGCCCATATTTCGTTTTAATATCCAAGCTTTGGTGGGACCATCCAACTTTCGTTTGGATAATCCAGTTTTCTTGTTACTTTCCAACCTCCAATTGGACAATCCAGCCTTCTTAGGTTCTATCCAACTTTCGTTTTGGATAATCCAGATTTTATGTTACTATCCAACCTTTGTTGGGACTATCCCACTTTCGGTTGGATAATCCAGATTTCATTTTACTATCCAGTCTTTTGTCGGACTATCCAGCTTTCAGTTGTTTAATCCAGATTTAATTTTATTATCCAACCTTTGGTGGGACCATCCAACGTTCGTTTGGATAATCCAGATTTCATGTTACTTTCCAACCTTCAATTGGACTATCCAACCTTCTTTGGGACTATCCAATTTTCGTTTTGGATAATTCATATTTCAAGTTACTATCCAACCTTTGTTGGGACTATCCAACTTTCGGTTTGATGGTCCAGATTTCATTTTACTATCCAGCCTTTGGTGGGACTATCCAACTTTCGGTTGTTTAATCCACATTTCATTTTACTATCCAACCATCGCTTGGGATATCCAACATTCGTTTGGACAGTCCATATTTCATTTTACTATCCAACCTTTCGTGGGACCATCTAACTTTCGTTTGGATAATCCAGATTTCATGTAACTTTCCAACCTTCAATTGGACTATCCAACCTTCTTTGGGACTATCCAACTTTCGTTTGGATAGCCCATATTTCATTTTAATATCCAACCTTTGGTGGGACCATCCATTTTTCGTTTGGATAATCCAGTTTTCTTGTTACTTTCCAACCTTCAATTGGACTATCCAACCTTCTTTGTGACTATCCAACTTTCATTTTGGACATTCCAGATTTCATTTTACTATCCAACGTTTGGTTGGACTATCCAACTTTCGGTTCGATAATCCAGATTTCATTTTACTATACAACGTTTGGTGGGACTATCCAACTTTAGGTTGGATAATCCAGATTTCATTTTACTATCCAGCCTTTGCTGGGACAATCCAACTTTCGGTTGTTAAATCCAGATTTCATGTAATTTTCAAAACTTCAATTGGACTATCCAACCTTCTTTGGGACTATCCAACTTTCGTTTTGGATAATCCAGATTTCATGTTACTATCCAACCTTTGGTGGGACCATCCAACTTTCGTTTGGATAATCCAGATTTCATGTTACTTTCCAACCTTCCATTGAACTATCCAACCTTCTTCGGGACTATCCAACTTTTGTTTTGGATAAACCAGTTTTCTTGTTACTTTCCAACCTTCAATTGGACTATCCAACCTTCTTTGGGACTATCCAATTTTCGTTTTGGATTATCCAGATTTCATGTTACTATCCAACCTTTGGTGGGACCATCCAACTTTCGTTTGGATAATCCAGATTTCATGTTACTTTCCAACCTTCCATTGAACTATCCAACCTTCTTCGGGACTATCAAACTTTCGTTTTGGATAATCCAGATATTATGTTACTATCCAACCTTTGTTGGGACTATCCAACTTTCGGTTGGATAATCCCAATTTCATTTTACTATCCAACGTTTGGTGGGACTATCCAACTTTCGTTTGGATAATCCAGATTTCATTTTACTATCCAGCCCTTGGTGGGTCTCTCCAACTTTCAGTTGTTTAACCCACATTTCATTTTACTATCCAACCTTTGGTGGGACCATCCAACTTTAATTTGGATAATCCAGTTTACTTGTTACATTCCAACCTTCAATTGGACTATCCAACCTTCTTTGGGACTATCCGACTTTCATTTTAGATAATCCAGATTTCATGTTACTATCCAACCTTTGGTGGGACTATCCAAATTTCGTTTGTTTAATCCAGATTTCACTTTATTATGCAAGCTTTGGAGGAACTATCCAACTTTCGGTTGGATAATCCAGATTTCATTTTACTATCCAGCCTTTGCTGGGACAATCCAACTTTCGGTTGTTAAATCCAGATTTCATGTAATTTTCAAAACTTCAATTGGACTATCCAACCTTCTTTGGGACTATCCAACTTTCGTTTTGGATAATCCAGATTTCATGTTACTATCCAACCTTTGGTGGGACCATCCAACTTTCGTTTGGATAATCCAGATTTCATGTTACTTTCCAACCTTCCATTGAACTATCCAACCTTCTTCGGGACTATCCAACTTTTGTTTTGGATAAACCAGTTTTCTTGTTACTTTCCAACCTTCAATTGGACTATCCAACCTTCTTTGGGACTATCCAATTTTCGTTTTGGATTATCCCGATTTCATGTTACTATCCAACCTTTGGTGGGACCATCCAACTTTCGTTTGTATAATCCAGATTTCATGTTACTTTCCAACCTTCCATTGAACTATCCAACCTTCTTCGGGACTATCCAACTTTCGTTTTGGATAATCCAATTTTCTTGTTACTTTCCAACCTTCCATTGAACTATCCAACCTTCTTCGGGACTATCCAACTTTGGTTTGGATAGTCCATATTTCATTTTACTATCCAACGTTTGGTGGGACTATCCAACTTTAGGTTGGATAATCCAGATTTAATTTTACTATCCAGCCTTTGCTGGGACAATCCAACTTTCGGTTGTTTAATCCAGATTTCATGTAACTTTCCAAACTTCAATTGGACTATCCAACCTTCTTTGGCACTATCCAACTTTCGTTTTGGATAATCCAGATTTCATGTTACTATCCAATCTTTGGTGGGACCATCCAACTTTCGTTTGGATAATCCAGATTTCATGTTACTTTCCAACCTTCCATTGAACTATCCAACCTTCTTCGGGACTATCCAACTTTCGTTTTGGATAATCCAGTTTTCTTGTTACTTTCCAACCTTCAATTGGACTATCCAACCTTCTTTGGGACTATCCAACTTTCATTTTGGACATTCCAGATTTCATTTTACTATCCAACATTTGGTTGGACTATCCAACTTTCGTTTGGATAATCCAGATTTCATTTTACTATACAACGTTTGGTGGGACTATCCAACTTTAGGTTGTTTAATCCAGATTTCATTTTACTATCCAGCCTTTGGTGGGACAATCCAACTTTCAGTTGTTTAATCCAGATTTCATGTAACTTTCCAACCTTCAATTGGACTATCCAACCTTCTTCGGGACTAAAAAACTTTCGTTTTGGATAATCCAGATATTATGTTACTAACCAACCTTTGTTGGGACTATCCAACTTTCGGTTTGATGGTCCAGATTTCATTTTACTATCCAGCCTTTGGTGGGACTATCCAACTTTCGGTTGTTTAATCCACATTTCATTTTACTATCCAACCATCGCTTGGGATATCCAACTTTGGTATGGATAGTCCATATTTCATTTTACTATCCAACCTTTGGTGGGACTATCCCACATTCGTTTGGACAGTCCAGATTTCATGTTACTATCCAACCTTTGGTGGGACTATCCAAATTTCGTTTGTTTAATCCAGATTTCACTTTATTATGCAAGCTTTGGAGGAACTATCCAACTTTCGGTGGGATGATCCAGATTTCAGTTTAATATCCAACGTTTGGTGGGATTATCCAACTTTCGGTTGGATAATCTAGATTTCATTTTACTATCCAACGTTTGGTGGGACTATCCAACTTTACGTTGGATAATCCAGATTTCATTTTACTATACAGCCTTTGGTGGGACAATCCAACTTTCGGTTGTTTAATCCAGATTTCATGTAACTTTCCAACCTTCAATTGGACTATCCAACCTTTTTTGGGACTATCCAACTTTCGTTTTGGATAATCCATATTTCATGTTGCTATCCAACCTTTGTTGGGACCATCTAACTTTCGTTTGGATAATCCAGATTTCATGTAAAATTCCAACCTTCAATTGGACTATCCAACCTTCTTTGGGACTATCCAACTTTCGTTTGGATAGCCCATATTTCGTTTTAATATCCAAGCTTTGGTGGGACCATCCAACTTTCGTTTGGATAATCCAGTTTTCTTGTTACTTTCCAACCTCCAATTGGACAATCCAGCCTTCTTAGGTTCTATCCAACTTTCGTTTTGGATAATCCAGATTTTATGTTACTATCCAACCTTTGTTGGGACTATCCCACTTTCGGTTGGATAATCCAGATTTCATTTTACTATCCAGTCTTTTGTCGGACTATCCAGCTTTCAGTTGTTTAATCCAGATTTAATTTTATTATCCAACCTTTGGTGGGACCATCCAACGTTCGTTTGGATAATCCAGATTTCATGTTACTTTCCAACCTTCAATTGGACTATCCAACCTTCTTTGGGACTATCCAATTTTCGTTTTGGATAATTCATATTTCAAGTTACTATCCAACCTTTGTTGGGACTATCCAACTTTCGGTTTGATGGTCCAGATTTCATTTTAATATCCAGCCTTTGGTGGGACTATCCAACTTTCGGTTGTTTAATCCACATTTCATTTTACTATCCAACCATCGCTTGGGATATCCAACATTCGTTTGGACAGTCCATATTTCATTTTACTATCCAACCTTTCGTGGGACCATCTAACTTTCGTTTGGATAATCCAGATTTCATGTAACTTTCCAACCTTCAATTGGACTATCCAACCTTCTTTGGGACTATCCAACTTTCGTTTGGATAGCCCATATTTCATTTTAATATCCAACCTTTGGTGGGACCATCCATTTTTCGTTTGGATAATCCAGTTTTCTTGTTACTTTCCAACCTTCAATTGGACTATCCAACCTTCTTTGTGACTATCCAACTTTCATTTTGGACATTCCAGATTTCATTTTACTATCCAACGTTTGGTTGGACTATCCAACTTTCGGTTCGATAATCCAGATTTCATTTTACTATACAACGTTTGGTGGGACTATCCAACTTTAGGTTGGATAATCCAGATTTCATTTTACTATCCAGCCTTTGCTGGGACAATCCAACTTTCGGTTGTTAAATCCAGATTTCATGTAATTTTCAAAACTTCAATTGGACTATCCAACCTTCTTTGGGACTATCCAACTTTCGTTTTGGATAATCCAGATTTCATGTTACTATCCAACCTTTGGTGGGACCATCCAACTTTCGTTTGGATAATCCAGATTTCATGTTACTTTCCAACCTTCCATTGAACTATCCAACCTTCTTCGGGACTATCCAACTTTTGTTTTGGATAAACCAGTTTTCTTGTTACTTTCCAACCTTCAATTGGACTATCCAACCTTCTTTGGGACTATCCAATTTTCGTTTTGGATTATCCAGATTTCATGTTACTATCCAACCTTTGGTGGGACCATCCAACTTTCGTTTGGATAATCCAGATTTCATGTTACTTTCCAACCTTCCATTGAACTATCCAACCTTCTTCGGGACTATCAAACTTTCGTTTTGGATAATCCAGATATTATGTTACTATCCAACCTTTGTTGGGACTATCCAACTTTCGGTTGGATAATCCCAATTTCATTTTACTATCCAACGTTTGGTGGGACTATCCAACTTTCGTTTGGATAATCCAGATTTCATTTTACTATCCAGCCCTTGGTGTGTCTCTCCAACTTTCAGTTGTTTAACCCACATTTCATTTTACTATCCAACCTTTGGTGGGACCATCCAACTTTAATTTGGATAATCCAGTTTACTTGTTACATTCCAACCTTCAATTGGACTATCCAACCTTCTTTGGGACTATCCGACTTTCATTTTAGATAATCCAGATTTCATGTTACTATCCAACCTTTGGTGGGACTATCCAAATTTCGTTTGTTTAATCCAGATTTCACTTTATTATGCAAGCTTTGGAGGAACTATCCAACTTTCGGTGGGATGATCCAGATTTCATTTTACTATCCAACGTTTGGTGGGACTATCCAACTTTCGTTTTGGACTTTCCAGATTTCATTTAACTATCCAACGTTTGGTGGGATTATCCAACTTTCGGTTGGATAATCTAGATTTCATTTTACTATCCAACGTTTGGTGGGACTATCCAACTTTAGGTTGGATAATCCATATTTCATTTTACTATCTAGCCTTTGGTGGGACATTCCAACTTTCCGTTGATTAATCCAGATTTCATGTAACTTTCCAACCTTCAATTGGACTATCCAACCTTTTTTGGGACTATCCAACTTTCGTTTTGGATAATCCATATTTCATCTTACTATCCAACCTTTGTTGGGACCATCTAACTTTTGTTTGGATAATCCAGATTTCATGTAAAATTCCAACCTTCAATTGGACTATCCAACCTTCTTTGGGAGTATCCAACTTTCGTTTGGATAGCCCATATTTCGTTTCAATATCCAACCTTTGGTGGGACCATCCAACTTTTGTTTGGATAATCCAGTTTTCTTGTTACTTTCCAACCTCCAATTGGACAATCCAGCCTTCTTAGGTACTATCCAACTTTCGTTTTGGATAATCCAGATTTTATGTTATTATCCAACCTTTGTTGGGACTATCCCACTTTCGGTTGGATAATCCAGATTTTATTTTACTATCCAGCCTTTGCTGGGACAATCCAACTTTCGGTTGTTTAATCCAGATTTCATGTAACTTTCCAATCTTCAATTGGACTATCCAACCTTCTTTGGGACTATCCAACTTTCGTTTGGATAATCCAGTTTTCTTGTTACTTTCCAACCTTCAATTGGACTATCCAACCTTCTTTGGGACTATCCAACTTTCATTTTGGACATTCCAGATTTCATTTTACTATCCAACGTTTGGTTGGACTATCCAACTTTCGGTTCGATAATCCAGATTTAATTTTACTATACAACGTTGGGTGGGACTATCCAACTTTAGGTTGGATAATGCAGATTTAATGTTACTATCCAACCTTTGGTGGGACCATCCAACTTTTGTTTGGGACTATCCAACTTTCATTTTGAACATTCCACGTTTCATTTTACTATCCAACGTTTGGTTGGACTATCCAACTTTCGTTTGGATAATCCAGATTTCATTTTACTATACGTTTGGTAGGACTATCCAACTTTAGGTTGGATAATCCAGATTTCATGTTACTATCCAATATTTGGTGGGACCATAAAAACTTTCGTTTGGATAATCCAGATTTCATGTTACTTTCCAACCTTCCATTGAACTATCCAACCTTCTTCGGGACTATCAAACTTTCGTTTTGGATAATCCAGATATTATGTTACTATCCAACCTTTGGTTGGATTATCCAACTTTCGGTTGGATAATCCACATTTCATTTTACTATCCAGTTTATGGTGGGACTATCCAAATTTCGTTTGTATAATCCAGATTTCATTTTACTATCCAATCTTTGGTGGGACTATCCAACCTTCTTCGGGACCATCCAATCTTCGTTTTGGATAATCCAGATTTCATGTAAAATTCCAACCTTCAATTGGACTATCCAACCTTCTTTGGGAGTATCCAACTTTCGTTTGGATAGCCCATATTTCGTTTCAATATCCAACCTTTGGTGGGACCATCCAACTTTTGTTTGGATAATCCAGTTTTCTTGTTACTTTCCAACCTCCAATTGGACAATCCAGCCTTCTTAGGTACTATCCAACTTTCGTTTTGGATAATCCAGATTTTATGTTATTATCCAACCTTTGTTGGGACTATCCCACTTTCGGTTGGATAATCCAGATTTTATTTTACTATCCAGCCTTTGCTGGGACAATCCAACTTTCGGTTGTTTAATCCAGATTTCATGTAACTTTCCAATCTTCAATTGGACTATCCAACCTTCTTTGGGACTATCCAACTTTCGTTTGGATAATCCAGTTTTCTTGTTACTTTCCAACCTTCAATTGGACTATCCAACCTTCTTTGGGACTATCCAACTTTCATTTTGGACATTCCAGATTTCATTTTACTATCCAACGTTTGGTTGGACTATCCAACTTTCGGTTCGATAATCCAGATTTAATTTTACTATACAACGTTGGGTGGGACTATCCAACTTTAGGTTGGATAATGCAGATTTAATGTTACTATCCAACCTTTGGTGGGACCATCCAACTTTTGTTTGGGACTATCCAACTTTCATTTTGAACATTCCACGTTTCATTTTACTATCCAACGTTTGGTTGGACTATCCAACTTTCGTTTGGATAATCCAGATTTCATTTTACTATACGTTTGGTAGGACTATCCAACTTTAGGTTGGATAATCCAGATTTCATGTTACTATCCAATATTTGGTGGGACCATAAAAACTTTCGTTTGGATAATCCAGATTTCATGTTACTTTCCAACCTTCCATTGAACTATCCAACCTTCTTCGGGACTATCAAACTTTCGTTTTGGATAATCCAGATATTATGTTACTATCCAACCTTTGGTTGGATTATCCAACTTTCGGTTGGATAATCCACATTTCATTTTACTATCCAGTTTATGGTGGGACTATCCAAATTTCGTTTGTATAATCCAGATTTCATTTTACTATCCAATCTTTGGTGGGACTATCCAACCTTCTTCGGGACCATCCAATCTTCGTTTTGGATAATCCAGATTTCATGTTACTATCCAACCTTCTTTGCGACTATCCAATTTAGTTTTTGGATAATCCAGATTTTATGTTACTATCCAACCTTTGGTGGGACCATCCAAGTTTCGTTTGGATAATCCAGATTTCATGTTACTTTCCAACCTTCCATTGAACTATCCAACCTTCTTCGGGACTATCAAACTTTCGTTTTGGATAATCCAGATATTATGTTACTATCCAACCTTTGTTGGGACTATCCAACTTTCGGTTGGATAATCCACATTTCATTTTACTATCCAGTTTATGGTGGGACTATCCAAATTTCGTTTGTATAATCCAGATTTCATTTTACTATCCAATCTTTGGTGGGACTATCCAACCTTCTTCGGGACCATCCAATCTTCGTTTTGGATAATCCAGATTTCATGTTACTATCCAACCTTCTTTGCGACTATCCAATTTAGTTTTTGGATAATCCAGATTTTATGTTACTATCCAACCTTTGGTGGGACTATCCAATTTTCGGTTGTTTAATCCAGATTAAACTTTATTATCCAACATTTGGTTGGACTATCCAACTTTCGGTTGTTTAATCCACATTTCATTTTACTATCCAACCATCGCTTGGGATATCCAACTTTGGTTTGGATAGTCCAGATTTCATGTTACTATCCAGCCTTTCCTGGGACAATCCAACTTTCGGTTGTTTAATCCAGATTTCATGTAACTTTCCAATCTTCAATTGGACTATTCAACCTTCTTTGGGACTATCCAACTTTCGTTTGGATAGCCCATATTTCATGTTACTATCCAACCTTTGGTGGGACCATCCAAGTTTCGTTTGGATAATCCAGATTTCATGTTACTTTCCAACCTTTGTTGGGACTATCGAACTTTCGGTTGGATAATCCAGATTTCGTTTTACTATCCAACCTTTGTTGGGACTATCCAACTTTCGGTTGGATAATCCAGATTTCATTTTACTATCCAGCCTTTGGTTGGACTATCCAACTTTCGGTTGGATAATCCACATTTCATTTTACTATTTAAGTTTATGGTGGGACTATCCAAATTTCGTTTGTATAATCCAGATTTCATTTTACTATCCAATCTTTGGTGGGACTATCCAACCTTCTTCGGGACCATCCAATCTTCGTTTTGGATAATCCAGATTTCATGTTACTATCCAACCTTCTTTGCGACTATCCAATTTAGTTTTTGGATAATCCAGATTTTATGTTACTATCCAACCTTTGGTGGGACTATCCAACTTTCGGTTGTTTAATCAAGATTAAACTTTATTATCCAACATTTGGTAAAACTATCCAACTTTAGGTTGGATAATCCACATTTCATTTTACTATCTAGCCTTTGGTGGGACATTCCAACTTTCCGTTGATTAATCCAGATTTCATGTAACTTTCCAACCTTCAATTGGACTATCCAACCTTTTTTGGGACTATCCAACTTTCGTTTTGGATAATCCATATTTCATCTTACTATCCAACCTTTGTTGGGACCATCTAACTTTTGTTTGGATAATCCAGATTTCATGTAAAATTCCAACCTTCAATTGGACTATCCAACCTTCTTTGGGAGTATCCAACTTTCGTTTGGATAGCCCATATTTCGTTTCAATATCCAACCTTTGGTGGGACCATCCAACTTTCGTTTGGATAATCCAGTTTTCTTGTTACTTTCCAACCTCCAATTGGACAATCCAGCCTTCTTAGGTACTATCCAACTTTCGTTTTGGATAATCCAGATTTTATGTTATTATCCAACCTTTGTTGGGACTATCCCACTTTCGGTTGGATAATCCAGATTTTATTTTACTATCCAGCCTTTGCTGGGACAATCCAACTTTCGGTTGTTTAATCCAGATTTCATGTAACTTTCCAATCTTCAATTGGACTATCCAACCTTCTTTGGGACTATCCAACTTTCGTTTGGATAATCCAGTTTTCTTGTTACTTTCCAACCTTCAATTGGACTATCCAACCTTCTTTGGGACTATCCAACTTTCATTTTGGACATTCCAGATTTCATTTTACTATCCAACGTTTGGTTGGACTATCCAACTTTCGGTTCGATAATCCAGATTTAATTTTACTATACAACGTTGGGTGGGACTATCCAACTTTAGGTTGGATAATGCAGATTTCATGTTACTATCCAACCTTTGGTGGGACCATCCAACTTTTGTTTGGGACTATCCAACTTTCATTTTGAACATTCCACGTTTCATTTTACTATCCAACGTTTGGTTGGACTATCCAACTTTCGTTTGGATAATCCAGATTTCATTTTACTATCCAATATTTGGTGGGACCATAAAAACTTTCGTTTGGATAATCCAGATTTCATGTTACTTTCCAACCTTCCATTGAACTATCCAACCTTCTTCGGGACTATCAAACTTTCGTTTTGGATAATCCAGATATTATGTTACTATCCAACCTTTGGTTGGACTATCCAACTTTCGGTTGGATAATCCACATTTCATTTTACTATCCAGTTTATGGTGGGACTATCCAAATTTCGTTTGTATAATCCAGATTTCATTTTACTATCCAATCTTTGGTGGGACTATCCAACCTTCTTCGGGACCATCCAATCTTCGTTTTGGATAATCCAGATTTCATGTTACTATCCAACCTTCTTTGCGACTATCCAATTTAGTTTTTGGATAATCCAGATTTTATGTTACTATCCAACCTTTGGTGGGACCATCCAAGTTTCGTTTGGATAATCCAGATTTCATGTTACTTTCCAACCTTCCATTGAACTATCCAACCTTCTTCGGGACTATCAAACTTTCGTTTTGGATAATCCAGATATTATGTTACTATCCAACCTTTGTTGGGACTATCCAACTTTCGGTTGGATAATCCACATTTCATTTTACTATCCAGTTTATGGTGGGACTATCCAAATTTCGTTTGTATAATCCAGATTTCATTTTACTATCCAATCTTTGGTGGGACTATCCAACCTTCTTCGGGACCATCCAATCTTCGTTTTGGATAATCCAGATTTCATGTTACTATCCAACCTTCTTTGCGACTATCCAATTTAGTTTTTGGATAATCCAGATTTTATGTTACTATCCAACCTTTGGTGGGACTATCCAACTTTCGGTTGTTTAATCCAGATTAAACTTTATTATCCAACATTTGGTTGGACTATCCAACTTTCGGTTGTTTAATCCACATTTCATTTTACTATCCAACCATCGCTTGGGATATCCAACTTTGGTTTGGATAGTCCAGATTTCATGTTACTATCCAGCCTTTCCTGGGACAATCCAACTTTCGGTTGTTTAATCCAGATTTCATGTAACTTTCCAATCTTCAATTGGACTATTCAACCTTCTTTGGGACTATCCAACTTTCGTTTGGATAGCCCATATTTCATGTTACTATCCAACCTTTGGTGGGACCATGCAAGTTTCGTTTGGATAATCCAGATTTCATGTTACTTTCCAACCTTTGTTGGGACTATCGAACTTTCGGTTGGATAATCCAGATGTCGTTTTTCTATCCAACCTTTGTTGGGACTATCCAACTTTCGGTTGGATAATCCAGATTTCATTTTACTATCCAGCCTTTGGTTGGACTATCCAACTTTCGGTTGGATAATCCACATTTCATTTTACTATTTAAGTTTATGGTGGGACTATCCAAATTTCGTTTGTATAATCCAGATTTTAATTTACTATCCAATCTTTGGTGGGACTATCCAACCTTCTTCGGGACCATCCAATCTTCGTTTTGGATAATCCAGATTTCATGTTACTATCCAACCTTCTTTGCGACTATCCAATTTAGTTTTTGGATAATCCAGATTTTATGTTACTATCCAACCTTTGGTGGGACTATCCAACTTTCGGTTGTTTAATCAAGATTAAACTTTATTATCCAACATTTGGTAAAACTATCCAACTTTCGGTTGTTTAATCCACATTTCATTTTACTATCCAACCATCGCTTGGGATATCCAACTTTGGTTTGGATAGTCCAGATTTCATGTTACTATCCAGCCTTTGCTGGGACAATCCAACTTTCGTTTGTTTAATCCAGATTTCTTGTAACTTTCCAATCTTCAATTGGACTATCCAACCTTCTTTGGGACTATCCAACTTTCGTTTGGATAGCCAATATTTAATTTTAATATCCAACCTTTGGTGGGACCATCCAACTTTCGTTTGGATAATCCAGTTTTCTTGTTACTTTCCAACCTTCAATTGGACTATCCAACCTTCTTTGGGACTATCCAACTTTCATTTTGGACATTCCAGATTTCATTTTACTATCCAACGTTTGGTTGGACTATCCAACTTTCGGTTCGATAATCCAGATTTAATTTTACTATACAACGTTTGGTGGGACTATCCAACTTTAGGCTGGATAATGTAGATTTCATTTTACTATCCAGCCTTTGCTGGGAAAATCCAACTTTCGGTTGTATAATCCAGATTTAATGTAACTTTCCAAACTTCAATTGGACTATCCAACCTTCTTTGGGACTATCCAATTTTCGTTTTGGATAATCCAGATTTCATGTTACTATCCAACATTTGGTGGGACCATAAAAACTTTCGTTTGGATAATCCAGATTTCATGTTACTTTCCAACCTTCCATTGAACTATCCAACCTTCTTCGGGACTATCAAACTTTCGTTTTGGATAATCCAGATATTATGTTACTATCCAACCTTTGTTGGGACTATCGAACTTTCGGTTGGATAATCCAGATTTCGTTTTACTATCCAACCTTTGTTGGGACTATCCAACTTTCGGTTGGATAATCCAGATTTCATGTTACTATCCAACCTTCTTTGGGACTATCCGATTTAGATTTTGGATAATCCAGATTTTATGTTACTATCCAACCCTTGGTGGGACTATCCAACTTTCGGTTGGATAATCCAGATTTCATGTTACTATCCAACCTTCTTTGGGACTATCCGATTTAGATTTTGGATAATCCAGATTTTATGTTACTATCCAACCCTTGGTGGGACTATCCAACTTTCGGTTGTTTAATCCAGATTAAACTTTATTATCCAACATTTCGTTGGACTATCCAACTTTCGGTTGTTTAATCCACATTTCATTTTACTTTCCAACCATTGCTTGGGATATCCAACTTTGGTTTGGATAGTCCATATTTCATTTTACTATCCAACGTTTGGTGGGACTATCCAACTTTCGTTTTGGACTTTCCAGATTTCATTTAACTATCCAACGTTTGGTGGGATTATCCAACTTTCGGTTGGATAATCTAGATTTCATTTTACTATCCAACGTTTGGTGGGACTATCCCACTTTCGGTTGGATAATCCAGATTTCATTTTACTATCCAGTCTTTGGTCGGACTATCCAGCTTTCAGTTGTTTAATCCAAAATTAATTTTATTATCCAACCTTTCATTTCATGTCACTTTCCAACCTTCAATTGGACTATCCAACCTTCTTTGGGAAATCCATATTTCAATTTACTATCCAACCTTTGTTGGGACTATCCAACTTTCGGTTTGATGGTCCAGATTTCATTTTACTATCCAGCCTTTGGTGGGACTATCCAACTTTCTGTTGTTTAATCCACATTTCATTTTACTATCCAACCATCGCTTGAGATATCCAACTTTGGTTTGGATAGCCCATATTTCATTTTACTATCCAACCTTTGGTGGGACTATCTAACATTCGTTTGGACAGTCCAGATTTCATTTTACTATCCAACCTTTGGTGGGACTATCCAAATTTCGTTTGTTTAATCCAGATTTCACTTTATTATGCAAGCTTTGGAGGAACTATCCAACTTTCGGTGGGATGATCCAGATTTCATTTTACTATCCAACGTTTGGTGGGACTATCCAACTTTCGTTTTGGACTTTCCAGATTTCATTTAACTATCCAACGTTTGGTGGGACCATCCTACTTTCATTTGGATAATCCAGTTTTCTTGTTACTTTCCAACCTTCAATTGGACTATCCAACCTTCTTTGGGACTATCCAACTTTCGTTTTGGATAATCCATGTTTCAACTTACTATCCAACCTTTGTTGGGACTATCCATCTTTCGGTTTGATGGTCCAAATTTCATTTTACAATCCAGCCTTTGGTGGGACTATCCAACTTTCGGTTGTTTAATCCAGATTTCATTTTATTATCCAACCTTTGGTGGGACTATCGAACTTTCGGTTGTTTAACCCACATTTCATTTTAGTATCCAACCTTCGCTTGGAATATCCAACATTGGTTTGGATAGTCCATATTTCATGTTACTATCCAACCTTTGTTGGGACTATCCAACTTTCGGTTGGTTAATCCAGATTTCATTTTACTATCCAACCTTTGGTGGGACCATCCAACTTTCGGTTATTTAATCCAGATATCATGTAACTTTCCAACCTTCAATTGGACAATCCAGCCTTCTTTGGGACTATCCAACCTTCGTTTTGGAATATCCAGATTTCATGTTACTATCCAACCTTTCGTGGGACCATCGAACTTTCGTTTGGTTAATCCAGATTTCATGTTACTTTCCAACCTTCAATTGGACTATCCAACCTTCTTTGGGACTATCCAATTTAGATTTTGGATAATCCAGATTTTATCCAACCTTTGGTGGGACTATCCAACTTTCTGTTGGATAATCCAGATTTAATTTTACTATCCAGCCTTTGGTGGGACTATCCAACTTTCGGTTGTTTAACACACATTTCATTTTACTATCCAACCTTCGCTTGGGATATCCAACTTTCGTTTGGATAGTCCAACATTCGTTTGGATAGTCCATATTTCATTTTACTATCCAACCTTTGGTGGGACCATACAACTTTCGTTTGGATAATCCAGTTTTCTTGTTACTTTACAACCTTCAATTGAACTATCCAACCTTCTTTGGGACTATCCGACTTTCTTTTTGGATAATCCAGATTTCATGTTACTATCCAACCTTTGGTGGGACTATCCAAATTTCGTTTGGATAATCCAGATTTCATTTTACTATCCAACCTTTGGTGGGACTATCCAACTTTCGTTTGGATAATCCAGATTTAATTTTACTATCCAACCTTTGTTGGGACTATCCATCTTTCGGTTGGATAATCCAGATTTAATTTTACTATCCAGCCTTTGGTGGGACCATCCAACTTCCGTTTGGATAATCCAGTTTTCTTGTTACTTTCCAACATTCAATTGGACTATCCAACCTTCTTTGGGACTATCCAACTTTCGGTTGGATAATCCAGATTTAATTTTACTATCCAGCCTTTGGTGGGACTATCCAACTTTCGGTTGTTTAATCCACATTTCATTTTATTGTCCAACGTTTGGTGGGACTATCCAACTTTCGGTTGTTTAATCCACATTTCATTTTATTATCCAACCTTCGCTTGGGATTTCCAACTTTGGTTTGGATAGTCCATATTTAATTTTACTATACAACCTTTGGTGGGACTATCCAACTTCCGGTTGGATAATCCAGATTTCATTTTACTATCCAACCTTCGCTTGGAATATCCAACTTTGGTTTGGATAGTCCATATTTCATGTTACTATCCAACCTTTGTTGGGACTATCCAACTTTCAGTTGGATAATCCAGATTTAATTTTACTATCCAGCCTTTGGTGGGACCATCCAACTTTCGTTTGGATAATCCAGTTTTCTTTTTACTTTCCAACCTTCAATTGGACTATCCAACCTTCTTTGGGAATATCCGACTTTCGTTTTGGGTAATCCAGATTTCATGTTACTGTCCAAACTTTGGTGGGACTATCCAAATTCCGTTTGTTTAATCCAGATTTCACTTTATTATCCAACCTTTGTTGGGACTATCCAACTTTCGGTTGGATGATCTAGATTTCATTTTACTATCCAACCTTCGCTTGGAATATCAAACTTTCGTTTGGATAATCCAGATTTCATTTTAATATCCAGCCTTTGGTGGGACTATCCAACTTTCGGTTGTTTAATACAGATTTCAAGTTACTTTCCAACCGACAATTGGACTATCCAGCCTTCTTTGGGACTATCCAACTTTCTTTTGATAATCCAGATTTCATGTTACTATCCAACTTTTGTTGGGACTATTCAACTTTCTGTTGTTTAATCCAGATTTTATTTTATTATCCAACGTTTGGTGGGACTATCCAACTTTCGGTTGTTTAATCCACATTTCATTTTACTATCCAACCTTTGCTTGGGATTTTCAAGTTTGGTTTGGATAGTCCATATTTAATTTTACTATCCAACCTTTGGTGGGACTATCCAACTTTCGGTTGTTTAATACAGATTTAATTTTATTATCCAACGTTTGGTGGGACTATCCAACTTTCGGTTGTTTAATCCAACTTTCGTTTTTGATAATCCAGATTTCATGTTACTTTCCAACCTTTGGTGGGACTATCCAACTTTCCGTTGTTTAATCCAGATTTCATTTTACTATCCAGCCTTTGGTGGGACTATCCAACTTTCGGTTGTTTAATCCACATTTCATTTTATTATCCAACGTTTGGTGGGACTATCCAACTTTCGGTTGTTTAATCCACATTTCATTTTATTATCCAACCTTCGCTTGGGATTTCCAACTTTGGTTTGGATAGTCCATATTTAATTTTACTATACAACCTTTGGTGGGACTATCCAACTTCCGGTTGGATAATCCAGATTTCATTTTACTATCCAGCCTTTGGTGGGACTATCCAACTTTGGTTTGGATAATCCAGATTTTATGTTACTATCCAACCTTTGTTGGGACTATCCCACTTTCGGTTGGATAATCCACATTTCATTTTACTATCCAACGTTTGGTGGTACTATCCAACTTTCGTTTGGATGATCCAGATTTAATTTTACTATCCAACCTTTGTTGGGACTATCCAACTTTCGGTTGTTTAATGCAGATTTCATTTTACTATCCAACCTTTGGTGGGACCATCCAACTTTCGTTTGGATAATCCAGATTTCATGTTACTTTCCAACCTTCCATTGAACTATCCAACCTTCTTCGGGACTATCCCACTTTCGGTTGGATAATCCACATTTCATTTTACTATCCAACGTTTGGTGGTACTATCCAACTTTCGTTTGGATGATCCAGATTTAATTTTACTATCCAACCTTTGTTGGGACTATCCAACTTTCGGTTGTTTAATGCAGATTTCATGTCACTTTCCAGCCTTCAATTGGTCTATCCAACCTTCTTTGGGACTCTCCAACTTTCGTTTTGGATAATTCATATTTCATGTTACTATCCAACCTTCGCTTGGAATATCAAACTTTGGTTTGGATAGTCCCTATTTAATTTTACTATCCAGCCTTTGGTGGGACCATCCAACTTTTGTTTGGATAATCCAGTTTTCTTGTTACTTTCCAACCTTCAATTGGTCTATCCAACCTTCTTTGGGACTCTCCAACTTTCGTTTTGGTTAATTCATATTTCATGTTACTATCCAACCTTCGCTAGGAATATCAAACTTTGGTTTGGATAGTCCCTATTTAATTTTACTATCCAGCCTTTGGTGGGACTATCCAAATTTCGTTTGTTTAATCCAGATTTCACTTTATTATCCAACCTTTGTTGGGACTATCCAACTTTCGGTTGGATAATCCAGATTTCATTTTACTATCCAACGTTTGGTGGGACTATCTAACTTTCGTTTGGATAGTCCAGATTTCATTTTAATATCCAGCCTTTGGTGGGACTATCCAACTTTCGGTTGTTTAATGCAGATTTCATGTTACTTTCCAACATTCAATTGGACTATTCAACTTTCTTTGGGACTATCCAACTATCGTTTTGGATAATCCAGATTTCATGTTACTATCCAACTTTTGTTGGGACTATCCAACTTTCAGTTGGATAATCCAGATTTCATGTTACTATCCAACTTTTGTTGGGACTATCCAACTTTCGGTTGGATAATCCAGATTTCATTTTACTATACAAAGTTTGGTTGGACTATCCAACTTTCGGTTGTCTAATCCACATTTCATTTTATTATCCAACCTTCAATTGGGATATCCAACTTTCGTTTGGTTAATCCAGATTTCATGTTACTTTCCAACCTTCAATTGGACTATGCAACCTTCTTTGGGACTATCCAATTTAGATTTTGGATAGTCCAGATTTCATTTTACTCTGCAAGGTTTGGTGGGGACTATCCAACTTTCGGTTGGATAATCCAGATTTCATTTTACTATCCAGCCTTTGGTGGGACAATCCAACTTTCAGTTGTTAATCCAGATTTCACGTAACTTTCCAACCTTCAATTGGACTATCCAACCTTCTTTGGGACTATCCAACTTTCGTTTGGATAGCCCATATTTCATTTTAATATCCAAACTTTGCTGGGACCATCCAACTTTCGTTTGGATAATCCAGTTTTCTTGTTACATTCCAACCTTCAATTGGACTATCCAACCTTCTTTGGGACTATCCAACTTTCATTTTGTACATTCCAGATTTCATTTTACTATACAACGTTTGGTTGGACTATCCAACTTTCGGTTGTTTAATACAGATTTCATGTTACTTTCCAACCGTCAATTGGACTATCCAGCCTTCTTTGGTATTATCCAACTTTCGTTTTGGATAATCCAAATTTTATGTTACTATCCAACCTTTGTTGGGACTATCCCACTTTCAGTTGGATAATCCAGATTTCATTTTACTATCCAGCCTTTGGTGGGACCATCCAACTTTCGTTTGGATAATCCAGTTTTCTTGGTACTTTCCAACCTTCAATTGGACTATCCAACCTTCTTTAGGAATATCCGACTTTCGTTTTGGATAATCCAGATTTCATGTTACTATACAACCTTTGGTGGGACCATCCAACTTTCGTATGGATAATCCAGTTTTCTTGTTACTTTCCAACCTTCAATTGGACTATCCAACCTTCTTTGGGAATATCCGACTTTCGTTTTGGATAATCCAGATTTCATGTTACTATCCAAACTTTGGTGGGCCTATCCAAATTTCGTTTGTTTAATCCAGATTTCATTTTATTATCCAACCTTTGTTCGGACTTTCCAACTTTCGGTTGGATAATCCAGATTTCATTTTACTATCCAGCCTTTGATGGGACTATCCAACTTTCAGTTGTTTAATCCAGATTTCATGTCAATTTCCAACCTTCAATTGGTCTATCCAACCTTCTTTGGGACTCTCCAACTTTCGTTTTGGATAATTCATATGTCATGTTACTATCCAACCTTTGTTGGGACTATCCAACTTTCGGTTGGATAATCCAGATTTAATTTTACTATCCAGCCTTTGGTGGGACCATCCAACTTTCGTTTGGATAATCCAGTTTTCTTGGTACTTTCCAACCTTCAATTGGACTATCCAACCTTCTTTGGGAATATCTGATTTTCGTTTTGGATAATCCAGATTTCATGTTACTATCCAAACTTTGGTGGGACTATCCAAATTTCGTTTGTTTAATCCAGATTTCACTTTATTATCCAACCTTTGTTGGGACTATCCAACTTTCGGTTGGATAATCGAGATTTCGTTTTACTATCCAACGTTTGGTGGGACCATCCAACTTTCGTTTGGATAATCCAGTTTTCTTGGTACTTTCCAACCTTCAATTGGACTATCCAACCTTCTTTGGGAATATCCGATTTTCGTTTTGGATAATCCAGATTTCATGTTACTATCCAAACTTTGGTGGGACTATCCAAATTTCGGTTGGATAATCCAGATTTCACTTTATTATCCAACCTTTGTTGGGACTATCCAACTTCCGGTTGGATAATCCAGAATTCATTTTACTATCCAACCTTTGGTGGGACCATCCAACGTCCGTTTGGATAATCCAGTTTTCTTGTTATTTTCCAACCTTCAATTGGACTATCCAACCTTCTTTGGGACTATCCAACGTTCGGTTGGATAATCCAGATTTAATTTTACTATCCAGCCTTTGGTGAGACTATCCAACTTTCGGTTGTTTAATCCACATTTCATTTTATTATCCAACGTTTGGTAGGACGATCCAACTTTCGGTTGTTTAATCCACATTTCATTTTACTATCCAACCTTCGCTTGGGATTTCGAACTTTGGTTTGGATAGTCCATATTTCATGTTACTATCCAACCTTTGTTGGGACTATCCAACTTTCGGTTGGATAATCCAGATTTAATTTTACTATCCAGCCTTTGGTGGGACCATCCAACTTTCGTTTGGATAATCCAGTTTTCTCGGTACTTTCCAACCTTCAATTGGACTATCCAACCTTCTTTGGGAATATCCGACTTTCGTTTTGGATAATCCAGATTTCATGTTACTATCAAAACTTTGGTGGGACTATCCAAATTTCGTTTGTTTAATCCAGATTTCACTTTATTATCCAACCTTTGTTGGGACTATCCAACTTTCGGTTGGATAATTCAGATTTCATGTTACTATCCAACCTTCGCTTGGAATATCAAACTTTCGTTTGGATAATCCAGATTTCATTTTACTATTCAGCCTTTGGCGGGACTATCCAACTTCGGTTGTTTAATGCAGATTTCATGTTACTTTCCAACATTCAATTGGACTATCCAACTTTCTTTGGGATAGCCCATATTTCATTTTAATATCCAATCTTTGGTGGGACCATCCAACTTTCGTTTGGATAATCCAGTTTTCTTGTTACTTTCCAACCTCCAATTGGACAATCCAGCCTTCTTAGGGACTATCCAACTTTCGTTTTGGATAATCCAGATTTTATGTTACTATCCAACCTTTGTTGGGACTATCCCACTTTCGGTTGGATAATCCAGATTTCATTTTATTATCCAGTCTTTGGTCGGACTATCCAACTTTCGGTTGTTTAATGCAGATTTTATGTTACTATCCAACATTCAATTGGACTATCCAACCTTATTTGGGGCTATCCAACTTTCGTTTTGGATAATCCATATTTCATGTTACTATCCAATCTTTGTTGGGACTATCCAACTTTCGGTTGGATGATCCAGATTTAATTTTACTATCCAGCCTTTGGTGGGACTATCCAACTTTCGGTTGTTTAATCCAGATTTAATTTTATTATCCAACCTTTGGTGGGACCATCCAACTTTCGTTTGGATAATCCAGATTTCATGTTACTTTCCAACCTTCAATTATTGGACTATCCAACCTTCTTTGGGACTATCCAACTTTCGTTTTGGATAATCCATATTTCAATTTACTATCAAACCTTTGTTGGGACTATCCAACTTTCGGTTTGATGGTCCAGATTTCATTTTACTATCCAGCCTTTGGTGGGACTATCCAACTTTCAGTTGTTTAATCCAGATTTAATTTTATTATCCAACCTTTGGTGGGACCATCCAACTTTCGTTTGGATAATCCAGATTTCATGTTACTTTCCAACCTTCAATTGGACTATCCAACTGTCTTTGGGACTATCCAACTTTAGGTTGGATAATCCAGATTTCATTTTACTATCCAACGTTTGGTGGGACTATCCAATTTTCGTTTGGATAATTCAGATTTCATGTTACTATCCAACCTTCGCTTGGAATATCAAACTTTCGTTTGGATAATCCAGATTTCATTTTACTATTCAGCCTTTGGCGGGACTATCCAACTTCGGTTGTTTAATGCAGATTTCATGTTACTTTCCAACATTCAATTGGACTATCCAACTTTCTTTGGGATAGCCCATATTTCATTTTAATATCCAATCTTTGGTGGGACCATCCAACTTTCGTTTGGATAATCCAGTTTTCTTGTTACTTTCCAACCTCCAATTGGACAATCCAGCCTTCTTAGGGACTATCCAACTTTCGTTTTGGATAATCCAGATTTTATGTTACTATCCAACCTTTGTTGGGACTATCTCACTTTCGGTTGGATAATCCAGATTTCATTTTATTATCCAGTCTTTGGTCGGACTATCCAACTTTCGGTTGTTTAATGCAGATTTTATGTTACTATCCAACATTCAATTGGACTATCCAACCTTATTTGGGGCTATCCAACTTTCGTTTTGGATAATCCATATTTCATGTTACTATCCAATCTTTGTTGGGACTATCCAACTTTCGGTTGGATGATCCAGATTTAATTTTACTATCCAGCCTTTGGTGGGACTATCCAACTTTCGGTTGTTTAATCCAGATTTAATTTTATTATCCAACCTTTGGTGGGACCATCCAACTTTCGTTTGGATAATCCAGATTTCATGTTACTTTCCAACCTTCAATTATTGGACTATCCAACCTTCTTTGGGACTATCCAACTTTCGTTTTGGATAATCCATATTTCAATTTACTATCAAACCTTTGTTGGGACTATCCAACTTTCGGTTTGATGGTCCAGATTTCATTTTACTATCCAGCCTTTGGTGGGACTATCCAACTTTCAGTTGTTTAATCCAGATTTAATTTTATTATCCAACCTTTGGTGGGACCATCCAACTTTCGTTTGGATAATCCAGATTTCATGTTACTTTCCAACCTTCAATTGGACTATCCAACTGTCTTTGGGACTATCCAACTTTAGGTTGGATAATCCAGATTTCATTTTACTATCCAACGTTTGGTGGGACTATCCAATTTTCGTTTGGATAATCCAGATTTCATTTTACTATCCAGCCTTTGGTGGGACTATCCAGCTTTCGGTTGTTTAACCCACATTTCATTTTACTATCCAACCTTTGGTGGGACCATCCAACTTTCGTTTGGATAATCCAGATTTCATGTTACTTTCCAACCTCCAATTGGACAATCCAACCTTCTTAGGGACTATCCAACTTTTGTTTTGGATAATCAAGATTTTATGTTACTATCCAATCTTTGTTGGGACTATCCAACTTTCGGTTGTTTAATCCAGATTTAATTTTATTATCCAACCTTTGGTGGGACCATCCAACTTTCGTTTGGATAATCCAGATTTCATGTTACTTTCCAACCTTCAATTGGACTATCCAACTGTCTTTGGGACTATCCAACTTTCAGTTGGATAATCCAGATTACATTTTACTATCCAACGTTTGGTGGGACTATCCAATTTTCGTTTGGATAAACCAGATTTCATTTTACTATCCAGCCTTTGGTGGGACTATCCAGCTTTCGGTTGTTTAACCCACATTTCATTTTAATAAACAAAATCCTTTGGTGGGACCATCCAACTTTCATTTGGATAATCCAGATTTCATGTTACTTTCCAACTTTCAATTGGACTATCCAACTGTCTTTGGGACTATCCAACTTTCAGTTGGATAATCCAGATTTCATTTTACTATCCAACGTTTGGTGGGACCATCCAACTTTCGTTTTGGATAATCCAGATTTTATGTTACTATCCAACCTTTGTTTGGACTATCCAACTTTCGGTTGTTTAATGCAGATTTTATGTTACTATCCAACATTTAATTGGACTATCCAACCTTCTTTGGGACTATCCAACTTTCGTTTTGGATAATCCATAAATCAGGTTACTATCCAACCTTTGTTGGGACTATCCAAATTTCGGTTTGATGGTCCAGATTTCATTTTACTATCCAACGTTTGGTGGGACTATCCAACTTTCGTTTTGGACTTTCCAGATTTAATTTTAGTATCCAACGTTTGTTGGGACTATCCAACTTTCGTTTGGATTATCCAGATTTAATTTTACTATCCAGACTTTGGTGGGACTATCCAACTTTCAGTTGTTTAATCCAGATTAAATTTTATTATCCAACCTTTGGTGGGACCATCCAACTTTCATTTGGATAATCCAGATTTCATGTCACTTTCCAACCTTCAATTGGACTATCCAACCTTCTTTGGGTCTATCCAACTTTCGTTTTGGATAATCCATATTTCAATTTACTATCGAGCCTTTGTTGGGACTATCCAAATTTCGGTTTGATGTTCCAGATTTCATTTTACTATCCAACGTTTGGTGGGACTATCCAACTTTCGTTTTGGACTTTCCAGATTTAATTTTACTATCCAACGTTTGGTGGGACTATCCAACTTTCGTTTGGATAATCCAGTTTTCTTGTTACTTTCCAAACTTCAATTGGACTATCTAACCTTCTTTGGGACTATCCAACTTTCGGTTGGATAATCCAGATTTAATTTTACTATCCAGCATTTGGTGGGACTATCCAACTTTCGGTTGTTTAATCCACATTTCATTTTATTATCAAACGTTTGGTGGGACTATCCAACTTTCGGTTGTTTAATCCACATTTAATTTTACTATCCAAACTTCGCTTGGGATATCAAACTTTGGTTTGGATAGTCCATATTTCAGTTTACTATCCAACCTTTGGTGGGACCATCCAACTTTCGTTTGGATAATCCAGTTATCTTGTTACTTTCCAACCTTCAATTGGACTATCCAACCTTCTTTGGGACTATCCAACTTTCGGTTTGATAATCCAGATTTAATTTTACTATCCAGCCTTTGGTGGGACTATCCAACTTTCGGTTGTTTAATCCAGATTTAATTTTATTATCCAACCTTTGGTGGGACCATCCAACTTTCGTTTGGATAATCCAGATTTCATGTTACTTTCCAACCTTCAATTGGACTATCCAACTGTCTTTGGGACTATCCAACTTTCAGTTGGATAATCCAGATTACATTTTACTATCCAACGTTTGGTGGGACTATCCAATTTTCGTTTGGATAATCCATATTTCAATTTACTATCGAGCCTTTGTTGGGACTATCCAAATTTCGGTTTGATGTTCCAGATTTCATTTTACTATCCAACGTTTGGTGGGACTATCCAACTTTCGTTTTGGACTTTCCAGATTTAATTTTACTATCCAACGTTTGGTGGGACTATCCAACTTTCGTTTGGATAATCCAGTTTTCTTGTTACTTTCCAAACTTCAATTGGACTATCTAACCTTCTTTGGGACTATCCAACTTTCGGTTGGATAATCCAGATTTAATTTTACTATCCAGCATTTGGTGGGACTATCCAACTTTCGGTTGTTTAATCCACATTTCATTTTATTATCAAACGTTTGGTGGGACTATCCAACTTTCGGTTGTTTAATCCACATTTAATTTTACTATCCAAACTTCGCTTGGGATATCAAACTTTGGTTTGGATAGTCCATATTTCAGTTTACTATCCAACCTTTGGTGGGACCATCCAACTTTCGTTTGGATAATCCTGTTATCTTGTTACTTTCCAACCTTCAATTGGACTATCCAACCTTCTTTGGGACTATCCAACTTTCGGTTTGATAATCCAGATTTAATTTTACTATCCAGCCTTTGGTGGGACTATCCAACTTTCGGTTGTTTAATCCAGATTTAATTTTATTATCCAACCTTTGGTGGGACCATCCAACTTTCGTTTGGATAATCCAGATTTCATGTTACTTTCCAACCTTCAATTGGACTATCCAACTGTCTTTGGGACTATCCAACTTTCAGTTGGATAATCCAGATTACATTTTATTATCCAACGTTTGGTGGGACTATCCAATTTTCGTTTGGATAAACCAGATTTCATTTTACTATCCAGCCTTTGGTGGGACTATCCAGCTTTCGGTTGTTTAACCCACATTTCATTTTACTAAACAAAATCCTTTGGTGGGACCATCCAACTTTCATTTGGATAATCCAGATTTCATGTTACTTTCCAACTTTCAATTGGACTATCCAACTGTCTTTGGGACTATCCAACTTTCAGTTGGATAATCCAGATTTCATTTTACTATCCAACGTTTGGTGGGACCATCCAACTTTCGTTTTGGATAATCCAGATTTTATGTTACTATCCAACCTTTGTTTGGACTATCCAACTTTCGGTTGTTTAATGCAGATTTTATGTTACTATCCAACATTTAATTGGACTATCCAACCTTCTTTGGGACTATCCAACTTTCGTTTTGGATAATCCATAAATCAGGTTACTATCCAACCTTTGTTGGGACTATCCAAATTTCGGTTTGATGGTCCAGATTTCATTTTACTATCCAACGTTTGGTGGGACTATCCAACTTTCGTTTTGGACTTTCCAGATTTAATTTTAGTATCCAACGTTTGTTGGGACTATCCAACTTTCGTTTGGATTATCCAGATTTAATTTTACTATCCAGACTTTGGTGGGACTATCCAACTTTCAGTTGTTTAATCCATATTAAATTTTATTATCCAACCTTTGGTGGGACCATCCAACTTTCATTTGGATAATCCAGATTTCATGTCACTTTCCAACCTTCAATTGGACTATCCAACCTTCTTTGGGTCTATCCAACTTTCGTTTTGGATAATCCATATTTCAATTTACTATCGAGCCTTTGTTGGGACTATCCAAATTTCGGTTTGATGGTCCAGATTTCATTTTACTATCCAACGTTTGGTGGGACTATCCAACTTTCGTTTTGGAATTTCCAGATTTAATTTTACTATCCAACGTTTGGTGGGACTATCCAACTTTCGTTTGGATAATCCAGTTTTCTTGTTACTTTCCAAACTTCAATTGGACTATCCAACCTTCTTTGGGACTATCCAACTTTCGGTTGGATAATCCAGATTTAATTTTACTATCCAGCATTTGGTGGGACTATCCAACTTTCGGTTGTTTAATCCACATTTCTTTTATTATCAAACGTTTGGTGGGACTATCCAACTTTCGGTTGTTTAATCCACATTTAATTTTACTATCCAAACTTCGCTTGGGATATCAAACTTTGGTTTGGATAGTCCATATTTCAGTTTACTATCCAACCTTTGGTGGGACCATCCAACTTTCGTTTGGATAATCCAGTTTTCTTGTTACTTTCCAACCTTCAATTGGACTATCCAACCTTCTTTGGGACTATCCAACTTTCGGTTTGATAATCCAGATTTAATTTTACTATCCAGCCTTTGGTGGGACTATCCAACTTTCGGTTGTTTAATCCAGATTTAATTTTATTATCCAACCTTTGGTGGGACCATCCAACTTTCGTTTGGATAATCCAGATTTCATGTTACTTTCCAACCTTCAATTGGACTATCCAACTGTCTTTGGGACTATCCAACTTTCAGTTGGATAATCCAGATTACATTTTACTATCCAACGTTTGGTGGGACTATCCAATTTTCGTTTGGATAAACCAGATTTCATTTTACTATCCAGCCTTCTGTGGGACTATCCAGCTTTCGGTTGTTTAACCCACATTTCATTTTACTAAACAAAATCCTTTGGTGGGACCATCCAACTTTCATTTGGATAATCCAGATTTCATGTTACTTTCCAACTTTCAATTGGACTATCCAACTGTCTTTGGGACTATCCAACTTTCAGTTGGATAATCCAGATTTCATTTTACTATCCAACGTTTGGTGGGACCATCCAACTTTCGTTTTGGATAATCCAGATTTTATGTTACTATCCAACCTTTGTTTGGACTATCCAACTTTCGGTTGTTTAATGCAGATTTTATGTTACTATCCAAAATTTATTTGGACTATCCAACCTTCTTTGGGACTATCCAACTTTCGTTTTGGATAATCCATAAATCAGGTTACTATCCAACCTTTGTTGGGACTATCCAAATTTCGGTTTGATGGTCCAGATTTCATTTTACTATCCAACGTTTGGTGGGACTATCCAACTTTCGTTTTGGACTTTCCAGATTTAATTTTAGTATCCAACGTTTGTTGGGACTATCCAACTTTCGTTTGGATTATCCAGATTTAATTTTACTATCCAGACTTTGGTGGGACTATCCAACTTTCAGTTGTTTAATCCATATTAAATTTTATTATCCAACCTTTGGTGGGACCATCCAACTTTCATTTGGATAATCCAGATTTCATGTCACTTTCCAACCTTCAATTGGACTATCCAACCTTCTTTGGGTCTATCCAACTTTCGTTTTGGATAATCCATATTTCAATTTACTATCGAGCCTTTGTTGGGACTATCCAAATTTCGGTTTGATGGTCCAGATTTCATTTTACTATCCAACGTTTGGTGGGACTATCCAACTTTCGTTTTGGAATTTCCAGATTTAATTTTACTATCCAACGTTTGGTGGGACTATCCAACTTTCGTTTGGATAATCCAGTTTTCTTGTTACTTTCCAAACTTCAATTGGACTATCCAACCTTCTTTGGGACTATCCAACTTTCGGTTGGATAATCCAGATTTAATTTTACTATCCAGCATTTGGTGGGACTATCCAACTTTCGGTTGTTTAATCCACATTTCTTTTATTATCAAACGTTTGGTGGGACTATCCAACTTTCGGTTGTTTAATCCACATTTAATTTTACTATCCAAACTTCGCTTGGGATATCAAACTTTGGTTTGGATAGTCCATATTTCAGTTTACTATCCAACCTTTGGTGGGACCATCCAACTTTCGTTTGGATAATCCAGTTTTCTTGTTACTTTCCAACCTTCAATTGGACTATCCAACCTTCTTTGGGACTATCCAACTTTCGGTTTGATAATCCAGATTTAATTTTACTATCCAGCCTTTGGTGGGACTATCCAACTTTCGGTTGTTTAATCCAGATTTAATTTTATTATCCAACCTTTGGTGGGACCATCCAACTTTCGTTTGGATAATCCAGATTTCATGTTACTTTCCAACCTTCAATTGGACTATCCAACTGTCTTTGGGACTATCCAACTTTCAGTTGGATAATCCAGATTACATTTTACTATCCAACGTTTGGTGGGACTATCCAATTTTCGTTTGGATAAACCAGATTTCATTTTACTATCCAGCCTTTGGTGGGACTATCCAGCTTTCGGTTGTTTAACCCACATTTCATTTTACTAAACAAAATCCTTTGGTGGGACCATCCAACTTTCATTTGGATAATCCAGATTTCATGTTACTTTCCAACTTTCAATTGGACTATCCAACTGTCTTTGGGACTATCCAACTTTCAGTTGGATAATCCAGATTTCATTTTACTATCCAACGTTTGGTGGGACCATCCAACTTTCGTTTTGGATAATCCAGATTTTATGTTACTATCCAACCTTTGTTTGGACTATCCAACTTTCGGTTGTTTAATGCAGATTTTATGTTACTATCCAAAATTTATTTGGACTATCCAACCTTCTTTGGGACTATCCAACTTTCGTTTTGGATAATCCATAAATCAGGTTACTATCCAACCTTTGTTGGGACTATCCAAATTTCGGTTTGATGGTCCAGATTTCATTTTACTATCCAACGTTTGGTGGGACTATCCAACTTTCGTTTTGGACTTTCCAGATTTAATTTTAGTATCCAACGTTTGTTGGGACTATCCAACTTTCGTTTGGATTATCCAGATTTAATTTTACTATCCAGACTTTGGTGGGACTATCCAACTTTCAGTTGTTTAATCCAGATTAAATTTTATTATCCAACCTTTGGTGGGACCATCCAACTTTCATTTGGATAATCCAGATTTCATGTCACTTTCCAACCTTCAATTGGACTATCCAACCTTCTTTGGGAATATCCGACTTTCGTTTTGGGTAATCCAGATTTCATGTTACTGTCCAAACTTTGGTGGGACTATCCAAATTCCGTTTGTTTAATCCAGATTTCACTTTATTATCCAACCTTTGTTGGGACTATCCAACTTTCGGTTGGATAATCTAGATTTCATTTTACTATCCAACCTTCGCTTGGAATATCAAACTTTTGTTTGGATAATCCAGATTTCATTTTAATATCCAGCCTTTGGTGGGACTATCCAACTTTCGGTTGTTTAATACAGATTTCATGTTACTTTCCAACCGACAATTGGACTATCCAGCCTTCTTTGGGACTATCCAACTTTCTTTTGATAATCCAGATTTCATGTTACTATCCAACTTTTGTTGGGACTATTCAACTTTCTGTTGTTTAATCCAGATTTTATTTTATTATCCAACGTTTGGTGGGACTATCCAACTTTCGGTTGTTTAATCCACATTTCATTTTACTATCCAACCTTTGCTTGGGATTTTCAAGTTTGGTTTGGATAGTCCATATTTAATTTTACTATCCAACCTTTGGTGGGACTATCCAACTTTCGGTTGTTTAATACAGATTTAATTTTATTATCCAACGTTTGGTGGGACTATCCAACTTTCGGTTGTTTAATCCAACTTTCGTTTTTGATAATCCAGATTTCATGTTACTATCCAACCTTTGGCGGGACCATCCAACTTTCGTTTGGATAATCCAGATTTCATGTTACTTTCCAACCTTTGGTGGGACTATCCAACTTTCCGTTGTTTACTCCAGATTTCATTTTACTATCCAACCTTTGGTGGGACCATCAAACTTTCGTTTGGATAATCCAGATTTCATGTTACTTTCCAACCTTCCATTGAACTATCCAACCTTCTTCGGGACTATCCAACTTTCGTTTTGGATAATCCAGATTTTATGTTACTATCCAACCTTTGTTGGGACTATCCCACTTTCGGTTGGATAATCCACATTTCATTTAACTATCCAACGTTTGGTGGTACTATCCAACTTTCGTTTGGATGATCCAGATTTAATTTTACTATCCAACCTTTGTTGGGACTATCCAACTTTCGGTTGTTTAATGCAGATTTCATTTTACTATCCAACCTTTGGTGAGACCATCAAACTTTCGTTTGGATAATCCAGATTTCATGTTACTTTCCAACCTTCCATTGAACTATCCAACCTTCTTCGGGACTATCCAACTTTCGTTTTGGATAATCCAGATTTTATGTTACTATCCAACCTTTGTTGGGACTATCCCACTTTCGGTTGGATAATCCACATTTCATTTTACTATCCAACGTTTGGTGGTACTATCCAACTTTCGTTTGGATGATCCAGATTTAATTTTACTATCCAACCTTTGTTGGGACTATCCAACTTTCGGTTGTTTAATGCAGATTTCATGTCACTTTCCAGCCTTCAATTGGTCTATCCAACCTTCTTTGGGACTCTCCAACTTTCGTTTTGGATAATTCATATTTCATGTTACTATCCAACCTTCGCTTGGAATATCAAACTTTGGTTTGGATAGTCCCTATTTAATTTTACTATCCAGCCTTTGGTGGGACCATCCAACTTTTGTTTGGATAATCCAGTTTTCTTGTTACTTTCCAACCTTCAATTGGTCTATCCAACCTTCTTTGGGACTCTCCAACTTTCGTTTTGGTTAATTCATATTTCATGTTACTATCCAACCTTCGCTAGGAATATCAAACTTTGGTTTGGATAGTCCCTATTTAATTTTACTATCCAGCCTTTGGTGGGACTATCCAACTTTCGGTTGGATAATCCAGATTTCATTTTACTATCCAACGTTTGGTGGGACTATCTAACTTTCGTTTGGATAGTCCAGATTTCATTTTACTATCCAGCCTTTGGTGGGACTATCCAACTTTCGGTTGTTTAATGCAGATTTCATGTTACTTTCCAACATTCAATTGGACTATTCAACTTTCTTTGGGACTATCCAACTATCGTTTTGGATAATCCAGATTTCATGTTACTATCCAACTTTTGTTGGGACTATCCAACTTTCGGTTGGATAATCCAGATTTCATTTTACTATACAAAGTTTGGTTGGACTATCCAACTTTTGGTTGTTTAATCCACATTTCATTTTACTATCCAACCTTCAATTGGGATATCCAACTTTCGTTTGGTTAATCCAGATTTCATGTTACTTTCCAACCTTCAATTGGACTATGCAACCTTCTTTGGGACTATCCAATTTAGATTTTGGATAGTCCAGATTTCATTTTACTCTGCAAGGTTTGGTGGGACTATCCAACTTTCGGTTGGATAATCCAGATTTCATTTTACTATCCAGCCTTTGGTGGGACAATCCAACTTTCAGTTGTTAATCCAGATTTCATGTAACTTTCCAACCTTCAATTGGACTATCCAACCTTCTTTGGGACTATCCAACTTTCGTTTTGGATAATCCATATTTTAATTTACTATCGAACCTTTGTTGGGACTATCCAAATTTCGGTTTGATGGTCCAGATTTCATTTTACTATCCAACGTTTGGTGGGACTATCCAACTTTCGTTTGGATAATCCAGATTTCATGTTACTATCCAACTTTTGTTGGGACTATGCAACTTTCGGTTGGATAATCCAGATTTCATTTTACTATACAAAGTTTGGTTGGACTATCCAACTTTTGGTTGTTTAATCCACATTTCATTTTACTATCCAACCTTCAATTGGGATATCCAACTTTCGTTTGGTTAATCCAGATTTCATGTTACTTTCCAACCTTCAATTGGACTATGCAACCTTCTTTGGGACTGTCCAATTTAGATTTTGGATAGTCCAGATTTCATTTTACTCTGCAAGGTTTGGTGGGACTATCCAACTTTCGGTTGGATAATCCAGATTTCATTTTACTATCCAGCCTTTGGTGGGACAATCCAACTTTCAGTTGTTAATCCAGATTTCACGTAACTTTCCAACCTTCAATTGGACTATCCAACCTTCTTTGGGACTATCCAACTTTCGTTTTGGATAATCCATATTTTAATTTACTATCGAACCTTTGTTGGGACTATCCAAATTTCGGTTTGATGGTCCAGATTTCATTTTACTATCCAACGTTTGGTGGGACTATCCAACTTTCGTTTTGGACTTTCCAGATTTAATTTTACTATCCAACGTTTGGTGGGACTATCCAACTTTCGTTTGGATAATCCAGATTTAATTTTACTGTCCAGCCTTTGGTGGGACTATCCAACTTTCAGTTGTATAATCCAGATTAAATTTTATAATCCAACCTTTGGTGGGACCATCCAACTTTCATTTGGATAATCCAGATTTCATGTCACTTTCCAACCTTCAATTGGACTATCCAACCTTCTTTGGGTCTATCCAACTTTCGTTTTGGATAATCCATATTTCAATTTACTATCGAGCCTTTGTTGGGACTATCCAAATTCGGTTTGATGGTCCAGATTTAATTTTACTATCCAACGTTTGGTGGGACTATCCAACTTTCGTTTTGGACTTTCCAGATTTAATTTTACTATCCAACGTTTGGTGGGACCATCCAACTTTCGTTTGGATAATCCAGATTTAATTTTACTGTCCAGCCTTTGGTGGGACTATCCAACTTTCAGTTGTTTAATCCAGATTAAATTTTATAATCCAACCTTTGGTGGGACCATCCAACTTTCATTTGGATAATCCAGATTTCATGTCACTTTCCAACCTTCAATTGGACTATCCAACCTTCTTTGGGAATATCCGACTTTCGTTTTGGGTAATCCAGATTTCATGTTACTGTCCAAACTTTGGTGGGACTATCCAAATTCCGTTTGTTTAATCCAGATTTCACTTTATTATCCAACCTTTGTTGGGACTATCCAACTTTCGGTTGGATAATCTAGATTTCATTTTACTATCCAACCTTCGCTTGGAATATCAAACTTTCGTTTGGATAATCCAGATTTCATTTTAATATCCAGCCTTTGGTGGGACTATCCAACTTTCGGTTGTTTAATACAGATTTCATGTTACTTTCCAACCGACAATTGGACTATCCAGCCTTCTTTGGGACTATCCAACTTTCTTTTGATAATCCAGATTTCATGTTACTATCCAACTTTTGTTGGGACTATTCAACTTTCTGTTGTTTAATCCAGATTTTATTTTATTATCCAACGTTTGGTGGGACTATCCAACTTTCGGTTGTTTAATCCACATTTCATTTTACTATCCAACCTTTGCTTGGGATTTTCAAGTTTGGTTTGGATAGTCCATATTTAATTTTACTATCCAACCTTTGGTGGGACTATCCAACTTTCGGTTGTTTAATCCAACTTTCGTTTTTGATAATCCAGATTTCATGTTACTATCCAACCTTTGGTGGTACTATCCAACTTTCGTTTGGATGATCCAGATTTAATTTTACTATCCAACCTTTGTTGGGACTATCCAACTTTCGGTTGTTTAATGCAGATTTCATGTCACTTTCCAGCCTTCAATTGGTCTATCCAACCTTCTTTGGGACTCTCCAACTTTCGTTTTGGATAATTCATATTTCATGTTACTATCCAACCTTCGCTTGGAATATCAAACTTTGGTTTGGATAGTCCCTATTTAATTTTACTATCCAGCCTTTGGTGGGACCATCCAACTTTCGTTTGGATAATCCAGATTTAATTTTACTGTCCAGCCTTTGGTGGGACTATCCAACTTTCAGTTGTTTAATCCAGATTAAATTTTATAATCCAACCTTTGGTGGGACCATCCAACTTTCATTTGGATAATCCAGATTTCATGTCACTTTCCAACCTTCAATTGGACTATCCAACCTTCTTTGGGTCTATCCAACTTTCGTTTTGGATAATCCATATTTCAATTTACTATCGAGCCTTTGTTGGGACTATCCGAATTCGGTTTGATGGTCCAGATTTAATTTTACTATCCAACGTTTGGTGGGACTATCCAACTTTCGTTTTGGACTTTCCAGATTTAATTTTACTATCCAACGTTTGGTGGGACCATCCAACTTTCGTTTGGATAATCCAGATTTAATTTTATTATCCAACCTTTGTTGGGACTATCCAACTTTCGGTTGGATAATCTAGATTTCATTTTACTATCCAACCTTCGCTTGGAATATCAAACTTTTGTTTGGATAATCCAGATTTCATTTTAATATCCAGCCTTTGGTGGGACTATCCAACTTTCGGTTGTTTAATACAGATTTCATGTTACTTTCCAACCGACAATTGGACTATCCAGCCTTCTTTGGGACTATCCAACTTTCTTTTGATAATCCAGATTTCATGTTACTATCCAACTTTTGTTGGGACTATTCAACTTTCTGTTGTTTAATCCAGATTTTATTTTATTATCCAACGTTTGGTGGGACTATCCAACTTTCGGTTGTTTAATCCACATTTCATTTTACTATCCAACCTTTGCTTGGGATTTTCAAGTTTGGTTTGGATAGTCCATATTTAATTTTACTATCCAACCTTTGGTGGGACTATCCAACTTTCGGTTGTTTAATACAGATTTAATTTTATTATCCAACGTTTGGTGGGACTATCCAACTTTCGGTTGTTTAATCCAACTTTCGTTTTTGATAATCCAGATTTCATGTTACTATCCAACCTTTGGCGGGACCATCCAACTTTCGTTTGGATAATCCAGATTTCATGTTACTTTCCAACCTTTGGTGGGACTATCCAACTTTCCGTTGTTTAATCCAGATTTCATTTTACTATCCAACCTTTGGTGGGACCATCAAACTTTCGTTTGGATAATCCAGATTTCATGTTACTTTCCAACCTTCCATTGAACTATCCAACCTTCTTCGGGACTATCCAACTTTCGTTTTGGATAATCCAGATTTTATGTTACTATCCAACCTTTGTTGGGACTATCCCACTTTCGGTTGGATAATCCACATTTCATTTTACTATCCAACGTTTGGTGGTACTATCCAACTTTCGTTTGGATGATCCAGATTTAATTTTACTATCCAACCTTTGTTGGGACTATCCAACTTTCGGTTGTTTAATGCAGATTTCATTTTACTATCCAACCTTTGGTGAGACCATCAAACTTTCGTTTGGATAATCCAGATTTCATGTTACTTTCCAACCTTCCATTGAACTATCCAACCTTCTTCGGGACTATCCAACTTTCGTTTTGGATAATCCAGATTTTATGTTACTATCCAACCTTTGTTGGGACTATCCCACTTTCGGTTGGATAATCCACATTTCATTTTACTATCCAACGTTTGGTGGTACTATCCAACTTTCGTTTGGATGATCCAGATTTAATTTTACTATCCAACCTTTGTTGGGACTATCCAACTTTCGGTTGTTTAATGCAGATTTCATGTCACTTTCCAGCCTTCAATTGGTCTATCCAACCTTCTTTGGGACTCTCCAACTTTCGTTTTGGATAATTCATATTTCATGTTACTATCCAACCTTCGCTTGGAATATCAAACTTTGGTTTGGATAGTCCCTATTTAATTTTACTATCCAGCCTTTGGTGGGACCATCCAACTTTTGTTTGGATAATCCATTTTTCTTGTTACTTTCCAACCTTCAATTGGTCTATCCAACCTTCTTTGGGACTCTCCAACTTTCGTTTTGGTTAATTCATATTTCATGTTACTATCCAACCTTCGCTAGGAATATCAAACTTTGGTTTGGATAGTCCCTATTTAATTTTACTATCCAGCCTTTGGTGGGACTATCCAACTTTCGGTTGGATAATCCAGATTTCATTTTACTATCCAACGTTTGGTGGGACTATCTAACTTTCGTTTGGATAGTCCAGATTTCATTTTACTATCCAGCCTTTGGTGGGACTATCCAACTTTCGGTTGTTTAATGCAGATTTCATGTTACTTTCCAACATTCAATTGGACTATTCAACTTTCTTTGGGACTATCCAACTATCGTTTTGGATAATCCAGATTTCATGTTACTATCCAACTTTTGTTGGGACTATCCAACTTTCGGTTGGATAATCCAGATTTCATTTTACTATACAAAGTTTGGTTGGACTATCCAACTTTTGGTTGTTTAATCCACATTTCATTTTACTATCCAACCTTCAATTGGGATATCCAACTTTCGTTTGGTTAATCCAGATTTCATGTTACTTTCCAACCTTCAATTGGACTATGCAACCTTCTTTGGGACTATCCAATTTAGATTTTGGATAGTCCAGATTTCATTTTACTCTGCAAGGTTTGGTGGGACTATCCAACTTTCGTTTGGATAATCCAGATTTAATTTTACTGTCCAGCCTTTGGTGGGACTATCCAACTTTCAGTTGTTTAATCCAGATTAAATTTTATAATCCAACCTTTGGTGGGACCATCCAACTTTCATTTGGATAATCCAGATTTCATGTCACTTTCCAACCTTCAATTGGACTATCCAACCTTCTTTGGGTCTATCCAACTTTCGTTTTGGATAATCCATATTTCAATTTACTATCGAGCCTTTGTTGGGACTATCCAAATTCGGTTTGATGGTCCAGATTTAATTTTACTATCCAACGTTTGGTGGGACCATCCAACTTTCGTTTGGATAATCCAGTTTTCTTGTTACTTTCCAACCTTCAATTGGACTATCCAACCTTCTTTGGGAATATCCGACTTTCGTTTTGGGTAATCCAGATTTCATGTTACTGTCCAAACTTTGGTGGGACTATCCAAATTCCGTTTGTTTAATCCAGATTTCACTTTATTATCCAACCTTTGTTGGGACTATCCAACTTTCGGTTGGATAATCTAGATTTCATTTTACTATCCAACCTTCGCTTGGAATATCAAACTTTCGTTTGGATAATCCAGATTTCATTTTAATATCCAGCCTTTGGTGGGACTATCCAACTTTCGGTTGTTTAATACAGATTTCATGTTACTTTCCAACCGACAATTGGACTATCCAGCCTTCTTTGGGACTATCCAACTTTCTTTTGATAATCCAGATTTCATGTTACTATCCAACTTTTGTTGGGACTATTCAACTTTCTGTTGTTTAATCCAGATTTTATTTTATTATCCAACGTTTGGTGGGACTATCCAACTTTCGGTTGTTTAATCCACATTTCATTTTACTATCCAACCTTTGCTTGGGATTTTCAAGTTTGGTTTGGATAGTCCATATTTAATTTTACTATCCAACCTTTGGTGGGACTATCCAACTTTCGGTTGTTTAATACAGATTTAATTTTATTATCCAACGTTTGGTGGGACTATCCAACTTTCGGTTGTTTAATCCAACTTTCGTTTTTGATAATCCAGATTTCATGTTACTATCCAACCTTTGGTGGTACTATCCAACTTTCGTTTGGATGATCCAGATTTAATTTTACTATCCAACCTTTGTTGGGACTATCCAACTTTCGGTTGTTTAATGCAGATTTCATGTCACTTTCCAGCCTTCAATTGGTCTATCCAACCTTCTTTGGGACTCTCCAACTTTCGTTTTGGATAATTCATATTTCATGTTACTATCCAACCTTCGCTTGGAATATCAAACTTTGGTTTGGATAGTCCCTATTTAATTTTACTATCCAGCCTTTGGTGGGACCATCCAACTTTCGTTTGGATAATCCAGATTTAATTTTACTGTCCAGCCTTTGGTGGGACTATCCAACTTTCAGTTGTTTAATCCAGATTAAATTTTATAATCCAACCTTTGGTGGGACCATCCAACTTTCATTTGGATAATCCAGATTTCATGTCACTTTCCAACCTTCAATTGGACTATCCAACCTTCTTTGGGTCTATCCAACTTTCGTTTTGGATAATCCATATTTCAATTTACTATCGAGCCTTTGTTGGGACTATCCGAATTCGGTTTGATGGTCCAGATTTAATTTTACTATCCAACGTTTGGTGGGACTATCCAACTTTCGTTTTGGACTTTCCAGATTTAATTTTACTATCCAACGTTTGGTGGGACCATCCAACTTTCGTTTGGATAATCCAGATTTAATTTTACTGTCCAGCCTTTGGTGGGACTATCCAACTTTCAGTTGTTTAATCCAGATTAAATTTTATAATCCAACCTTTGGTGGGACCATCCAACTTTCATTTGGATAATCCAGATTTCATGTCACTTTCCAACCTTCAATTGGACTATCCAACCTTCTTTGGGTCTATCCAACTTTCGTTTTGGATAATCCATATTTCAATTTACTATCGAGCCTTTGTTGGGACTATCCAAATTCGGTTTGATGGTCCAGATTTAATTTTACTATCCAACGTTTGGTGGGACTATCCAACTTTCGTTTTGGACTTTCCAGATTTAATTTTACTATCCAACGTTTGGTGGGACCATCCAACTTTCGTTTGGATAATCCAGTTTTCTTGTTACTTTCCAACCTTCAATTGGACTATCCAACCTTCTTTGGGAATATCCGACTTTCGTTTTGGGTAATCCAGATTTCATGTTACTGTCCAAACTTTGGTGGGACTATCCAAATTCCGTTTGTTTAATCCAGATTTCACTTTATTATCCAACCTTTGTTGGGACTATCCAACTTTCGGTTGGATAATCTAGATTTCATTTTACTATCCAACCTTCGCTTGGAATATCAAACTTTCGTTTGGATAATCCAGATTTCATTTTAATATCCAGCCTTTGGTGGGACTATCCAACTTTCGGTTGTTTAATACAGATTTCATGTTACTTTCCAACCGACAATTGGACTATCCAGCCTTCTTTGGGACTATCCAACTTTCTTTTGATAATCCAGATTTCATGTTACTATCCAACTTTTGTTGGGACTATTCAACTTTCTGTTGTTTAATCCAGATTTTATTTTATTATCCAACGTTTGGTGGGACTATCCAACTTTCGGTTGTTTAATCCACATTTAATTTTACTATCCAACCTTTGCTTGGGATTTTCAAGTTTGGTTTGGATAGTCCATATTTAATTTTACTATCCAATCTTTGTTGGGACTATCCAACTTTCGGTTGTTTAATGCAGATTTCATTTTACTATCCAACCTTTGGTGGGACCATCAAACTTTCGTTTGGATAATCCAGATTTCATGTTACTTTCCAACCTTCCATTGAACTATCCAACCTTCTTCGGGACTATCCAACTTTCGTTTTGGATAATCCAGATTTTATGTTACTATCCAACCTTTGTTGGGACTATCCCACTTTCGGTTGGATAATCCACATTTCATTTTACTATCCAACGTTTGGTGGTACTATCCAACTTTCGTTTGGATGATCCAGATTTAATTTTACTATCCAACCTTTGTTGGGACTATCCAACTTTCGGTTGTTTAATGCAGATTTCATGTCACTTTCCAGCCTTCAATTGGTCTATCCAACCTTCTTTGGGACTCTCCAACTTTCGTTTTGGATAATTCATATTTCATGTTACTATCCAACCTTCGCTTGGAATATCAAACTTTGGTTTGGATAGTCCCTATTTAATTTTACTATCCAGCCTTTGGTGGGACCATCCAACTTTTGTTTGGATAATCCAGTTTTCTTGTTACTTTCCAACCTTCAATTGGTCTATCCAACCTTCTTTGGGACTCTCCAACTTTCGTTTTGGTTAATTCATATTTCATGTTACTATCCAACCTTCGCTAGGAATATCAAACTTTGGTTTGGATAGTCCCTATTTAATTTTACTATCCAGCCTTTGGTGGGACTATCCAAATTTCGTTTGTTTAATCCAGATTTCATTTTACTATCCAACGTTTGGTGGGACTATCTAACTTTCGTTTGGATAGTCCAGATTTCATTTTACTATCCAGCCTTTGGTGGGACTATCCAACTTTCGGTTGTTTAATGCAGATTTCATGTTACTTTCCAACATTCAATTGGACTATTCAACTTTCTTTGGGACTATCCAACTATCGTTTTGGATAATCCAGATTTCATGTTACTATCCAATTTTTGTTGGGACTATCCAACTTTCGGTTGGATAATCCAGATTTCATTTTACTATACAAAGTTTGGTTGGACTATCCAACTTTCGGTTGTTTAATCCACATTTCATTTTACTATCCAACCTTCAATTGGGATATCCAACTTTCGTTTGGTTAATCCAGATTTCATGTTACTTTCCAACCTTCAATTGGACTATGCAACCTTCTATGGGACTATCCAATTTAGATTTTGGATAGTCCAGATTTCATTTTACTCTGCAAGGTTTGGTGGAACTATCCAACTTTCGGTTGGATAATCCAGATTTCATTTTACTATCCAGCCTTTGGTGGGACAATCCAACTTTCAGTTGTTAATCCAGATTTCACGTAACTTTCCAACCTTCAATTGGACTATCCAACCTTCTTTGGGACTATCCAACTTTCGTTTGGATAGCCCATATTTCATTTTAATATCCAACCTTTGCTGGGACCATCCAACTTTCGTTTGGATAATCCAGTTTTCTTGTTACATTCCAACCTTCAATTGGACTATCCAACCTTCTTTGGGACTATCCAACTTTCATTTTGTACATTCCAGATTTCATTTTACTATACAACGTTTGGTTGGACTATCCAACTTTCGGTTGTTTAATACAGATTTCATGTTACTTTCCAACCGTCAATTGGACTATCCAGCCTTCTTTGGTATTATCCAACTTTCGTTTTGGATAATCCAAATTTTATGTTACTATCCAACCTTTGTTGGGACTATGCCACTTTCAGTTGGATAATCCAGATTTCATTTTACTATCCAGCCTTTGGTGGGACCATCCAACTTTCGTTTGGATAATCCAGTTTTCTTGGTACTTTCCAACCTTCAATTGGACTATCCAACCTTCTTTAGGAATATCCGACTTTCGTTTTGGATAATCCAGATTTCATGTTACTATCCAACCTTTGGTGGGACCATCCAACTTTCGTATGGATAATCCAGTTTTCTTGTTACTTGCCTACCTTCAATTGGACTATCCAACCTTCTTTGGGAATATCCGACTTTCGTTTTGGATAATCCAGATTTCATGTTACTATCCAAACTTTGGTGGGCCTATCCAAATTTCGTTTGTTTAATCCAGATTTCATTTTATTATCCAACCTTTGTTCGGACTTTCCAACTTTCGGTTGGATAATCCAGATTTCATTTTACTATCCAGCCTTTGATGGGACTATCCAACTTTCAGTTGTTTAATCCAGATTTCATGTCACTTTCCAACCTTCAATTGGTCTATCCAACCTTCTTTGAGACTCTCCAACTTTCGTTTTGGATAATTCATATGTCATGTTACTATCCAACCTTTGTTGGGACTATCCAACTTTCGGTTGGATAATCCAGATTTAATTTTACTATCCAGCCTTTGGTGGGACCATCCAACTTTCGTTTGGATAATCCAGTTTTCTTGGTACTTTCCAACCTTCAATTGGACTATCGAACCTTCTTTGGGAATATCTGATTTTCGTTTTGGATAATCCAGATTTCATGTTACTATCCAAACTTTGGTGGGACTATCCAAATTTCGTTTGTTTAATCCAGATTTCACTTTATTATCCAACCTTTGTTGGGACTATCCAACTTTCGGTTGGATAATCGAGATTTCGTTTTACTATCCAACGTTTGGTGGGACCATCCAACTTTCGTTTGGATAATCCAGTTTTCTTGGTACTTTCCAACCTTCAATTGGACTATCCAACCTTCTTTGGGAATATCCGATTTTCGTTTTGGATAATCCAGATTTCATGTTACTATCCAAACTTTGGTGGGACTATCCAAATTTCGGTTGGATAATCCAGATTTCACTTTATTATCCAACCTTTGTTGGGACTATCCAACTTTCGGTTGGATAATCCAGATTTCATTTTACTATCCAACCTTCGCTTGGAATATCAAACTTTCGTTTGGATAATCCAGATTTAATTTTACTATCCAGCCTTTGGTGGGACTATCCAACTATCGGTTGTTTAATACAGATTTCATGTTACTTTCCAACCGTCAATTGGACTATCCAGCCTTCTTTGGGACTATCCAACTTTCGTTTTTGATAATCCAGATTTCATGTTACTATCCAACTTTTGTTGGGACTATCCAACTTTCGGTTGTTTAATCCAGATTTAATTTTATTATCAAACGTTGGGTGGGACTATCAAACTTTCGGTTGTTTAATCCACATTTCATTTTACTATCCAACCTTTGCTTGGGATTTTCAAGTTTGGTTTGGATAGTCCATATTTAATTTTTATATCCAACCTTTGGTGGGACTATCCAACTTTCGGTTGTTTAATACAGATTTCATGTTACTTTCCAACCGTCAATTGGACTATCCAGCCTTCTTTGGGACTATCCAACTTCCGTTTTTGATAATCCAGAATTCATGTTACTATCCAACCTTTGGTGGGACCATCAAACTTTCGTTCAAATAATCCAGATTTCATGTTACTTTCCAACCTTCCATTGAACTATCCAACCTTCTTCGGGACTATCCAACTTTCGTTTTGGATAATCCAGATTTTATGTTACTATCCAACCTTTGTTGGGACTATCCCAATTTCATTTGGATAATCCAGATTTCATTTTACTATCCAGCTTTTGGTCAGACTATCCAACTTTCGGTTGTTTAATGCAGATTTCATGTTACTATCCAACATTCAATTGGACTATCCAACCTTCTTCGGGACTATCCAACTTTCGTTTTGAATAATCCAGATTTTATGTTACTATCCAACCTTTGTTGGGACTATCCCACTTTCGGTTGGATAATCCACATTTCATTTTACTATCCAACGTTTGGTGGTACTATCCAACTTTCGTTTGGATGATCCAGATTTAATTTTACTATCCAACCTTTGTTGGGACTATCCAACTTCCGGTTGGATAATCCAGAATTCATTTTACTATCCAAACTTTGGTGGGACTATCCAACTTTCGTTTGGATAGTACATAATTAATTTTACTATCCAACCTTTGGTGGGACCATCCAACGTCCGTTTGGATAATCCAGTTTTCTTGTTATTTTCCAACCTTCAATTGGACTATCCAACCTTCTTTGGGACTATCCAACGTTCGGTTGGATAATCCAGATTTAATTTTACTATCCAGCCTTTGGTGAGACTATCCAACTTTCGGTTGTTTAATCCAGATTAAATTTTATAATCCAACCTTTGGTGGGACCATCCAACTTTCATTTGGATAATCCAGATTTCATGTCACTTTCCAACCTTCAATTGGACTATCCAACCTTCTTTGGGTCTATCCAACTTTCGTTTTGGATAATCCATATTTCAATTTACTATCGAGCCTTTGTTGGGACTATCCGAATTCGGTTTGATGGTCCAGATTTAATTTTACTATCCAACGTTTGGTGGGACTATCCAACTTTCGTTTTGGACTTTCCAGATTTAATTTTACTATCCAACGTTTGGTGGGACCATCCAACTTTCGTTTGGATAATCCAGATTTAATTTTACTGTCCAGCCTTTGGTGGGACTATCCAACTTTCAGTTGTTTAATCCAGATTAAATTTTATAATCCAACCTTTGGTGGGACCATCCAACTTTCATTTGGATAATCCAGATTTCATGTCACTTTCCAACCTTCAATTGGACTATCCAACCTTCTTTGGGTCTATCCAACTTTCGTTTTGGATAATCCATATTTCAATTTACTATCGAGCCTTTGTTGGGACTATCCAAATTCGGTTTGATGGTCCAGATTTAATTTTACTATCCAACGTTTGGTGGGACTATCCAACTTTCGTTTTGGACTTTCCAGATTTAATTTTACTATCCAACGTTTGGTGGGACCATCCAACTTTCGTTTGGATAATCCAGTTTTCTTGTTACTTTCCAACCTTCAATTGGACTATCCAACCTTCTTTGGGAATATCCGACTTTCGTTTTGGGTAATCCAGATTTCATGTTACTGTCCAAACTTTGGTGGGACTATCCAAATTCCGTTTGTTTAATCCAGATTTCACTTTATTATCCAACCTTTGTTGGGACTATCCAACTTTCGGTTGGATAATCTAGATTTCATTTTACTATCCAACCTTCGCTTGGAATATCAAACTTTCGTTTGGATAATCCAGATTTCATTTTAATATCCAGCCTTTGGTGGGACTATCCAACTTTCGGTTGTTTAATACAGATTTCATGTTACTTTCCAACCGACAATTGGACTATCCAGCCTTCTTTGGGACTATCCAACTTTCTTTTGATAATCCAGATTTCATGTTACTATCCAACTTTTGTTGGGACTATTCAACTTTCTGTTGTTTAATCCAGATTTTATTTTATTATCCAACGTTTGGTGGGACTATCCAACTTTCGGTTGTTTAATCCACATTTAATTTTACTATCCAACCTTTGCTTGGGATTTTCAAGTTTGGTTTGGATAGTCCATATTTAATTTTACTATCCAATCTTTGTTGGGACTATCCAACTTTCGGTTGTTTAATGCAGATTTCATTTTACTATCCAACCTTTGGTGGGACCTTCAAACTTTCGTTTGGATAATCCAGATTTCATGTTACTTTCCAACCTTCCATTGAACTATCCAACCTTCTTCGGGACTATCCAACTTTCGTTTTGGATAATCCAGATTTTATGTTACTATCCAACCTTTGTTGGGACTATCCCACTTTCGGTTGGATAATCCACATTTCATTTTACTATCCAACGTTTGGTGGTACTATCCAACTTTCGTTTGGATGATCCAGATTTAATTTTACTATCCAACCTTTGTTGGGACTATCCAACTTTCGGTTGTTTAATGCAGATTTCATGTCACTTTCCAGCCTTCAATTGGTCTATCCAACCTTCTTTGGGACTCTCCAACTTTCGTTTTGGATAATTCATATTTCATGTTACTATCCAACCTTCGCTTGGAATATCAAACTTTGGTTTGGATAGTCCCTATTTAATTTTACTATCCAGCCTTTGGTGGGACCATCCAACTTTTGTTTGGATAATCCAGTTTTCTTGTTACTTTCCAACCTTCAATTGGTCTATCCAACCTTCTTTGGGACTCTCCAACTTTCGTTTTGGTTAATTCATATTTCATGTTACTATCCAACCTTCGCTAGGAATATCAAACTTTGGTTTGGATAGTCCCTATTTAATTTTACTATCCAGCCTTTGGTGGGACTATCCAAATTTCGTTTGTTTAATCCAGATTTCATTTTACTATCCAACGTTTGGTGGGACTATCTAACTTTCGTTTGGATAGTCCAGATTTCATTTTACTATCCAGCCTTTGGTGGGACTATCCAACTTTCGGTTGTTTAATGCAGATTTCATGTTACTTTCCAACATTCAATTGGACTATTCAACTTTCTTTGGGACTATCCAACTATCGTTTTGGATAATCCAGATTTCATGTTACTATCCAATTTTTGTTGGGACTATCCAACTTTCGGTTGGATAATCCAGATTTCATTTTACTATACAAAGTTTGGTTGGACTATCCAACTTTCGGTTGTTTAATCCACATTTCATTTTACTATCCAACCTTCAATTGGGATATCCAACTTTCGTTTGGTTAATCCAGATTTCATGTTACTTTCCAACCTTCAATTGGACTATGCAACCTTCTATGGGACTATCCAATTTAGATTTTGGATAGTCCAGATTTCATTTTACTCTGCAAGGTTTGGTGGAACTATCCAACTTTCGGTTGGATAATCCAGATTTCATTTTACTATCCAGCCTTTGGTGGGACAATCCAACTTTCAGTTGTTAATCCAGATTTCACGTAACTTTCCAACCTTCAATTGGACTATCCAACCTTCTTTGGGACTATCCAACTTTCGTTTGGATAGCCCATATTTCATTTTAATATCCAACCTTTGCTGGGACCATCCAACTTTCGTTTGGATAATCCAGTTTTCTTGTTACATTCCAACCTTCAATTGGACTATCCAACCTTCTTTGGGACTATCCAACTTTCATTTTGTACATTCCAGATTTCATTTTACTATACAACGTTTGGTTGGACTATCCAACTTTCGGTTGTTTAATACAGATTTCATGTTACTTTCCAACCGTCAATTGGACTATCCAGCCTTCTTTGGTATTATCCAACTTTCGTTTTGGATAATCCAAATTTTATGTTACTATCCAACCTTTGTTGGGACTATGCCACTTTCAGTTGGATAATCCAGATTTCATTTTACTATCCAGCCTTTGGTGGGACCATCCAACTTTCGTTTGGATAATCCAGTTTTCTTGGTACTTTCCAACCTTCAATTGGACTATCCAACCTTCTTTAGGAATATCCGACTTTCGTTTTGGATAATCCAGATTTCATGTTACTATCCAACCTTTGGTGGGACCATCCAACTTTCGTATGGATAATCCAGTTTTCTTGTTACTTGCCTACCTTCAATTGGACTATCCAACCTTCTTTGGGAATATCCGACTTTCGTTTTGGATAATCCAGATTTCATGTTACTATCCAAACTTTGGTGGGCCTATCCAAATTTCGTTTGTTTAATCCAGATTTCATTTTATTATCCAACCTTTGTTCGGACTTTCCAACTTTCGGTTGGATAATCCAGATTTCATTTTACTATCCAGCCTTTGATGGGACTATCCAACTTTCAGTTGTTTAATCCAGATTTCATGTCACTTTCCAACCTTCAATTGGTCTATCCAACCTTCTTTGAGACTCTCCAACTTTCGTTTTGGATAATTCATATGTCATGTTACTATCCAACCTTTGTTGGGACTATCCAACTTTCGGTTGGATAATCCAGATTTAATTTTACTATCCAGCCTTTGGTGGGACCATCCAACTTTCGTTTGGATAATCCAGTTTTCTTGGTACTTTCCAACCTTCAATTGGACTATCGAACCTTCTTTGGGAATATCTGATTTTCGTTTTGGATAATCCAGATTTCATGTTACTATCCAAACTTTGGTGGGACTATCCAAATTTCGTTTGTTTAATCCAGATTTCACTTTATTATCCAACCTTTGTTGGGACTATCCAACTTTCGGTTGGATAATCGAGATTTCGTTTTACTATCCAACGTTTGGTGGGACCATCCAACTTTCGTTTGGATAATCCAGTTTTCTTGGTACTTTCCAACCTTCAATTGGACTATCCAACCTTCTTTGGGAATATCCGATTTTCGTTTTGGATAATCCAGATTTCATGTTACTATCCAAACTTTGGTGGGACTATCCAAATTTCGGTTGGATAATCCAGATTTCACTTTATTATCCAACCTTTGTTGGGACTATCCAACTTTCGGTTGGATAATCCAGATTTCATTTTACTATCCAACCTTCGCTTGGAATATCAAACTTTCGTTTGGATAATCCAGATTTAATTTTACTATCCAGCCTTTGGTGGGACTATCCAACTATCGGTTGTTTAATACAGATTTCATGTTACTTTCCAACCGTCAATTGGACTATCCAGCCTTCTTTGGGACTATCCAACTTTCGTTTTTGATAATCCAGATTTCATGTTACTATCCAACTTTTGTTGGGACTATCCAACTTTCGGTTGTTTAATCCAGATTTAATTTTATTATCAAACGTTTGGTGGGACTATCAAACTTTCGGTTGTTTAATCCACATTTCATTTTACTATCCAACCTTTGCTTGGGATTTTCAAGTTTGGTTTGGATAGTCCATATTTAATTTTTATATCCAACCTTTGGTGGGACTATCCAACTTTCGGTTGTTTAATACAGATTTCATGTTACTTTCCAACCGTCAATTGGACTATCCAGCCTTCTTTGGGACTATCCAACTTCCGTTTTTGATAATCCAGAATTCATGTTACTATCCAACCTTTGGTGGGACCATCAAACTTTCGTTCAAATAATCCAGATTTCATGTTACTTTCCAACCTTCCATTGAACTATCCAACCTTCTTCGGGACTATCCAACTTTCGTTTTGGATAATCCAGATTTTATGTTACTATCCAACCTTTGTTGGGACTATCCCACTTTCATTTGGATAATCCAGATTTCATTTTACTATCCAGCTTTTGGTCAGACTATCCAACTTTCGGTTGTTTAATGCAGATTTCATGTTACTATCCAACATTCAATTGGACTATCCAACCTTCTTCGGGACTATCCAACTTTCGTTTTGAATAATCCAGATTTTATGTTACTATCCAACCTTTGTTGGGACTATCCCACTTTCGGTTGGATAATCCACATTTCATTTTACTATCCAACGTTTGGTGGTACTATCCAACTTTCGTTTGGATGATCCAGATTTAATTTTACTATCCAACCTTTGTTGGGACTATCCAACTTCCGGTTGGATAATCCAGAATTCATTTTACTATCCAACCTTTGGTGGGACTATCCAACTTTCGTTTGGATAGTACATAATTAATTTTACTATCCAACCTTTGGTGGGACCATCCAACGTCCGTTTGGATAATCCAGTTTTCTTGTTATTTTCCAACCTTCAATTGGACTATCCAACCTTCTTTGGGACTATCCAACGTTCGGTTGGATAATCCAGATTTAATTTTACTATCCAGCCTTTGGTGAGACTATCCAACTTTCGGTTGTTTAATCCACATTTCATTTTATTATCCAACGTTTGGTAGGACGATCCAACTTTCGGTTGTTTAATCCACATTTCATTTTACTATCCAACCTTCGCTTGGGATTTCGAACTTTGGTTTGGATAGTCCATATTTCATGTTACTATCCAACCTTTGTTGGGACTATCCAACTTTCGGTTGGATAATCCAGATTTCATTTTACTATCCAGCCTTTGGTGGGACCATCCAACTTTCGTTTGGATAATCCAGTTTTCTTGGTACTTTCCAACCTTCAATTGGACTATCCAACCTTCTTTGGGAATATCTGACTTTCGTTTTGGATAATCCAGATTTCATGTTACTATCAAAACTTTGGTGGGACTATCCAAATTTCGTTTGTTTAATCCAGATTTCACTTTATTATCCAACCTTTGTTGGGACTATCCAACTTTCGGTTGGATAATTCAGATTTCATGTTACTATCCAACCTTCGCTTAGAATATCAAACTTTCGTTTGGATAATCCAGATTTCATTTTACTATTCAGCCTTTGGCGGGACTATCCAACTTCGGTTGTTTAATGCAGATTTCATGTTACTTTCCAACATTCAATTGGACTATTCAACTTTCTTTGGGACTATCCAACTATCGTTTTGGATAATCCAGATTTCATGTTACTATCCAACTTTTGTTGGGACTATCCAACTTTCGGTTGGATGATCCAGATTTCATTTTACCATCCAGCCATTCGTGGGACTATCCACCTTTCGGTTGTTTAATCCAGATTTAATTTTATTATCCAACCTTTGGTGGAACTATCCAACTTTCGGTTGTTTAATCCACATTTCATTTTACTATCCAACCTTCAATTGGGATATCCAACTTTCGTTTGGTTAATCCAGATTTCATGTTACTTTCCAACCTTCAATTGGACTATCCAACCTTCTTTGGGACTATCCAACTTTCGTTTGGATAATCCAGATTTCATTTTACTATCCAGCCTTTGGTGGGACAATCCAACTTTCGGTTGTTAATCCAGATTTCATGTAACTTTCCAACCTTCAATTGGACTATCCAACCTTCTTTGGGACTATCCAACTTTCGTTTGGATAATCCAGATTTCATGTCACTTTCCAACCTTCAATTGGACTATCCAACCTTCTTTGGGTCTATCCAACTTTCGTTTTGGATAATCCATATTTCAATTTACTATCGAGCCTTTGTTGGGACTATCCAAATTCGGTTTGATGGTCCAGATTTAATTTTACTATCCAACGTTTGGTGGGACTATCCAACTTTCGTTTTGGACTTTCCAGATTTAATTTTACTATCCAACGTTTGGTGGGACCATCCAACTTTCGTTTGGATAATCCAGTTTTCTTGTTACTTTCCAACCTTCAATTGGACTATCCAACCTTCTTTGGGAATATCCGACTTTCGTTTTGGGTAATCCAGATTTCATGTTACTGTCCAAACTTTGGTGGGACTATCCAAATTCCGTTTGTTTAATCCAGATTTCACTTTATTATCCAACCTTTGTTGGGACTATCCAACTTTCGGTTGGATAATCTAGATTTCATTTTACTATCCAACCTTCGCTTGGAATATCAAACTTTCGTTTGGATAATCCAGATTTCATTTTAATATCCAGCCTTTGGTGGGACTATCCAACTTTCGGTTGTTTAATACAGATTTCATGTTACTTTCCAACCGACAATTGGACTATCCAGCCTTCTTTGGGACTATCCAACTTTCTTTTGATAATCCAGATTTCATGTTACTATCCAACTTTTGTTGGGACTATTCAACTTTCTGTTGTTTAATCCAGATTTTATTTTACTATCCAACGTTTGGTGGGACTATCCAACTTTCGGTTGTTTAATCCACATTTCATTTTACTATCCAACCTTTGCTTGGGATTTTCAAGTTTGGTTTGGATAGTCCATATTTAATTTTACTATCCAACCTTTGGTGGGACTATCCAACTTTCGGTTGTTTAATACAGATTTAATTTTATTATCCAACGTTTGGTGGGACTATCCAACTTTCGGTTGTTTAATCCAACTTTCGTTTTTGATAATCCAGATTTCATGTTACTATCCAACCTTTGGTGGTACTATCCAACTTTCGTTTGGATGATCCAGATTTAATTTTACTATCCAACCTTTGTTGGGACTATCCAACTTTCGGTTGTTTAATGCAGATTTCATGTCACTTTCCAGCCTTCAATTGGTCTATCCAACCTTCTTTGGGACTCTCCAACTTTCGTTTTGGATAATTCATATTTCATGTTACTATCCAACCTTCGCTTGGAATATCAAACTTTGGTTTGGATAGTCCCTATTTAATTTTACTATCCAGCCTTTGGTGGGACCATCCAACTTTCGTTTGGATAATCCAGATTTAATTTTACTGTCCAGCCTTTGGTGGGACTATCCAACTTTCAGTTGTTTAATCCAGATTAAATTTTATAATCCAACCTTTGGTGGGACCATCCAACTTTCATTTGGATAATCCAGATTTCATGTCACTTTCCAACCTTCAATTGGACTATCCAACCTTCTTTGGGTCTATCCAACTTTCGTTTTGGATAATCCATATTTCAATTTACTATCGAGCCTTTGTTGGGACTATCCGAATTCGGTTTGATGGTCCAGATTTAATTTTACTATCCAACGTTTGGTGGGACTATCCAACTTTCGTTTTGGACTTTCCAGATTTAATTTTAGTATCCAACGTTTGGTGGGACCATCCAACTTTCGTTTGGATAATCCAGATTTAATTTTACTGTCCAGCCTTTGGTGGGACTATCCAACTTTCAGTTGTTTAATCCAGATTAAATTTTATAATCCAACCTTTGGTGGGACCATCCAACTTTCATTTGGATAATCCAGATTTCATGTCACTTTCCAACCTTCAATTGGACTATCCAACCTTCTTTGGGTCTATCCAACTTTCGTTTTGGATAATCCATATTTCAATTTACTATCGAGCCTTTGTTGGGACTATCCAAATTCGGTTTGATGGTCCAGATTTAATTTTACTATCCAACGTTTGGTGGGACTATCCAACTTTCGTTTTGGACTTTCCAGATTTAATTTTACTATCCAACGTTTGGTGGGACCATCCAACTTTCGTTTGGATAATCCAGTTTTCTTGTTACTTTCCAACCTTCAATTGGACTATCCAACCTTCTTTGGGAATATCCGACTTTCGTTTTGGGTAATCCAGATTTCATGTTACTGTCCAAACTTTGGTGGGACTATCCAAATTCCGTTTGTTTAATCCAGATTTCACTTTATTATCCAACCTTTGTTGGGACTATCCAACTTTCGGTTGGATAATCTAGATTTCATTTTACTATCCAACCTTCGCTTGGAATATCAAACTTTCGTTTGGATAATCCAGATTTCATTTTAATATCCAGCCTTTGGTGGGACTATCCAACTTTCGGTTGTTTAATACAGATTTCATGTTACTTTCCAACCGACAATTGGACTATCCAGCCTTCTTTGGGACTATCCAACTTTCTTTTGATAATCCAGATTTCATGTTACTATCCAACTTTTGTTGGGACTATTCAACTTTCGGTTGTTTAATCCACATTTCATTTTACTATCCAACCTTTGCTTGGGATTTTCAAGTTTGGTTTGGATAGTCCATATTTAATTTTACTATCCAATCTTTGTTGGGACTATCCAACTTTCGGTTGTTTAATGCAGATTTCATTTTACTATCCAACCTTTGGTGGGACCATCAAACTTTCGTTTGGATAATCCAGATTTCATGTTACTTTCCAACCTTCCATTGAACTATCCAACCTTCTTCGGGACTATCCAACTTTCGTTTTGGATAATCCAGATTTTATGTTACTATCCAACCTTTGTTGGGACTATCCCACTTTCGGTTGGATAATCCACATTTCATTTTACTATCCAACGTTTGGTGGTACTATCCAACTTTCGTTTGGATGATCCAGATTTAATTTTACTATCCAACCTTTGTTGGGACTATCCAACTTTCGGTTGTTTAATGCAGATTTCATGTCACTTTCCAGCCTTCAATTGGTCTATCCAACCTTCTTTGGGACTCTCCAACTTTCGTTTTGGATAATTCATATTTCATGTTACTATCCAACCTTCGCTTGGAATATCAAACTTTGGTTTGGATAGTCCCTATTTAATTTTACTATCCAGCCTTTGGTGGGACCATCCAACTTTTGTTTGGATAATCCAGTTTTCTTGTTACTTTCCAACCTTCAATTGGTCTATCCAACCTTCTTTGGGACTCTCCAACTTTCGTTTTGGTTAATTCATATTTCATGTTACTATCCAACCTTCGCTAGGAATATCAAACTTTGGTTTGGATAGTCCCTATTTAATTTTACTATCCAGCCTTTGGTGGGACTATCCAAATTTCGTTTGTTTAATCCAGATTTCATTTTACTATCCAACGTTTGGTGGGACTATCTAACTTTCGTTTGGATAGTCCAGATTTCATTTTACTATCCAGCCTTTGGTGGGACTATCCAACTTTCGGTTGTTTAATGCAGATTTCATGTTACTTTCCGACATTCAATTGGACTATTCAACTTTCTTTGGGACTATCCAACTATCGTTTTGGATAATCCAGATTTCATGTTACTATCCAATTTTTGTTGGGACTATCCAACTTTCGGTTGGATAATCCAGATTTCATTTTACTATACAAAGTTTGGTTGGACTATCCAACTTTCGGTTGTTTAATCCACATTTCATTTTACTATCCAACCTTCAATTGGGATATCCAACTTTCGTTTGGTTAATCCAGATTTCATGTTACTTTCCAACCTTCAATTGGACTATGCAACCTTCTATGGGACTATCCAATTTAGATTTTGGATAGTCCAGATTTCATTTTACTCTGCAAGGTTTGGTGGAACTATCCAACTTTCGGTTGGATAATCCAGATTTCATTTTACTATCCAGCCTTTGGTGGGACAATCCAACTTTCAGTTGTTAATCCAGATTTCACGTAACTTTCCAACCTTCAATTGGACTATCCAACCTTCTTTGGGACTATCCAACTTTCGTTTGGGTAGCCCATATTTCATTTTAATATCCAACCTTTGCTGGGACCATCCAACTTTCGTTTGGATAATCCAGTTTTCTTGTTACATTCCAACCTTCAATTGGACTATCCAACCTTCTTTGGGACTATCCAACTTTCATTTTGTACATTCCAGATTTCATTTTACTATACAACGTTTGGTTGGACTATCCAACTTTCGGTTGTTTAATACAGATTTCATGTTACTTTCCAACCGTCAATTGGACTATCCAGCCTTCTTTGGTATTATCCAACTTTCGTTTTGGATAATCCAAATTTTATGTTACTATCCAACCTTTGTTGGGACTATGCCACTTTCAGTTGGATAATCCAGATTTCATTTTACTATCCAGCCTTTGGTGGGACCATCCAACTTTCGTTTGGATAATCCAGTTTTCTTGGTACTTTCCAACCTTCAATTGGACTATCCAACCTTCTTTAGGAATATCCGACTTTCGTTTTGGATAATCCAGATTTCATGTTACTATCCAACCTTTGGTGGGACCATCCAACTTTCGTATGGATAATCCAGTTTTCTTGTTACTTGCCTACCTTCAATTGGACTATCCAACCTTCTTTGGGAATATCCGACTTTCGTTTTGGATAATCCAGATTTCATGTTACTATCCAAACTTTGGTGGGCCTATCCAAATTTCGTTTGTTTAATCCAGATTTCATTTTATTATCCAACCTTTGTTCGGACTTTCCAACTTTCGGTTGGATAATCCAGATTTCATTTTACTATCCAGCCTTTGATGGGACTATCCAACTTTCAGTTGTTTAATCCAGATTTCATGTCACTTTCCAACCTTCAATTGGTCTATCCAACCTTCTTTGAGACTCTCCAACTTTCGTTTTGGATAATTCATATGTCATGTTAGTATCCAACCTTTGTTGGGACTATCCAAATTTCGTTTGTTTAATCCAGATTTCACTTTATTATCCAACCTTTGTTGGGACTATCCAACTTTCGGTTGGATAATCGAGATTTCGTTTTACTATCCAACGTTTGGTGGGACCATCCAACTTTCGTTTGGATAATCCAGTTTTCTTGGTACTTTCCAACCTTCAATTGGACTATCCAACCTTCTTTGGGAATATCCGATTTTCGTTTTGGATAATCCAGATTTCATGTTACTATCCAAACTTTGGTGGGACTATCCAAATTTCGGTTGGATAATCCAGATTTCACTTTATTATCCAACCTTTGTTGGGACTATCCAACTTTCGGTTGGATAATCCAGATTTCATTTTACTATCCAACCTTCGCTTGGAATATCAAACTTTCGTTTGGATAATCCAGATTTAATTTTACTATCCAGCCTTTGGTGGGACTATCCAACTATCGGTTGTTTAATACAGATTTCATGTTACTTTCCAACCGTCAATTGGACTATCCAGCCTTCTTTGGGACTATCCAACTTTCGTTTTTGATAATCCAGATTTCATGTTACTATCCAACTTTTGTTGGGACTATCCAACTTTCGGTTGTTTAATCCAGATTTAATTTTATTATCAAACGTTTGGTGGGACTATCAAACTTTCGGTTGTTTAATCCACATTTCATTTTACTATCCAACCTTTGCTTGGGATTTTCAAGTTTGGTTTGGATAGTCCATATTTAATTTTTATATCCAACCTTTGGTGGGACTATCCAACTTTCGGTTGTTTAATACAGATTTCATGTTACTTTCCAACCGTCAATTGGACTATCCAGCCTTCTTTGGGACTATCCAACTTCCGTTTTTGATAATCCAGAATTCATGTTACTATCCAACCTTTGGTGGGACCATCAAACTTTCGTTCAAATAATCCAGATTTCATGTTACTTTCCAACCTTCCATTGAACTATCCAACCTTCTTCGGGACTATCCAACTTTCGTTTTGGATAATCCAGATTTTATGTTACTATCCAACCTTTGTTGGGACTATCCCACTTTCATTTGGATAATCCAGATTTCATTTTACTATCCAGCTTTTGGTCAGACTATCCAACTTTCGGTTGTTTAATGCAGATTTCATGTTACTATCCAACATTCAATTGGACTATCCAACCTTCTTCGGGACTATCCAACTTTCGTTTTGAATAATCCAGATTTTATGTTACTATCCAACCTTTGTTGGGACTATCCCACTTTCGGTTGGATAATCCACATTTCATTTTACTATCCAACGTTTGGTGGTACTATCCAACTTTCGTTTGGATGATCCAGATTTAATTTTACTATCCAACCTTTGTTGGGACTATCCAACTTCCGGTTGGATAATCCAGAATTCATTTTACTATCCAACCTTTGGTGGGACTATCCAACTTTCGTTTGGATAGTACATAATTAATTTTACTATCCAACCTTTGGTGGGACCATCCAACGTCCGTTTGGATAATCCAGTTTTCTTGTTATTTTCCAACCTTCAATTGGACTATCCAACCTTCTTTGGGACTATCCAACGTTCGGTTGGATAATCCAGATTTAATTTTACTATCCAGCCTTTGGTGAGACTATCCAACTTTCGGTTGTTTAATCCACATTTCATTTTATTATCCAACGTTTGGTAGGACGATCCAACTTTCGGTTGTTTAATCCACATTTCATTTTACTATCCAACCTTCGCTTGGGATTTCGAACTTTGGTTTGGATAGTCCATATTTCATGTTACTATCCAACCTTTGTTGGGACTATCCAACTTTCGGTTGGATAATCCAGATTTCATTTTACTATCCAGCCTTTGGTGGGACCATCCAACTTTCGTTTGGATAATCCAGTTTTCTTGGTACTTTCCAACCTTCAATTGGACTATCCAACCTTCTTTGGGAATATCCGACTTTCGTTTTGGATAATCCAGATTTCATGTTACTATCAAAACTTTGGTGGGACTATCCAAATTTCGTTTGTTTAATCCAGATTTCACTTTATTATCCAACCTTTGTTGGGACTATCCAACTTTCGGTTGGATAATTCAGATTTCATGTTACTATCCAACCTTCGCTTAGAATATCAAACTTTCGTTTGGATAATCCAGATTTCATTTTACTATTCAGCCTTTGGCGGGACTATCCAACTTCGGTTGTTTAATGCAGATTTCATGTTACTTTCCAACATTCAATTGGACTATTCAACTTTCTTTGGGACTATCCAACTATCGTTTTGGATAATCCAGATTTCATGTTACTATCCAACTTTTGTTGGGACTATCCAACTTTCGGTTGGATGATCCAGATTTCATTTTACCATCCAGCCATTCGTGGGACTATCCAACTTTCGGTTGTTTAATCCAGATTTAATTTTATTATCCAACCTTTGGTGGAACTATCCAACTTTCGGTTGTTTAATCCACATTTCATTTTACTATCCAACCTTCAATTGGGATATCCAACTTTCGTTTGGTTAATCCAGATTTCATGTTACTTTCCAACCTTCAATTGGACTATCCAACCTTCTTTGGGACTATCCAACTTTCGTTTGGATAATCCAGATTTCATTTTACTATCCAGCCTTTGGTGGGACAATCCAACTTTCGGTTGTTAATCCAGATTTCATGTAACTTTCCAACCTTCAATTGGACTATCCAACCTTCTTTGGGACTATCCAACTTTCGTTTGGATAATCCAGTTTTCTTGTTACTTTCCAACCTTCAATTGGACTATCCAACCTTCTTTGGGACTATCCAACTTTCATTTTGTACGTTCCAGATTTCATTTTACTATCCAACGATTGGTTGGACTATCCAACTTTCGGTTGGATAATCCAGATTTCATTTTACTATACAACGTTTGGTTGGACTATCCAACTTTCGGTTGTTTAATACAGATTTCATGTTACATTCCAACCGTCAATTGGACTATCCAGCCTTCTTTGGGATTATCCCACTTTCAGTTGGATAATCCAGATTTCATTTTACTATCCAGCCTTTGGTGGGACTATCCAACTTTCGGTTGTTTAATCCACATTTCATTTTACTATCCAACCATCGCTTGGGATATCCAACTTTGGTTTGGATAGTCCATATTTCATTTTACCATCCAACCTTTAATTGGACTATCCAACCTTCTTTGGGACTATCCAATTTAGATTTTGGATAGTCCAGATTTCATTTTACTATCCAACGTTTGGTTGGACTATCCAACTTTCGGTTGGATAATCCAGATTTAATTTTACTATACAACGTTTGGTGGGACTATCCAACTTTAGGTTGGATAATCCAGATTTAATTTTACTATCCAGCCTTTGGTGGGACAATCCAACTTTCGGTTGTTTAATCCAGATTTCATGTAACTTTCCAACCTTCAATTGGACTATCCAAACTTCTTTCGGACTATCCAACTTTCGTTTTGGATAATCCAGATTTCATGTTACTTTCCAACCTTCCATTGAACTATCCAACCTTCTTTGGGACTATCCAACTTTCATTTTGGACATTCCAGATTTCATTTTACTATCCAACGTTTGTTTTCACTATCCAACTTTCGGTTGGATAATCCAGATTTCATTTTACTATACAACGTTTGGTGGGACTATCCAACTTTAGATTGGATAATCCAGATTTCATTTTACTATCCAGCCTTTGGTGGGACTATCCAACTTTCGATTGGATAATCCAGATTTAATTTTACTATCCAGCCTTTGGTGGGACTATCCAACTTTCGGTTGTTTAATCCAGATTTAATTTTATTATCCAACCTTTGGTGGAACTATCCAACTTTCGGTTGTTTAATCCACATTTCATTTTACTATCCAACCTTCAATTGGGATATCCAACATTCGTTTGGTTAATCGAGATTTCATGTTACTTTCCAACCTTCAATTGGACTATCCAACCTTCTTTGGGACTATTCAATTTAGATTTTGGATAGTCCAACTTTCGTTTGGTTAATCCAGATTTCATTTTACTATGCAACGTTTGGTGGGACTATCCAACTTTCGGTTGGATAATCCAGATTTCATTTTACTATCCACCCTTTGGTGGGACAATCCAACTTTCGGTTGTTAATCCAGAATTCATGTAACTATCCAACCTTCAATTGGACTATCCAACCTTCTTTGGGACTATCCAACTTTCGTTTGGATAGCCCATATTTCATTTTAATACCCAACCTTTGGTGGGACCATCCAACTTTCGTTTGGATAATCCAGTTTTCTTGTTACTTTCCAACCTTCAATTGGACTATCCAACCTTCTTTTGGACTATCCAACTTTCATTTTGGACATTCCAGATTTCATTTTACTATCCAACGTTTGGTTGGACTATCCAACTTTCGGTTGGATAATCCAGATTTCATTTTACTATACAACGTTTGGTGGGACTATCCAACTTTAGGTTTGATAATCCAGATTTAATTTTACTATCCAGCCTTTGGTGGGACAATCCAACTTTCGGTTGTTTAATCCAGATTTCATGTAACTTTCCAACCTTCAATTGGACTATCCAAACTTCTTTCGGACTATCCAACTTTCGTTTTGGATAATCCAGATTTCATGTTACTTTCCAACCTTCCATTGAACTATCCAACCTTCTTTGGGACTATCGAACTTTCATTTTGGACATTCCAGATTTCATTTTACTATCTAACCTTTGTTTGGACTATCCAACTTTCGGTTGGATAATCCAGATTTAATTTTACTATACAACGTTTGGTGGGACTATCCAACTTTAGGTTGGATAATCCAGATTTCATTTTACTATCCAGCCTCTGGTGGGACAATCCAACTTTCGGTTGTTTAATCCAGATTTCATGTAACTTTCAACCTTCAATTGGACCATCCAACCTTCTTTGGGACTATCCAACTTTCGTTTTGGATAAACCAGATTTCATGTTACTATCCAACCTTTGGTCGGACCATCCAACTTTCGTTTGGATAATCCAGATTTCATGTTACTTTCCAACCTTCCATTCAACTATCCAACCTTCTTCCGGACTATCCAACTTTCGATTGGATAATCCAGATTTCATTTTATTATCCAGCCTTTGGTGGGACTATCCAACTTTCAGTTGGATAATCCAGATTTCATTTTACTATCCAGTTTATGGTGGGACTATCCAAATTTCGTTTGTATAATCCAGATTTAATTTTACTATCCAATCTTTGGGGGGACTATCCAACCTTCTTCGGGACCATCCAATCTTCGTTTTGGATAATCCAGATTTCATGTTACTATCCAACCTTCTTTGGGACTATGCAATTTAGATTTTGGATAATCCAGATTTTATGTTACTATCCAACCTTTGGTGGGACTATCCAACTTTCGGTTGTTTAATCAAGATTAAACTTTATTATCCAACATTTGGTTGGACTATCCAACTTTCGGTTGTTTAATCAACATTTCATTTTACTATCCAACCATCGCTCGGGATATCCAACTTTGGTTTGGATAGTCCATATTTCATTTTACTATCCAACCTTTGGTGGGACTATCCAACTTTCGTTTGAATAATCCAGATTTCATTTTACTAACCAGCCTTTGGTGGGACTATCCAACTTTCGGTTGTTTAATGCAGATTTCATGTAACTTTCCAACATTCAATTGGACTATTCAACTTTCTTTGGGACTATCCAACTTTCGGTTGGATGATACAGATTTCATTTTACCATCCAGCCATTCGTGGGACTATCCAACTTTCGGTTGTTTAATCCACATTTCATTTTACTATCCAACCTTCAATTGGAATATCCAACTTTCGTTTGGTTAATCCAGATTTCATGTTACTTTCCAACCTTCAATTGGACTATCCAACCTTCTTTGGGACTATCCAATTTAGATTTTGGATAGTCCAGATTTTTTTTTACTATGCAGGGTTTGGTGGGACTATCAAACTTTCGGTTGGATAATCCATATTTCATTTTACTATCCAGCCTTTGGTGGGACAATCCAACTTTCGGTTGTTAATCCAGATTTCATGTAACTTTCCAACCTTCAATTGGACTATCCAACCTTCTTTGGGACTATCCAACTTTCATTTTGTACATTCCAGATTTCATTTTACTATCCAACGTTTGGTTGGACTATCCAACTTTCGGTTGGATAATCCAGATTTCATTTTACTATACAAAGTTTGGTTGGACTATCCAACTTTCGGTTGTTTAATCCACATTTCATTTTACTATCCAACCTTTGCTTGGGATGTTCAACTTTAGTTTGGATAGTCCATATTTAATTTTACTATCCAACCTTTGGTGGGACCATCCAACTTTCGTTTTGGATAATCCAGATTTTATGTTACTATCCAACCTTTGTTGGGACTATCCCACTTTCAGTTGGATAATCCAGATTTCATTTTACTATCCAGCTTTAGGTCAGACTATCCAACTTTCGGTTGTTTAATGCAGATTTCATGTTACTATCCAACATTCAATTGGACTATCCAACCTTCTTCGGGACTATCCAACTTTTGTTTAGGATAATCCAGATTTTATGTTACTATCCAACCTTTGTTGGGACTATCCCACTTTTGGTTGGATAATCCACATTTCATTTTACTATCCAACGTTTGGTGGTACTATCCAACTTTCGTTTGGATGATCCAGATTTAATTTTACTATCCAACCTTTGTTGGGACTATTCAACTTTCGGTTGGATAATCCAGATTTCATTTCACTATCCAACGTTTGGTGGGACTATCCAAATTTCGTTTGGATAATCCAGATTTCATTTTACTATCCAGCCTTTGGTGGGACCATCCAACTTTCGTTTGGTTAATCCAGATTTCATGTTACTTTCCAACCTTCAATTGGACTATCCAACCTTCTTTGGGACTATCCAATTTAGATTTTGGATACTCCAGATTTTATGTTACTATCCAACCTTTGGTGGGACTATCCAACTTTCGGTTGTTTAATCCAGATTACATGTTTTTATCCAACCTTGGGCCGGACTTTACAACTTTCGGTTTTTGAATCCACATTTCATATTACTATCCAACCTTCGCTTGGAATATCCAACTTTGGTTTGGATAGTCCATATTTCATGTTACTATCCAACCTTTGTTGGGACTATCCAACTTTCGGTTGGATAATCCAGATTTAATTTTACTATTCAGCCTTTGGTGGGACCATCCAACTTTCGTTTGGATAATCCAGTTTTCTTGTTACTTTCCAACCTTCAATTGGACTATCCAACCTTCTTTGGGAATATCCGACTTTCGTTTTGGATTATCCAGATTTCATGTTACTATCCAACCTTTGGTGGGACTATCCAGCTTTCGGTTGTATAATCCAGATTTCATGTTACTTTCCAACCTTCAATTGGATTATCTAACCTTCTTTGGGACTATCCAACATTCATTTTGGATAATTCAGATTTCATGTTACTATCCAACCTTCGCTTACAATATCAAACTTTCGTTTGGATAATCCAGATTTCATTTTACTATCCAGCCTTTGGTGGGACTATCCAACTTTCGTTTGGTTAATCCAGATTTCATGTTACTTTCCAACCTTCAATTGGACTATCCAACCTTCTTTGGGACTATCCAATTTAGATTTTGGATAGTCCAGATTTTTTTTTACTATGCAAGGTTTGGTGGGACTATCCAACTTTCGGTTGGATAATCCATATTTAATTTTACTATACAGCCTTTGGTGGGACAATCCAACTTTCGGTTGTTAATCCAGATTTCATGTAACTTTCCAACCTTCAATTAGACTATCCAACCTTCTTTGGGACTATCCAACTTTCATTTTGTACATTCCAGATTTCATTTTACTATCCAACGTTTGGTTGGACTATCCAACTTTCGGTTGGATAATCCAGATTTCATTTTACTATCCAACCTTTGCTTGGGATGTTCAACTTTAGTTTGGATAGTCCATATTTAATTTTACTATCCAACCTTTGGTGGGACCATCCAACTTTCGTTTTGGATAATCCAGATTTTATGTTACTATCCAACCTTTGTTGGGACTATCCCACTTTCGGTTGGATAATCCACATTTCATTTTACTATCCAACGTTTGGTGGTACTATCCAACTTTCGTTTGGATGATCCAGATTTAATTTTACTATCCAACCTTTGTTGGGACTATTCAACTTTCGGTTGGATAATCCAGATTTCATTTTACTATCCAACCTTTGTTGGGACTATCCCACTTTCGGTTGGATAATCCACATTTCATTTTACTATCCAACGTTTGGTGGTACTATCCAACTTTCGTTTGGATGATCCAGATTTAATTTTACTATCCAACCTTTGTTGGGACTATTCAACTTTCGGTTGGATAATCCAGATTTCATTTCACTATCCAACGTTTGGTGGGACTATCCAAATTTCGTTTGGATAATCCAGATTTCATTTTACTATCCAGCCTTTGGTGGGACCATCCAACTTTCGTTTGGTTAATCCAGATTTCATGTTACTTTCCAACCATCAATTGGACTATCCAACCTTCTTTGGGACTATCCAATTTAGATTTTGGATATTCCAGATTTTATGTTACTATCCAACCTTTGGTGGGACTATCCAACTTTCGGTTGTTTAATCCAGATTACATGTTTTTATCCAACCTTGGGCCGGACTTTACAACTTTCGGTTTTTGAATCCACATTTCATATTACTATCCAACCTTCGCTTGGAATATCCAACTTTGGTTTGGATAGTCCATATTTCATGTTACTATCCAACCTTTGTTCGGACTATCCAACTTTCGGTTGGATAATCCAGATTTAATTTTACTATTCAGCCTTTGGTGGGACCATCCAACTTTCGTTTGGATAATCCAGTTTTCTTGTTACTTTCCAACCTTCAATTGGACTACCCAACCTTCTTTGGGAATATCCGACTTTCGTTTTGGATTATCCAGATTTCATGTTACTATCCAACCTTTGGTGGGACTATCCAGCTTTCGGTTGTATAATCCAGTTTTCTTGTTACTTTCCAACCTTCAATTGGACTATCCAACCTTCTTTGGGAATATCCGACTTTCGTTTTGGATTATCCAGATTTCATGTTACTATCCAACCTTTGGTGGGACTATCCAGCTTTCGGTTGTATAATCCAGATTTCATGTTACTTTCCAACCTTCAATTGGACTATCTAACCTTCTTTGGGACTATCCAACATTCATTTTGGATAATTCAGATTTCATGTTACTATCCAACCTTACCTTGCAATATCAAACTTTCGTTTGGATAATCCAGATTTCATTTTACTATCCAGCCTTTGGTGGGACTATCCAACTTTCGTTTGGTTAATCCAGATTTCATGTTACTTTCCAACCTTCAATTGGACTATCCAACCTTCTTTGGGACTATCCAAATTAGATTTTGGATAGTCAAGATTTTTTTTTACTATGCAAGGTTTGGTGGGACTATCCAAATTTCGTTTGGATAATCCAGATTTCATTTTACTATCCAGCCTTTGGTGGGACCATCCAACTTTCGTTTGGTTAATCCAGATTTCATGTAACTTTCCAACCTTCAATTGGACTATCCAACCTTCTTTGGGACTATCCAATTTAGATTTTGGATACTCCAGATTTTATGTTACTATCCAACCTTTGGTGGGACTATCCAACTTTCGGTTGTTTAATCCAGATTACATGTTTTTATCCAATCTTGGGCCGGACTTTACAACTTTCGGTTTTTGAATCCACATTTCATATTACTATCCAACCTTCGCTTGGAATATCCAACTTTGGTTTGGATAGTCCATATTTCATGTTACTATCCAACCTTTGTTGGGACTATCCAACTTTCGGTTGGATAATCCAGATTTCATTTTACTATCCAGCTTTTGGTGGGACAATCCAACTCTAGGTTGTTAATCCAGATTTCATTTAACTTTCCAAACTTCAATTGGACTATCCAACCTTCTTTGGGACTATCCAACTTCCGTTTGGATAGCCCATATTTCATTTTAATATCCAACCTTTGGTGGGACCATCCAACTTTCATTTGGATAATCCAGTTTTCTTGTTAATTTCGAACCTTCAATTGGACTATCCAACCTTCTTTGGGACTATCCAACTTTCATTTTGGACATTCCAGATTTCATTTTACTATGCAACGTTTGGTGGGACCATCCAACTTTCGTTTTGGATAATCCAGATTTTATGTTACTATCCAACCTTTGTTGGGACTATCCCACTTTCAGTTGGATAATCCAGATTTCATTTTACTATCCAGCTTTAGGTCAGACTATCCAACTTTCGGTTGTTTAATGCAGATTTCATGTTACTATCCAACATTCAATTGGACTATCCAACCTTCTTCGGGACTATCCAACTTTTGTTTTGGATAATCCAGATTTTATGTTACTATCCAACCTTTGTTGGGACTATCCCACTTTCGGTTGGATAATCCACATTTCATTTTACTATCCAACGTTTGGTGGTACTATCCAACTTTCGTTTGGATGATCCAGATTTAATTTTACTATCCAACCTTTTTTGGGACTATCCAACTTTCAGTTGGATAATCCAGATTTCATTTCACTATCCAAAGTTTGGTGGGACTATCCAAATTTTGTTTGGATAATCCAGATTTCATTTTACTATCCAGCCTTTGGTGGGACCATCCAACTTTCGTTTGGTTAATCCAGATTTCATGTTACTTTCCAACCTTCAATTGGACTATCCAACCTTCTTTGGGACTATCCAATTTAGATTTTGGATACTCCAGATTTTATGTTACTATCCAACCTTTGGTTGTTTAATCCAGATTACATGTTTTTATCCAACCTTGGGCCGGACTTTACAACTTTCGGTTTTTGAATCCACATTTCATATTACTATCCAACCTTCGCTTGGAATATCCGACTTTGGTTTGGATAGTCCATATTTCATGTTACTATCCAACCTTTGTTGGGACTATCCAACTTTCGGTTGAATAATCCAGATTTAATTTTACTATTCAGCCTTTGGTGGGACCATCCAACTTTCGTTTGGATAATCCAGTTTTCTTGTTACTTTCCAACCTTCAATTGGACTATCCAACCTTCTTTGGGAATATCCGATTTTCGTTTTGGATTATCCAGATTTCATGTTACTATCCAACCTTTGGTGGGACTATCCAGCTTTCGGTTGTATAATCCAGATTTCATGTTACTTTCCAACCTTCGCTTGCAATATCAAACTTTCGTTTGGATAATCCAGATTTCATTTTACTATCCAGCTTTAGGTCAGACTATCCATCTTTCGGTTGTTTAATGCAGATTTCATGTTACTATCCAACATTCAATTGGACTATCCAACCTTCTTCGGGACTATCCAACTTTTGTTTTGGATAATCCTGATTTTATGTTACAATGCAACCTTTGTTGGGACTATCCCACTTTCGGTTGGATAACCCACATTTCATTTTACTATCCAACGTTTGGTGGTACAATCCAACTTTCGTTTGGATGATCCAGATTTAATTTTACTATCCAACCTTTGTTGGGACTATCCAACTTTCGGTTGGATAATCCAGATTTCATTTCACTATCCAACGTTTGGTGGGACTATCCAAATTTCGTTTGGATAATCCAGATTTCATTTTACTATCCAGCCTTTGGTGGGACCATCCAACTTTCGTTTGGTTAATCCAGATTTCATGTTACTTTCCAACCTTCAATTGGACTATCCAACCTTCTTTGGGACTATCCAATTTAGATTTTGGATACTCCAGATTTTATGTTACTATCCAACCTTTGGTGGGACTATCCAACTTTCGGTTGTTTAATCCAGATTACATGTTTTTATCCAACCTTGGGCCGGACTTTACAACTTTCGGTTTTTGAATCCACATTTCATATTACTATCCAACCTTCGCTTGGAATATCCAACTTTGGTTTGGATAGTCCATATTTCATGTTACTATCCAACCTTTGTTGGGACTATCCAACTTTCGGTTGGATAATCCAGATTTCATTTTACTATCCAGCTTTTGGTGGGACAATCCAACTCTACGTTGTTAATCCAGATTTCATTTAACTTTCCAAACTTCAATTGGACTATCCAACCTTCTTTGGGACTATCCAACTTCCGTTTGGATAGCCCATATTTCATTTTAATATCCAACCTTTGGTGGGACCATCCAACTTTCATTTGGATAATCCAGTTTTCTTGTTAATTTCAAACCTTCAATTGGACTATCCAACCTTCTTTGGGACTATCCAACTTTCATTTTGGACATTCCAGATTTCATTTTACTATGCAACGTTTGGTTGGACTATCCAACTTTCGGTTGGATAATCCAGATTTAATTTTACTATCCAGCCTTTGGTGGGATTATCCAACTTTCGGTTGTTTAACACACATTTCATGTTACTTTCCAACCGTCAATTGGACTATCCAGCCTTCTTTGGGACTATCCAACTTTCTTTTGATAATCCAGATTTCATGTTACTATCCAACTTTTGTTGGGACTATCCAACTTTCGGTTGGATGATCCAGATTTCATTTTACCATCCAGCCGTTCGTGGGACTATCCAACTTTCGGCTGTTTAATCCACATTTCATTTTACTATCCAACCTTCGATTGGGATATCCAACTTTCGTTTGGTTAATCCAGATTTCATGTTACTTTCCAACCTTCAATTGGACTATCCAACCTTCTTTGGGACTATCCGACTTTCTTTTTGGATAATCCAGATTTCATGTAACTATCCAACCTTTGGTGGGACTATCCAACTTTCGGTTGTTTAATCAAGATTAAACTTTATTATCCAACATTTGGTTGGACTTTCAAACTTTCGGTTGTTTAATCCACATTTCATTTTACTATCCAACCATCGCTTGGGATATCCAACTTTCGTTTGGTTAATCCAGATTTCATGTTACTATCCCAACTTTGGTGGGACTATCCAACTTTCGGTTGGATAATCCAGATTTCATTTTACTATCCAACCTTCGCTTGGAATATCAAACTTTCGTTTGGATAATCCAGATTTCATTTTACTATCCAGCCTTTGGTGGGACTATCCGACTTTCGGTTGTTTAATGCATATTTCATGTTACTTTCCAACATTCAATTAGACTATTCAACTTTCTTTGGGACTATCCAACTATCGTTTTGGATAATCCAGATTTCATGTTACTATCCAACTTTCGGTTGTTTAATCCAGATTTAATTTTATTATCCAACGTTTGGTGGGACTATCCAACTTTCGGTTGTTTAATCCACATTTCATTTTACTATCCAACCTTTGCTTGGGATTTTCAACTTTGGTTTGGATAGTCCATATTTAATTTTACTATCCAACCTTTGGTGGGACTATCCAACTTTCGGTTGGATAATCCAGATTTCATTTTACTATCCAGTTTATGGTGGGACTATCCAAATTTCGTTTGTATAATCCAGATTTAATTTTACTATCCAATCTTTGGTGGTGGGGCTATCCAACCTTCTTCGGGACCATCCAATCTTCGTTTTGGATAATCCAGATTTCATGTTACTATCCAACCTTCTTTGTGACTATCCAATTTAGATTTTGGATAATCCAGATTTTATGTTACTATCCAACCTTTGGTGGGACTATCCAACTTTCGGTTGGATAATCCAGATTTAATTTTACTATCCAGCCTTTGGTGGGACCATCCAACTTTCGTATGGATAATCCAGTTTTCTTGTTACTTTCCAACCTTCTTTGGGAATATCCGACTTTCGTTTTGGATAATCCAGATTTCATGTTACTATCCAATCTTTGGTTGGACTATCCAACTTTCGGTTGTTTAATCAAGATTAAACTTTATTATCCAACATTTGGTTGGACGTTCCAACTTTCGGTTGTTTAATCCACATTTCATTTTACTATCCAACCATCGCTTGGGATATCCAACTTTGGTTTGGATAGTCCAGATTTCATTTTACTATCCAGCCTTTGGTGGGACCATCCAACTTTCGTTTGGTTAATCCAGATTTCATGTTACTTTCCAACCATCAATTGGACTATCCAACCTTCTTTGGGACTATCCAATTTAGATTTTGGATACTCCAGATTTTATGTTACTATCCAACCTTTGGTGGGACTATCCAACTTTCGGTTGTTTAATCCAGATTACATGTTTTTATCCAACCTTGGGCCGGACTTTACAACTTTCGGTTTTTGAATCCACATTTCATATTACTATCCAACCTTCGCTTGGAATATCCAACTTTGGTTTGGATAGTCCATATTTCATGTTACTATCCAACCTTTGTTGGGACTATCCAACTTTCGGTTGGATAATCCAGATTTAATTTTACTATTCAGCCTTTGGTGGGACCATCCAACTTTCGTTTGGATAATCCAGTTTTCTTGTTACTTTCCAACCTTCAATTGGACTATCCAACCTTCTTTGGGAATATCCGACTTTCGTTTTGGATTATCCAGATTTCATGTTACTATCCAACCTTTGGTGGGACTATCCAGCTTTCGGTTGTATAATCCAGTTTTCTTGTTACTTTCCAACCTTCAATTGGACTATCCAACCTTCTTTGGGAATATCCGACTTTCGTTTTGGATTATCCAGATTTCATGTTACTATCCAACCTTTGGTGGGACTATCCAGCTTTCGGTTGTATAATCCAGATTTCATGTTACTTTCCAACCTTCAATTGGACTATCTAACCTTCTTTGGGACTATCCAACATTCATTTTGGATAATTCAGATTTCATGTTACTATCCAACCTTACCTTGCAATATCAAACTTTCGTTTGGATAATCCAGATTTCATTTTACTATCCAGCCTTTGGTGGGACTATCCAACTTTCGTTTGGTTAATCCAGATTTCATGTTACTTTCCAACCTTCAATTGGACTATCCAACCTTCTTTGGGACTATCCAAATTAGATTTTGGATAGTCCAGATTTTTTTTTACTATGCAAGGTTTGGTGGGACTATCCAACTTTCGGTTGGATAATCCATATTTCATTTTACTATCCAGCCTTTGGTGGGACAATCCAACTTTCGGTTGTTAATCCAGATTTCATGTAACTTTCCAACCTTCAATTGGACTATCCAACCTTCTTTGGGACTATCCAACTTTCATTTTGTACATTCCAGATTTCATTTTACTATCCAACGTTTGGTTGGACTATCCAACTTTCGGTTGTTTAATCCACATTTCATTTTACTATCCAACCTTTGCTTGGGATGTTCAACTTTAGTTTGGATAGGCCATATTTAATTTTACTATCCAGACTTTGGTGGGACCATCCAACTTTCGTTTTGGATAATCCAGATTTTATGTTACTATCCAACCTTTGTTGGGACTATCCCACTTTCAGTTGGATAATCCAGATTTCATTTTACTATCCAGCTTTAGGTCAGACTATCCAACTTTCGGTTGTTTAATGCAGATTTCATGTTACTATCCAACATTCAATTGGACTATCCAACCTTCTTCGGGACTATCCAACTTTTGTTTTGGATAATCCAGATTTTATGTTACTATCCAACCTTTGTTGGGACTATCCCACTTTCGGTTGGATAATCCACATTTCATTTTACTATCCAACGTTTGGTGGTACTATCCAACTTTCGTTTGGATGATCCAGATTTAATTTTACTATCCAACCTTTTTTGGGACTATCCAACTTTCAGTTGGATAATCCAGATTTCATTTCACTATCCAAAGTTTGGTGGGACTATCCAAATTTTGTTTGGATAATCCAGATTTCATTTTACTATCCAGCCTTTGGTGGGACCATCCAACTTTCGTTTGGTTAATCCAGATTTCATGTTACTTTCCAACCTTCAATTGGACTATCCAACCTTCTTTGGGACTATCCAATTTAGATTTTGGATACTCCAGATTTTATGTTACTATCCAACCTTTGGTGGGACTATCCAACTTTCGGTTGTTTAATCCAGATTACATGTTTTTATCCAACCTTGGGCCGGACTTTACAACTTTCGGTTTTTGAATCCACATTTCATATTACTATCCAACCTTCGCTTGGAATATCCGACTTTGGTTTGGATAGTCCATATTTCATGTTACTATCCAACCTTTGTTGGGACTATCCAACTTTCGGTTGAATAATCCAGATTTAATTTTACTATTCAGCCTTTGGTGGGACCATCCAACTTTCGTTTGGATAATCCAGTTTTCTTGTTACTTTCCAACCTTCAATTGGACTATCCAACCTTCTTTGGGAATATCCGATTTTCGTTTTGGATTATCCAGATTTCATGTTACTATCCAACCTTTGGTGGGACTATCCAGCTTTCGGTTGTATAATCCAGATTTCATGTTACTTTCCAACCTTCAATTGGACTATCTAACCTTCTTTGGGACTATCCAACATTCATTTTGGATAATTCAGATTTCATGTTACTATCCAACCTTCGCTTGCAATATCAAACTTTCGTTTGGATAATCCAGATTTCATTTTACTATCCAGCTTTAGGTCAGACTATCCATCTTTCGGTTGTTTAATGCAGATTTCATGTTACTATCCAACATTCAATTGGACTATCCAACCTTCTTCGGGACTATCCAACTTTTGTTTTGGATAATCCTGATTTTATGTTACAATGCAACCTTTGTTGGGACTATCCCACTTTCGGTTGGATAACCCACATTTCATTTTACTATCCAACGTTTGGTGGTACAATCCAACTTTCGTTTGGATGATCCAGATTTAATTTTACTATCCAACCTTTGTTGGGACTATCCAACTTTCGGTTGGATAATCCAGATTTCATTTCACTATCCAACGTTTGGTGGGACTATCCAAATTTCGTTTGGATAATCCAGATTTCATTTTACTATCCAGCCTTTGGTGGGACCATCCAACTTTCGTTTGGTTAATCCAGATTTCATGTTACTTTCCAACCTTCAATTGGACTATCCAACCTTCTTTGGGACTATCCAATTTCGATTTTGGATACTCCAGATTTTATGTTACTATCCAACCTTTGGTGGGACTATCCAACTTTCGGTTGTTTAATCCAGATTACATGTTTTTATCCAACCTTGGGCCGGACTTTACAACTTTCGGTTTTTGAATCCACATTTCATATTACTATCCAACCTTCGCTTGGAATATCCAACTTTGGTTTGGATAGTCCATATTTCATGTTACTATCCAACCTTTGTTGGGACTATCCAACTTTCGGTTGGATAATCCAGATTTCATTTTACTATCCAGCTTTTGGTGGGACAATCCAACTCTAGGTTGTTAATCCAGATTTCATTTAACTTTCCAAACTTCAATTGGACTATCCAACCTTCTTTGGGACTATCCAACTTCCGTTTGGATAGCCCATATTTCATTTTAATATCCAACCTTTGGTGGGACCATCCAACTTTCATTTGGATAATCCAGTTTTCTTGTTAATTTCGAACCTTCAATTGGACTATCCAACCTTCTTTGGGACTATCCAACTTTCATTTTGGACATTCCAGATTTCATTTTACTATGCAATTTTTGGTTGGACTATCCAACTTTCGGTTGGATAATCCAGATTTAATTTTACTATCCAGCCTTTGGTGGGATTATCCAACTTTCGGTTGTTTAACACACATTTCATGTTACTTTCCAACCGTCAATTGGACTATCCAGCCTTCTTTGGGACTATCCAACTTTCTTTTGATAATCCAGATTTCATGTTACTATCCAACTTTTGTTGGGACTATCCAACTTTCGGTTGGATGATCCAGATTTCATTTTACCATCCAGCCGTTCGTGGGACTATCCAACTTTCGGCTGTTTAATCCACATTTCATTTTACTATCCAACCTTCGATTGGGATATCCAACTTTCGTTTGGTTAATCCAGATTTCATGTTACTTTCCAACCTTCAATTGGACTATCCAACCTTCTATGGGACTATCCGACTTTCTTTTTGGATAATCCAGATTTCATGTAACTATCCAACCTTTGGTGGGACTATCCAACTTTCGGTTGTTTAATCAAGATTAAACTTTATTATCCAACATTTGGTTGGACTTTCCAACTTTCGGTTGTTTAATCCACATTTCATTTTACTATCCAACCATCGCTTGGGATATCCAACTTTCGTTTGGTTAATCCAGATTTCATGTTACTATCCCAACTTTGGTGGGACTATCCAACTTTCGTTTGGATAATCCAGATTTCATTTTACTATCCAGCCTTTGGTGGGACTATCCGACTTTCGGTTGTTTAATGCATATTTCATGTTACTTTCCAACATTCAATTAGACTATTCAACTTTCTTTGGGACTATCCAACTATCGTTTTGGATAATCCAGATTTCATGTTACTATCCAACTTTCGGTTGTTTAATCCAGATTTAATTTTATTATCCAACGTTTGGTGGGACTATCCAACTTTCGGTTGTTTAATCCACATTTCATTTTACTATCCAACCTTTGCTTGGGATTTTCAACTTTGGTTTGGATAGTCCATATTTAATTTTACTATCCAACCTTTGGTGGGACTATCCAACTTTCGGTTGGATAATCCAGATTTCATTTTACTATCCAGTTTATGGTGGGACTATCCAAATTTCGTTTGTATAATCCAGATTTAATTTTACTATCCAATCTTTGGTGGTGGGGCTATCCAACCTTCTTCGGGACCATCCAATCTTCGTTTTGGATAATCCAGATTTCATGTTACTATCCAACCTTCTTTGTGACTATCCAATTTAGATTTTGGATAATCCAGATTTTATGTTACTATCCAACCTTTGGTGGGACTATCCAACTTTCGGTTGGATAATCCAGATTTAATTTTACTATCCAGCCTTTGGTGGGACCATCCAACTTTCGTATGGATAATCCAGTTTTCTTGTTACTTTCCAACCTTCTTTGGGAATATCCGACTTTCGTTTTGGATAATCCAGATTTCATGTTACTATCCAATCTTTGGTTGGACTATCCAACTTTCGGTTGTTTAATCAAGATTAAACTTTATTATCCAACATTTGGTTGGACGTTCCAACTTTCGGTTGTTTAATCCACATTTCATTTTACTATCCAACCATCGCTTGGGATATCCAACTTTGGTTTGGATAGTCCAGATTTCATTTTACTATCCAGCCTTTGGTGGGACTATCCAACTTTCGGTTGTTTAACCCACATTTCATTTTACTATCCAACCTTTGGTGGGACCAGCCAACTTTAATTTGGATAATCCAGTTTTCTTGTTACTTTCCAATCTTCAATTGGACTATCCAACCTTCTTTGGGACTATCCGACTTTCGTTTTGGATAATCCAGATTTCATTTTACTATCCAACGTTTGGTTTAACTATCCAACTTTCGGTTGGATAATCTAGATTTCATATTACTATCCAACGTTTGATGGGACTATCCAACTTTAGGTTGGATAATCCAGATTTCATGTAACTTTCCAACCTTCTTTGGGACTATCCAACTTTCGTTTTGGATAATCCATATTTCATGTTGCTATCCAACCTTTGTTGGGACCATCTAACTTTCGTTTGGATAATCCAGATTTCATGTAAAATTCCAACCTTCAATTGGACTATCTAACCTTCTTTGGGACTATCCAATATCCATTTTGGATAATTCAGATTTCATGTTACTATCCATCCTTCGCTTGGAATATCAAACTTTCGTTTGGATAATCCAGATTTCATTTTACTATCAAGCCTTTGGTGGGACTATCCAACTTTTGGTTGTTTAATGCAGATTTCATGTTACTTTCCGACATTCAATTGGACTATTCAACTTTCTTTGGGACTATCCAACTATCGTTTTGGATAATCCAGATTTCATGTTACTATCCAACTTTTGTTGGGACCATCCAACTTTCGGTTGGATGATCCAGATTTCATTGTACCATCCAGCCGTTCGTGGGACTATCCAACTTTCGTTTTTGATAATCCAGATATTATGTTACTATCCAACCTTTGTTGGGACTATCCAACTTTCGGTTGGATAATCCAGATTTCATTTTACTATCCAGCCTTTGGTGGGACTATCCAACTTTCGGTTGGATAATCCAGATTTCATTTTACTATCCAGTTTATGGTGGGACTATCCAAATTTCGTTTGTATAATCCAGATTTAATTTTATTATCCAATCTTTGGTGGTGGGGCTATCCAACCTTCTTCGGGACCATCCAATCTTCGTTTTGGATAATCCAGATTTCATGTTACTATCCAACCTTCTTTGTGACTATCCAATTTAGATTTTGGATAATCCAGATTTTATGTTACTATCCAACCTTTGGTGGGACTATCCAACTTTCGGTTGGATAATCCAGATTTAATTTTACTATCCAGCCTTTGGTGGGACCATCCAACTTTCGTATGGATAATCCAGTTTTCTTGTTACTTTCCAACCTTCTTTGGGAATATCCGACTTTCGTTTTGGATAATCCAGATTTCATGTTACTATCCAACCTTTGGTTGGACTATCCAACTTTCGGTTATTTAATCAAGATTATACTTTATTATCCAACATTTGGTTGGACGTTCCAACTTTCGGTTGTTTAATCCACATTTCATTTTACTATCCAACCATCGCTTGGGATATCCAACTTTGGTTTGGATAGTCCAGATTTCATTTTACTATCCAGCCTTTGGTGGGACTATCCAACTTTCGGTTGTTTAACCCACATTTCATTTTACTATCCAACCTTTGGTGGGACCAGCCAACTTTAATTTGGATAATCCAGTTTTCTTGTTACTTTCCAATCTTCAATTGGACTATCCAACCTTCTTTGGGACTATCCGACTTTCGTTTTGGATAATCCAGATTTCATTTTACTATCCAACGTTTGGTGGAACTATCCAACTTTCGGTTGGATAATCTAGATTTCATATTACTATCCAACGTTTGATGGGACTATCCAACTTTAGGTTGGATAATCCAGTTTTCTTGTTACTTTCCAATCTTCAATTGGACTATCCAACCTTCTTTGGGACTATCCGACTTTCGTTTTGGATAATCCAGATTTCATTTTACTATCCAACGTTTGGTGGGACCATCTAACTTTCGTTTGGATAATCCAGATTTCATGTAAAATTCCAACCTTCAATTGGACTATCTAACCTTCTTTGGGACTATCCAATATCCATTTTGGATAATTCAGATTTCATGTTACTATCCATCCTTCGCTTGGAATATCAAACTTTCGTTTGGATAATCCAGATTTCATTTTACTATCAAGCCTTTGGTGGGACTATCCAACTTTCGGTTGTTTAATGCAGATTTCATGTTACTTTCCGACATTCAATTGGACTATTCAACTTTCTTTGGGACTATCCAACTATCGTTTTGGATAATCCAGATTTCATGTTACTATCCAACTTTTGTTGGGACCATCCAACTTTCGGTTGGATGATCCAGATTTCATCGTACCATCCAGCCGTTCGTTAGACTATGCAACTTTCGGCTGTTTAATCCACATTTCATTTTACTATCCAACCTTCAACTGGGATATCTAACTTTCGTTTGGTTAATCCAGATTTCATGTTACTTTCCAACCTTCAATTGGACTATCCAACCTTCTTTGGGACTATCCAATTTAGATTTTGGATAGTCCACATTTCATTTTACTATCCAACGTTTGGTGGGACTATCCAACTTTCGGTTGGATAATCCAGATTTAATTTTACTATCCATCCTTTGGTGGGACAAACCAACTTTTGGTTGTTAATCCAGATTTCATGTAACTTTCCAACCTTCAATTGGACTATCCAACCTTCTTTGGGACTATCCCACTTTTATTTTTAGACATTCCAGATTTCATTTTACTATGCAACGTTTGGTTGGACTATCCAACTTTCGGTTGGATAATCCAGATTTCATTTTACTATACAACGTTTGGTGGGACTATCCAACTTTCGGTTTTTTAATGCAGATTTCATGTTACTTTCCAACATTCAATTGGACTATTCAACTGTCTCTGGGACTATCCAACTTTCAGTTGGATTATCCAGATTTCATTTTATTATCCAGCCTTTGGTGGGACCTTCCAACTTTCGGTTGTTTAATCCAGATTTCATGTAACTTTCCAAACTCTAATTAGACTATCCAACCCTCTTTCGGACTATCCAACTTTCGTTTTGGATAATCCAGATTTCATGTTACTATCCAACCTTTGGTGGGACCATCAAACTTTCGTTTTGGATAATCCAGTTTTCTTGTTACTTTCCAACCTTCAATTGGACTATCCAACCTTCTTTGGGACTATCCAACTTTCATTTTGGACATTGCAGATTTTATTTTACTATCCAACGTTTGGTTGGACTATCCAACTTTCGTTTGGATAATCCAGATTTAATTTTACTATACAACGTTTGGTAGAACTATCCAACTTTAGGTTGGATAATCCAGATTTCATTTTACTATCCAGCCTTTGGTGGGACAATCCAACTTTCGGTTGTTTAATCCAGTTTTCATGTTACTTTCCAACCTTCCATTGAACTATCCAACCTTCTTCGGGACTATCCAACTTTCGTTTTGGATAATCCAGATATAATGTTACTATCCAACCTTTGTTGGGACTATCCAACTTTCGGTTAGATAATCCAGATTTCATTTTACTATCGAGTTTATGGTGGGACTATCCAAATTTCGTTTGTATAATCCAGATTTAATTTTACTATCCAATCTTTGGTGGGACTATCCAACTTTCATTTTGGACATTCCAGATTTCATTTTACTACGCAACATTTGGTTGGACTATCCAACTTTCGGTTGGATAATCCAGATTTCATTTTACTATACAACGTTTGGTTGGACTATCCAACTTTCGGTTGTTTAATGCAGATTTCATGTTACTTTCCAACATTCAATTGGACTATTCAACTTTCTCTGGGACTATCCAACTTTCAGTTGGATTATCCAGATTTCATTTTACTATCCAACGTTTGGTGGGACTATCCAACTTTCGTTTGGATAATCCAGATTTCATTTTATTAATCCAGCCTTTGGTGGGACCTTCCAACTTTCGGTTGTTTAATCCAGATTTCATGTAACTTTCCAAACTTCAATTGGACTATCCAACCTTCTTTGGGACTATCCAACTTTCGTTTTGGATAATCCAGTTTTCTTGTTACTTTCCAACCTTCAATTGGACTATCCAGCCTTCTTTGGGACTATCCAAATTTCATTTTGGACATTGCAGATTTCATTTTACTATCCAACGTTTGGTTGGACTATCCAACTTTCGTTTTGATAATCCAGATTTCATTTTACTATACAACGTTTGGTGGGACTATCCAACATTAGGTTGGATAATCCAGATTTCATTTTACTACCCAGTTTATGGTGGGACTATCCAAATTTCGTTTGTATAATCCAGATTTAATTTTACTATCCAATCTTTGGTGGGACTATCCAACCTTCTTCGGGACCATCCAACTTTCGTTTTGGATAATCCAGATATAATGTTACTATCCAACCTTTGTTGGGACTATCCAACTTTCGGTTAGATAATCCAGATTTCATTTTACTATCGAGTTTATGGTGGGACTATCCAAATTTCGTTTGTATAATCCAGATTTAATTTTACTATCCAATCTTTGGTGGGACTATCCAACTTTCATTTTGGACATTCCAGATTTCATTTTACTACGCAACATTTGGTTGGACTATCCAACTTTCGGTTGGATAATCCAGATTTCATTTTACTATACAACGTTTGGTGGGACTATCCAACTTTCGGTTGTTTATTGCAGATTTCATGTTACTTTCCAACATTCAATTGGACTATTCAACTTTCTCTGGGACTATCCAACTTTCAGTTGGATTATCCAGATTTCATTTTACTATCCAACGTTTGGTGGGACTATCCAACTTTCGTTTGGATAATCCAGATTTCATTTTATTATCCAGCCTTTGGTGGGACCTTCCAACTTTCGGTTGTTTAATCCAGATTTCATGTAACTTTCCAAACATCAATTGGACTATCCAACCTTCTTTGGGACTATCCAACTTTCGTTTTGGATAATCCAGTTTTCTTGTTACTTTCCAACCTTCAATTGGACTATCCAGCCTTCTTTGGGACTATCCAAATTTCATTTTGGACATTGCAGATTTCATTTTACTATCCAACGTTTGGTTGGACTATCCAACTTTCGTTTTGATAATCCAGATTTCATTTTACTATACAACGTTTGGTGGGACTATCCAACATTAGGTTGGATAATCCAGATTTCATTTTACTATCCAGCCTTTGGTGGGACAATCCAACTTTCGGTTGTTTAATCCAGATTTCATTTTACTTTCCAACCTTCCATTGAACTATCCAACCTTCTTCGGGACTATCCAACTTTCGTTTTGGATAATCCAGATATTATGTTACTATCCAACCTTTGTTGGGACTATCCAACTTTCGGTTGGATAATCCAGATTTCATTTTACTATCCAGCCTTTGGTGGGACTATCCAACTTTCGGTTTGATGATCCAGATTTCATTTTACTACCCAGTTTATGGTGGGACTATCCAAATTTCGTTTGTATAATCCAGATTTAATTTTACTATCCAATCTTTGGTGGGACTATCCAACCTTCTTCGGGACCATCCAACTTTCGTTTTGGATAATCCAGATATAATGTTACTATCCAACCTTTGTTGGGACTATCCAACTTTCGGTTAGATAATCCAGATTTCATTTTACTATCCAGTTTATGGTGGGACTATACAAATTTCGTTTGTATAATCCAGATTTAATTTTACTATCCAATCTTTGGTGGGACTATCCATCTTTCATTTTGGACATTCCAGATTTCATTTTACTACGCAACGTTTGGTTGGACTATCCAACTTTCGGTTGGATAATCCAGATTTCATTTTACTATACAACGTTTGGTGGGACTATCCAACTTTCGGTTGTTTAATGCAGATTTCATGTTACTTTCCAACATTCAATTGGACTATTCAACTTTCTCTGGGACTATCCAACTTTCAGTTGGATTATCCAGATTTCATGTTACTATCCAACGTTTGGTGGGACTATCCAACTTTCGTTTGGATGATCCAGATTTCATTTTATTATCCAGCCTTTGGTGGGACCTTCCAACTTTCGGTTGTTTAATCCAGATTTCATGTAACTTTCCAAACTTCAATTGGACTATCCAACCTTCTTTGGGACTATCCAACTTTCGTTTTGGATAATCCAGTTATCTTGTTACTTTCCAACCTTCAATTGGACTATCCAGCCTTCTTTGGGACTATCCAAATTTCATTTTGGACATTGCAGATTTCATTTTACTATCCAACGTTTGGTTGGACTATCCAACTTTTGTTTTGATAATCCAGATTTCATTTTACTATACAACGTTTGGTGGGACTATCCAACTTTAGGTTGGATAATCCAGATTTAATTTTACTATCCAGCCTTTGGTGGGACAATCCAACTTTCGGTTGTTTAATCCAGATTTCATTTTACTTTCCAACCTTCCATTGAACTATCCAACCTTCTTCGGGACTATCCAACTTTCGTTTTGGATAATCCAGATATTATGTTACTATCCAACCTTTGTTGGGACTATCCAACTTTCGGTTGTTTAATCAAGATTAAACTTTATTATCCAACATTTGGTTGGACTATCCAACTTTCGGTTGTTTAATCAACATTTCATTTTACTATCCAACCATCGCTTGGGATATCCAACTTTGGTTTGGATAGTCCATATTTCATTTTACTATCCAACCTTTGGTGGGACTATCCAACTTTCGTTTGAATAATCCAGATTTCATTTTACTAACCAGCCTTTGGTGGGACTATCCAACTTTCGGTTGTTTAATGCAGATTTCATGTAACTTTCCAACATTCAATTGGACTATTCAACTTTCTTTGGGACTATCCAACTTTCGGTTGGATGATACAGATTTCATTTTACCATCCAGCCATTCGTGGGACTATCCAACTTTCGGTTGTTTAATCCACATTTCATTTTACTATCCAACCTTCAATTGGAATATCCAACTTTCGTTTGGTTAATCCAGATTTCATGTTACTTTCCAACCTTCAATTGGACTATCCAACCTTCTTTGGGACTATCCAATTTAGATTTTGGATAGTCCAGATTTTTTTTTACTATGCAGGGTTTGGTGGGACTATCCAACTTTCGGTTGGATAATCCATATTTCATTTTACTATCCAGCCTTTGGTGGGACAATCCAACTTTCGGTTGTTAATCCAGATTTCATGTAACTTTCCAACCTTCAATTGGACTATCCAACCTTCTTTGGGACTATCCAACTTTCATTTTGTACATTCCAGATTTCATTTTACTATCCAACGTTTGGTTGGACTATCCAACTTTCGGTTGGATAATCCAGATTTCATTTTACTATACAAAGTTTGGTTGGACTATCCAACTTTCGGTTGTTTAATCCACATTTCATTTTACTATCCAACCTTTGCTTGGGATGTTCAACTTTAGTTTGGATAGTCCATATTTAATTTTACTATCCAACCTTTGGTGGGACCATCCAACTTTCGTTTTGGATAATCCAGATTTTATGTTACTATCCAACCTTTGTTGGGACTATCCCACTTTCAGTTGGATAATCCAGATTTCATTTTACTATCCAGCTTTAGGTCAGACTATCCAACTTTCGGTTGTTTAATGCAGATTTCATGTTACTATCCAACATTCAATTGGACTATCCAACCTTCTTCGGGACTATCCAACTTTTGTTTTGGATAATCCAGATTTTATGTTACTATCCAACCTTTGTTGGGACTATCCCACTTTCGGTTGGATAATCCACATTTCATTTTACTATCCAACGTTTGGTGGTACTATCCAACTTTCGTTTGGATGATCCAGATTTAATTTTACTATCCAACCTTTGTTGGGACTATTCAACTTTCGGTTGGATAATCCAGATTTCATTTCACTATCCAACGTTTGGTGGGACTATCCAAATTTCGTTTGGATAATCCAGATTTCATTTTACTATCCAGCCTTTGGTGGGACCATCCAACTTTCGTTTGGTTAATCCAGATTTCATGTTACTTTCCAACCTTCAATTGGACTATCCAACCTTCTTTGGGACTATCCAATTTAGATTTTGGATACTCCAGATTTTATGTTACTATCCAACCTTTGGTGGGACTATCCAACTTTCGGTTGTTTAATCCAGATTACATGTTTTTATCCAACCTTGGGCCGGACTTTACAACTTTCGGTTTTTGAATCCACATTTCATATTACTATCCAACCTTCGCTTGGAATATCCAACTTTGGTTTGGATAGTCCATATTTCATGTTACTATCCAACCTTTGTTGGGACTATCCAACTTTCGGTTGGATAATCCAGATTTAATTTTACTATTCAGCCTTTGGTGGGACCATCCAACTTTCGTTTGGATAATCCAGTTTTCTTGTTACTTTCCAACCTTCAATTGGACTATCCAACCTTCTTTGGGAATATCCGACATTCGTTTTGGATTATCCAGATTTCATGTTACTATCCAACCTTTGGTGGGACTATCCAGCTTTCGGTTGTATAATCCAGATTTCATGTTACTTTCCAACCTTCAATTGGATTATCTAACCTTCTTTGGGACTATCCAACATTCATTTTGGATAATTCAGATTTCATGTTACTATCCAACCTTCGCTTGCAATATCAAACTTTCGTTTGGATAATCCAGATTTCATTTTACTATCCAGCCTTTGGTGGGACTATCCAACTTTCGTTTGGTTAATCCAGATTTCATGTTACTTTCCAACCTTCAATTGGACTATCCAACCTTCTTTGGGACTATCCAATTTAGATTTTGGATAGTCCAGATTTTTTTTTACTATGCAAGGTTTGGTGGGACTATCCAACTTTCGGTTGGATAATCCATATTTCATTTTACTATCCAGCCTTTGGTGGGACAATCCAACTTTCGGTTGTTAATCCAGATTTCATGTAACTTTCCAACCTTCAATTAGACTATCCAACCTTCTTTGGGACTATCCAACTTTCATTTTGTACTTTCCAGATTTCATTTTACTATCCAACGTTTGGTTGGACTATCCAACTTTCGGTTGGATAATCCAGATTTCATTTTACTATCCAACCTTTGCTTGGGATGTTCAACTTTAGTTTGGATAGTCCATATTTAATTTTACTATCCAACCTTTGGTGGGACCATCCAACTTTCGTTTTGGATAATCCAGATTTTATGTTACTATCCAACTTTTGTTGGGACTATGCCACTTTCAGTTGGATAATCCAGATTTCATTTTACTATCCAGCTTTAGGTCAGACTATCCAACTTTCGGTTGTTTAATGCAGATTTCATGTTACTATCCAACATTCAATTGGACTATCCAACCTTCTTCGGGACTATCCAACTTTTGTTTTGGATAATCCAGATTTTATGTTACTATCCAACCTTTGTTGGGACTATCCCACTTTCGGTTGGATAATCCACATTTCATTTTACTATCCAACGTTTGGTGGTACTATCCAACTTTCGTTTGGATGATCCAGATTTAATTTTACTATCCAACCTTTGTTGGGACTATTCAACTTTCGGTTGGATAATCCAGATTTCATTTCACTATCCAACGTTTGGTGGGACTATCCAAATTTCGTTTGGATAATCCAGATTTCATTTTACTATCCAGCCTTTGGTGGGACCATCCAACTTTCGTTTGGTTAATCCAGATTTCATGTTACTTTCCAACCATCAATTGGACTATCCAACCTTCTTTGGGACTATCCAATTTAGATTTTGGATATTCCAGATTTTATGTTACTATCCAACCTTTGGTGGGACTATCCAACTTTCGGTTGTTTAATCCAGATTACATGTTTTTATCCAACCTTGGGCCGGACTTTACAACTTTCGGTTTTTGAATCCACATTTCATATTACTATCCAACCTTCGCTTGGAATATCCAACTTTGGTTTGGATAGTCCATATTTCATGTTACTATCCAACCTTTGTTGGGACTATCCAACTTTCGGTTGGATAATCCAGATTTAATTTTACTATTCAGCCTTTGGTGGGACCATCCAACTTTCGTTTGGATAATCCAGTTTTCTTGTTACTTTCCAACCTTCAATTGGACTATCCAACCTTCTTTGGGAATATCCGACTTTCGTTTTGGATTATCCAGATTTCATGTTACTATCCAACCTTTGGTGGGACTATCCAGCTTTCGGTTGTATAATCCAGTTTTCTTGTTACTTTCCAACCTTCAATTGGACTATCCAACCTTCTTTGGGAATATCCGACTTTCGTTTTGGATTATCCAGATTTCATGTTACTATCCAACCTTTGGTGGGACTATCCAGCTTTCGGTTGTATAATCCAGATTTCATGTTACTTTCCAACCTTCAATTGGACTATCTAACCTTCTTTGGGACTATCCAACATTCATTTTGGATAATTCAGATTTCATGTTACTATCCAACCTTACCTTGCAATATCAAACTTTCGTTTGGATAATCCAGATTTCATTTTACTATCCAGCCTTTGGTGGGACTATCCAACTTTCGTTTGGTTAATCCAGATTTCATGTTACTTTCCAACCTTCAATTGGACTATCCAACCTTCTTTGGGACTATCCAATTTAGATTTTGGATAGTCCAGATTTTTTTTTACTATGCAAGGTTTGGTGGGACTATCCAACTTTCGGTTGGATAATCCATATTTCATTTTACTATCCAGCCTTTGGTGGGACAATCCAACTTTCGGTTGTTAATCCAGATTTCATGTAACTTTCCAACCTTCAATTGGACTATCCAACCTTCTTTGGGACTATCCAACTTTCATTTTGTACATTCCAGATTTCATTTTACTATCCAACGTTTGGTTGGACTATCCAACTTTCGGTTGGATAATCCAGATTTCATTTTACTATCCAACCTTTGCTTGGGATGTTCAACTTTAGTTTGGATAGTCCATATTTAATTTTACTATCCAACCTTTGGTGGGACCATCCAACTTTCGTTTTGGATAATCCAGATTTTATGTTACTATCCAACCTTTGTTGGGACTGTGCCACTTTCAGTTGGATAATCCAGATTTCATTTTACTATCCAGCTTTAGGTCAGACTATCCAACTTTCGGTTGTTTAATGCAGATTTCATGTTACTATCCAACATTCAATTGGACTATCCAACCTTCTTCGGGACTATCCAACTTTTGTTTTGGATAATCCAGATTTTATGTTACTATCCAACCTTTGTTGGGACTATCCCACTTTCGGTTGGATAATCCACATTTCATTTTACTATCCAACGTTTGGTGGTACTATCCAACTTTCGTTTGGATGATCCAGATTTAATTTTACTATCCAACCTTTGTTGGGACTATTCAACTTTCGGTTGGATAATCCAGATTTCATTTTACTATCCAGCCTTTGGTGGGACCATCCAACTTTCGTTTGGTTAATCCAGATTTCATGTTACTTTCCAACCATCAATTGGACTATCCAACCTTCTTTGGGACTATCCAATTTAGATTTTGGATACTCCAGATTTTATGTTACTATCCAACCTTTGGTGGGACTATCCAACTTTCGGTTGTTTAATCCAGATTACATGTTTTTATCCAACCTTGGGCCGGACTTTACAACTTTCGGTTTTTGAATCCACATTTCATATTACTATCCAACCTTCGCTTGGAATATCCAACTTTGGTTTGGATAGTCCATATTTCATGTTACTATCCAACCTTTGTTGGGACTATCCAACTTTCGGTTGGATAATCCAGATTTAATTTTACTATTCAGCCTTTGGTGGGACCATCCAACTTTCGTTTGGATAATCCAGTTTTCTTGTTACTTTCCAACCTTCAATTGGACTATCCAACCTTCTTTGGGAATATCCGACTTTCGTTTTGGATTATCCAGATTTCATGTTACTATCCAACCTTCGCTTGCAATATCAAACTTTCGTTTGGATAATCCAGATTTCATTTTACTATCCAGCCTTTGGTGGGACTATCCAACTTTCGTTTGGTTAATCCAGATTTCATGTTACTTTCCAACCTTCAATTGGACTATCCAACCTTCTTTGGGACTATCCAAATTAGATTTTGGATAGTCCAGATTTTTTTTTACTATGCAAGGTTTGGTGGGACTATCCAACTTTCGGTTGGATAATCCATATTTCATTTTACTATCCAGCCTTTGGTGGGACAATCCAACTTTCGGTTGTTAATCCAGATTTCATGTAACTTTCCAACCTTCAATTGGACTATCCAACCTTCTTTGGGACTATCCAACTTTCATTTTGTACATTCCAGATTTCATTTTACAATCCAACATTTGGTTGGACTATCCAACTTTCGGTTGTTTAATCCACATTTCATTTTACTATCCAACCTTTGCTTGGGATGTTCAACTTTAGTTTGGATAGGCCATATTTAATTTTACTATCCAACCTTTGGTGGGACCATCCAACTTTCGTTTTGGATAATCCAGATTTTATGTTACTATCCAACCTTTGTTGGGACTATCCCACTTTCAGTTGGATAATCCAGATTTCATTTTACTATCCAGCTTTAGGTCAGACTATCCAACTTTCGGTTGTTTAATGCAGATTTCATGTTACTATCCAACATTCAATTGGACTATCCAACCTTCTTCGGGACTATCCAACTTTTGTTTTGGATAATCCAGATTTTATGTTACTATCCAACCTTTGTTGGGACTATCCCACTTTCGGTTGGATAATCCACATTTCATTTTACTATCCAACGTTTGGTGGTACTATCCAACTTTCGTTTGGATGATCCAGATTTAATTTTACTATCCAACCTTTTTTGGGACTATCCAACTTTCAGTTGGATAATCCAGATTTCATTTCACTATCCAAAGTTTGGTGGGACTATCCAAATTTTGTTTGGATAATCCAGATTTCATTTTACTATCCAGCCTTTGGTGGGACCATCCAACTTTCGTTTGGTTAATCCAGATTTCATGTTACTTTCCAACCTTCAATTGGACTATCCAACCTTCTTTGGGACTATCCAATTTAGATTTTGGATACTCCAGATTTTATGTTACAATCCAACCTTTGGTGGGACTATCCAACTTTCGGTTGTTTAATCCAGATTACATGTTTTTATCCAACCTTGGGCCGGACTTTACAACTTTCGGTTTTTGAATCCACATTTCATATTACTATCCAACCTTCGCTTGGAATATCCGACTTTGGTTTGGATAGTCCATATTTCATGTTACTATCCAACCTTTGTTGGGACTATCCAACTTTCGGTTGAATAATCCAGATTTAATTTTACTATTCAGCCTTTGGTGGGACCATCCAACTTTCGTTTGGATAATCCAGTTTTCTTGTTACTTTCCAACCTTCAATTGGACTATCCAACCTTCTTTGGGAATATCCGACTTTCGTTTTGGATTATCCAGATTTCATGTTACTATCCAACCTTTGGTGGGACTATCCAGCTTTCGGTTGTATAATCCAGATTTCATGTTACTTTCCAACCTTCAATTGGACTATCTAACCTTCTTTGGGACTATCCAACATTCATTTTGGATAATTCAGATTTCATGTTACTATCCAACCTTCGCTTGCAATATCAAACTTTCGTTTGGATAATCCAGATTTCATTTTACTATCCAGCTTTAGGTCAGACTATCCATCTTTCGGTTGTTTAATGCAGATTTCATGTTACTATCCAACATTCAATTGGACTATCCAACCTTCTTCGGGACTATCCAACTTTTGTTTTGGATAATCCTGATTTTATGTTACAATGCAACCTTTGTTGGGACTATCCCACTTTCGGTTGGATAACCCACATTTCATTTTACTATCCAACGTTTGGTGGTACAATCCAACTTTCGTTTGGATGATCCAGATTTAATTTTACTATCCAACCTTTGTTGGGACTATCCAACTTTCGGTTGGATAATCCAGATTTCATTTCACTATCCAACGTTTGGTGGGACTATCCAAATTTCGTTTGGATAATCCAGATTTCATTTTACTATCCAGCCTTTGGTGGGACCATCCAACTTTCGTTTGGTTAATCCAGATTTCATGTTACTTTCCAACCTTCAATTGGACTATCCAACCTTCTTTGGGACTATCCAATTTAGATTTTGGATACTCCAGATTTTATGTTACTATCCATCCTTTGGTGGGACTATCCAACTTTCGGTTGTTTAATCCAGATTACATGTTTTTATCCAACCTTGGGCCGGACTTTACAACTTTCGGTTTTTGAATCCACATTTCATATTACTATCCAACCTTCGCTTGGAATATCCAACTTTGGTTTGGATAGTCCATATTTCATGTTACTATCCAACCTTTGTTGGGACTATCCAACTTTCGGTTGGATAATCCAGATTTCATTTTACTATCCAGCTTTTGGTGGGACAATCCAACTCTAGGTTGTTAATCCAGATTTCATTTAACTTTCCAAACTTCAATTGGACTATCCAACCTTCTTTGGGACTATCCAACTTCCGTTTGGATAGCCCATATTTCATTTTAATATCCAACCTTTGGTGGGACCATCCAACTTTCATTTGGATAATCCAGTTTTCTTGTTAATTTCGAACCTTCAATTGGACTATCCAACCTTCTTTGGGACTATCCAACTTTCATTTTGGACATTCCAGATTTCATTTTACTATGCAACGTTTGGTTGGACTATCCAACTTTCGGTTGGATAATCCAGATTTAATTTTACTATCCAGCCTTTGGTGGGATTATCCAACTTTCGGTTGTTTAACACACATTTCATGTTACTTTCCAACCGTCAATTGGACTATCCAGCCTTCTTTGGGACTATCCAACTTTCTTTTGATAATCCAGATTTCATGTTACTATCCAACTTTTGTTGGGACTATCCAACTTTCGGTTGGATGATCCAGATTTCATTTTACCATCCAGCCGTTCGTGGGACTATCCAACTTTCGGCTGTTTAATCCACATTTCATTTTACTATCCAACCTTCGATTGGGATATCCAACTTTCGTTTGGTTAATCCAGATTTCATGTTACTTTCCAACCTTCAATTGGACTATCCAACCTTCTTTGGGACTATCCGACTTTCTTTTTGGATAATCCAGATTTCATGTAACTATCCAACCTTATGTGGGACTATCCAACTTTCGGTTGTTTAATCAAGATTAAACTTTATTATCCAACATTTGGTTGGACTTTCCAACTTTCGGTTGTTTAATCCACATTTCATTTTACTATCCAACCATCGCTTGGGATATCCAACTTTCGTTTGGTTAATCCAGATTTCATGTTACTTTCCAACCTTCAATTGGACTATCCAACCTTCTTTGGGACTATCCAATTCAGATTTTGGATAGTCCAGATTTCATTTTACTATGCAACGTTTGGTGGGACTATCCAACTTTCGGTTGGATAATCCAGATTTCATGTAACTATCCCAACTTTGGTGGGACTATCCAACTTTCGGTTGGATAATCCAGATTTCATTTTACTATCCAACCTTCGCTTGGAATATCAAACTTTTGTTTGGATAATCCAGATTTCATTTTACTATCCAGCCTTTGGTGGGACTATCCGACTTTCGGTTGTTTAATGCAGATTTCATGTTACTTTCCAACATTCAATTGGACTATTCAACTTTCTCTGTGACTATCCAACTTTCAGTTGGATTATCCAGATTTCATTTTACTATCCAACGTTTGGTGGGACTATCCAACTTTCGTTTGGATAATCCAGATTTCATTTTATTATCCAGCCTTTGGTGGGACCTTCCAACTTTCGGTTGTTTAATCCAGATTTCATGTAACTTTCCAAACTTCAATTAGACTATCCAACCCTCTTTCGGACTATCCAACTTTCGTTTTGGATAATCCATATTTCATTTTACTATCCAGCCTTTGGTGGGACAATCCAACTTTCGGTTGTTAATCCAGATTTCATGTAACTTTCCAACCTTCAATTGGACTATCCAACCTTCTTTGGGACTATCCAACTTTCATTTTGTACATTCCAGATTTCATTTTACAATCCAACATTTGGTTGGACTATCCAACTTTCGGTTGTTTAATCCACATTTCATTTTACTATCCAACCTTTGCTTGGGATGTTCAACTTTAGTTTGGATAGGCCATATTTAATTTTACTATCCAACCTTTGGTGGGACCATCCAACTTTCGTTTTGGATAATCCAGATTTTATGTTACTATCCAACCTTTGTTGGGACTATCCCACTTTCAGTTGGATAATCCAGATTTCATTTTACTATCCAGCTTTAGGTCAGACTATCCAACTTTCGGTTGTTTAATGCAGATTTCATGTTACTATCCAACATTCAATTGGACTATCCAACCTTCTTCGGGACTATCCAACTTTTGTTTTGGATAATCCAGATTTTATGTTACTATCCAACCTTTGTTGGGACTATCCCACTTTCGGTTGGATAATCCACATTTCATTTTACTATCCAACGTTTGGTGGTACTATCCAACTTTCGTTTGGATGATCCAGATTTAATTTTACTATCCAACCTTTTTTGGGACTATCCAACTTTCAGTTGGATAATCCAGATTTCATTTCACTATCCAAAGTTTGGTGGGACTATCCAAATTTTGTTTGGATAATCCAGATTTCATTTTACTATCCAGCCTTTGGTGGGACCATCCAACTTTCGTTTGGTTAATCCAGATTTCATGTTACTTTCCAACCTTCAATTGGACTATCCAACCTTCTTTGGGACTATCCAATTTAGATTTTGGATACTCCAGATTTTATGTTACAATCCAACCTTTGGTGGGACTATCCAACTTTCGGTTGTTTAATCCAGATTACATGTTTTTATCCAACCTTGGGCCGGACTTTACAACTTTCGGTTTTTGAATCCACATTTCATATTACTATCCAACCTTCGCTTGGAATATCCGACTTTGGTTTGGATAGTCCATATTTCATGTTACTATCCAACCTTTGTTGGGACTATCCAACTTTCGGTTGAATAATCCAGATTTAATTTTACTATTCAGCCTTTGGTGGGACCATCCAACTTTCGTTTGGATAATCCAGTTTTCTTGTTACTTTCCAACCTTCAATTGGACTATCCAACCTTCTTTGGGAATATCCGACTTTCGTTTTGGATTATCCAGATTTCATGTTACTATCCAACCTTTGGTGGGACTATCCAGCTTTCGGTTGTATAATCCAGATTTCATGTTACTTTCCAACCTTCAATTGGACTATCTAACCTTCTTTGGGACTATCCAACATTCATTTTGGATAATTCAGATTTCATGTTACTATCCAACCTTCGCTTGCAATATCAAACTTTCGTTTGGATAATCCAGATTTCATTTTACTATCCAGCTTTAGGTCAGACTATCCATCTTTCGGTTGTTTAATGCAGATTTCATGTTACTATCCAACATTCAATTGGACTATCCAACCTTCTTCGGGACTATCCAACTTTTGTTTTGGATAATCCTGATTTTATGTTACAATGCAACCTTTGTTGGGACTATCCCACTTTCGGTTGGATAACCCACATTTCATTTTACTATCCAACGTTTGGTGGTACAATCCAACTTTCGTTTGGATGATCCAGATTTAATTTTACTATCCAACCTTTGTTGGGACTATCCAACTTTCGGTTGGATAATCCAGATTTCATTTCACTATCCAACGTTTGGTGGGACTATCCAAATTTCGTTTGGATAATCCAGATTTCATTTTACTATCCAGCCTTTGGTGGGACCATCCAACTTTCGTTTGGTTAATCCAGATTTCATGTTACTTTCCAACCTTCAATTGGACTATCCAACCTTCTTTGGGACTATCCAATTTAGATTTTGGATACTCCAGATTTTATGTTACTATCCATCCTTTGGTGGGACTATCCAACTTTCGGTTGTTTAATCCAGATTACATGTTTTTATCCAACCTTGGGCCGGACTTTACAACTTTCGGTTTTTGAATCCACATTTCATATTACTATCCAACCTTCGCTTGGAATATCCAACTTTGGTTTGGATAGTCCATATTTCATGTTACTATCCAACCTTTGTTGGGACTATCCAACTTTCGGTTGGATAATCCAGATTTCATTTTACTATCCAGCTTTTGGTGGGACAATCCAACTCTAGGTTGTTAATCCAGATTTCATTTAACTTTCCAAACTTCAATTGGACTATCCAACCTTCTTTGGGACTATCCAACTTCCGTTTGGATAGCCCATATTTCATTTTAATATCCAACCTTTGGTGGGACCATCCAACTTTCATTTGGATAATCCAGTTTTCTTGTTAATTTCGAACCTTCAATTGGACTATCCAACCTTCTTTGGGACTATCCAACTTTCATTTTGGACATTCCAGATTTCATTTTACTATGCAACGTTTGGTTGGACTATCCAACTTTCGGTTGGATAATCCAGATTTAATTTTACTATCCAGCCTTTGGTGGGATTATCCAACTTTCGGTTGTTTAACACACATTTCATGTTACTTTCCAACCGTCAATTGGACTATCCAGCCTTCTTTGGGACTATCCAACTTTCTTTTGATAATCCAGATTTCATGTTACTATCCAACTTTTGTTGGGACTATCCAACTTTCGGTTGGATGATCCAGATTTCATTTTACCATCCAGCCGTTCGTGGGACTATCCAACTTTCGGCTGTTTAATCCACATTTCATTTTACTATCCAACCTTCGATTGGGATATCCAACTTTCGTTTGGTTAATCCAGATTTCATGTTACTTTCCAACCTTCAATTGGACTATCCAACCTTCTTTGGGACTATCCGACTTTCTTTTTGGATAATCCAGATTTCATGTAACTATCCAACCTTTGGTGGGACTATCCAACTTTCGGTTGTTTAATCAAGATTAAACTTTATTATCCAACATTTGGTTGGACTTTCCAACTTTCGGTTGTTTAATCCACATTTCATTTTACTATCCAACCATCGCTTGGGATATCCAACTTTCGTTTGGTTAATCCAGATTTCATGTTACTTTCCAACCTTCAATTGGACTATCCAACCTTCTTTGGGACTATCCAATTCAGATTTTGGATAGTCCAGATTTCATTTTACTATCCAACCTTCGCTTGGAATATCAAACTTTTGTTTGGATAATCCAGATTTCATTTTACTATCCAGCCTTTGGTGGGACTATCCGACTTTCGGTTGTTTAATGCATATTTCATGTTACTTTCCAACATTCAATTAGACTATTCAACTTTCTTTGGGACTATCCAACTATCGTTTTGGATAATCCAGATTTCATGTTACTATCCAACTTTCGGTTGTTTAATCCAGATTTAATTTTATTATCCAACGTTTGGTGGGACTATCCAACTTTCGGTTGTTTAATCCACATTTCATTTTACTATCCAACCTTTGCTTGGGATTTTCAACTTTGGTTTGGATAGTCCATATTTAATTTTACTATCCAACCTTTGGTGGGACTATCCAACTTTCGGTTGGATAATCCAGATTTCATTTTACTATCCAGTTTATGGTGGGACTATCCAAATTTCGTTTGTATAATCCAGATTTAATTTTACTATCCAATCTTTGGTGGTGGGGCTATCCAACCTTCTTCGGGACCATCCAATCTTCGTTTTGGATAATCCAGATTTCATGTTACTATCCAACCTTCTTTGTGACTATCCAATTTAGATTTTGGATAATCCAGATTTTATGTTACTATCCAACCTTTGGTGGGACTATCCAACTTTCGGTTGGATAATCCAGATTTAATTTTACTATCCAGCCTTTGGTGGGACCATCCAACTTTCGTATGGATAATCCAGTTTTCTTGTTACTTTCCAACCTTCTTTGGGAATATCCGACTTTCGTTTTGGATAATCCAGATTTCATGTTACTATCCAATCTTTGGTTGGACTATCCAACTTTCGGTTGTTTAATCAAGATTAAACTTTATTATCCAACATTTGGTTGGACGTTCCAACTTTCGGTTGTTTAATCCACATTTCATTTTACTATCCAACCATCGCTTGGGATATCCAACTTTGGTTTGGATAGTCCAGATTTCATTTTACTATCCAGCCTTTGGTGGGACTATCCAACTTTCGGTTGTTTAACCCACATTTCATTTTACTATCCAACCTTTGGTGGGACCAGCCAACTTTAATTTGGATAATCCAGTTTTCTTGTTACTTTCCAATCTTCAATTGGACTATCCAACCTTCTTTGGGACTCTCCGACTTTCGTTTTGGATAATCCAGATTTCATTTTACTATCCAACGTTTGGTTTAACTATCCAACTTTCGGTTGGATAATCTAGATTTCATATTACTATCCAACGTTTGATGGGACTATCCAACTTTAGGTTGGATAATCCAGATTTCATGTAACTTTCCAACCTTCTTTGGGACTATCCAACTTTCGTTTTGGATAATCCATATTTCATGTTGCTATCCAACCTTTGTTGGGACCATCTAACTTTCGTTTGGATAATCCAGATTTCATGTAAAATTCCAACCTTCAATTGGACTATCTAACCTTCTTTGGGACTATCCAATATCCATTTTGGATAATTCAGATTTCATGTTACTATCCATCCTTCGCTTGGAATATCAAACTTTCGTTTGGATAATCCAGATTTCATTTTACTATCAAGCCTTTGGTGGGACTATCCAACTTTCGGTTGTTTAATGCAGATTTCATGTTACTTTCCGACATTCAATTGGACTATTCAACTTTCTTTGGGACTATCCAACTATCGTTTTGGATAATCCAGATTTCATGTTACTATCCAACTTTCGGTTGTTTAATCCAGATTTAATTTTATTATCCAACGTTTGGTGGGACTATCCAACTTTCGGTTGTTTAATCCACATTTCATTTTACTATCCAACCTTTGCTTGGGATTTTCAACTTTGGTTTGGATAGTCCATATTTAATTTTACTATCCAACCTTTGGTGGGACTATCCAACTTTCGGTTGGATAATCCAGATTTCATTTTACTATCCAGTTTATGGTGGGACTATCCAAATTTCGTTTGTATAATCCAGATTTAATTTTACTATCCAATCTTTGGTGGTGGGGCTATCCAACCTTCTTCGGGACCATCCAATCTTCGTTTTGGATAATCCAGATTTCATGTTACTATCCAACCTTCTTTGTGACTATCCAATTTAGATTTTGGATAATCCAGATTTTATGTTACTATCCAACCTTTGGTGGGACTATCCAACTTTCGGTTGGATAATCCAGATTTAATTTTACTATCCAGCCTTTGGTGGGACCATCCAACTTTCGTATGGATAATCCAGTTTTCTTGTTACTTTCCAACCTTCTTTGGGAATATCCGACTTTCGTTTTGGATAATCCAGATTTCATGTTACTATCCAATCTTTGGTTGGACTATCCAACTTTCGGTTGTTTAATCAAGATTATACTTTATTATCCAACATTTGGTTGGACGTTCCAACTTTCGGTTGTTTAATCCACATTTCATTTTACTATCCAACCATCGCTTGGGATATCCAACTTTGGTTTGGATAGTCCAGATTTCATTTTACTATCCAGCCTTTGGTGGGACTATCCAACTTTCGGTTGTTTAACCCACATTTCATTTTACTATCCAACCTTTGGTGGGACCAGCCAACTTTAATTTGGATAATCCAGTTTTCTTGTTACTTTCCAATCTTCAATTGGACTATCCAACCTTCTTTGGGACTCTCCGACTTTCGTTTTGGATAATCCAGATTTCATTTTACTATCCAACGTTTGGTTTAACTATCCAACTTTCGGTTGGATAATCTAGATTTCATATTACTATCCAACGTTTGATGGGACTATCCAACTTTAGGTTGGATAATCCAGATTTCATGTAACTTTCCAACCTTCTTTGGGACTATCCAACTTTCGTTTTGGATAATCCATATTTCATGTTGCTATCCAACCTTTGTTGGGACCATCTAACTTTCGTTTGGATAATCCAGATTTCATGTAAAATTCCAACCTTCAATTGGACTATCTAACCTTCTTTGGGACTATCCAATATCCATTTTGGATAATTCAGATTTCATGTTACTATCCATCCTTCGCTTGGAATATCAAACTTTCGTTTGGATAATCCAGATTTCATTTTACTATCAAGCCTTTGGTGGGACTATCCAACTTTCGGTTGTTTAATGCAGATTTCATGTTACTTTCCGACATTCAATTGGACTATTCAACTTTCTTTGGGACTATCCAACTATCGTTTTGGATAATCCAGATTTCATGTTACTATCCAACTTTTGTTGGGACCATCCAACTTTCGGTTGGATGATCCAGATTTCATCGTACCATCCAGCCGTTCGTGGGACTATCCAACTTTCGTTTTTGATAATCCAGATATTATGTTACTATCCAACCTTTGTTGGGACTATCCAACTTTCGGTTGGATAATCCAGATTTCATTTTACTATCCAGCCTTTGGTGGGACTATCCAACTTTCGGTTGGATAATCCAGATTTCATTTTACTATCCAGTTTATGGTGGGACTATCCAAATTTCGTTTGTATAATCCAGATTTAATTTTACTATCCAATCTTTGGTGGTGGGGCTATCCAACCTTCTTCGGGACCATCCAATCTTCGTTTTGGATAATCCAGATTTCATGTTACTATCCAACCTTCTTTGTGACTATCCAATTTAGATTTTGGATAATCCAGATTTTATGTTACTATCCAACCTTTGGTGGGACTATCCAACTTTCGGTTGGATAATCCAGATTTAATTTTACTATCCAGCCTTTGGTGGGACCATCCAACTTTCGTATGGATAATCCAGTTTTCTTGTTACTTTCCAACCTTCTTTGGGAATATCCGACTTTCGTTTTGGATAATCCAGATTTCATGTTACTATCCAACCTTTGGTTGGACTATCCAACTTTCGGTTGTTTAATCAAGATTATACTTTATTATCCAACATTTGGTTGGACGTTCCAACTTTCGGTTGTTTAATCCACATTTCATTTTACTATCCAACCATCGCTTGGGATATCCAACTTTGGTTTGGATAGTCCAGATTTCATTTTACTATCCAGCCTTTGGTGGGACTATCCAACTTTCGGTTGTTTAACCCACATTTCATTTTACTATCCAACCTTTGGTGGGACCAGCCAACTTTAATTTGGATAATCCAGTTTTCTTGTTACTTTCCAATCTTCAATTGGACTATCCAACCTTCTTTGGGACTATCCGACTTTCGTTTTGGATAATCCAGATTTCATTTTACTATCCAACGTTTGGTGGAACTATCCAACTTTCGGTTGGATAATCTAGATTTCATATTACTATCCAACGTTTGATGGGACTATCCAACTTTAGGTTGGATAATCCAGATTTCATGTAACTTTCCAACCTTCTTTGGGACTATCCAACTTTCGTTTTGGATAATCCATATTTCATGTTGCTATCCAACCTTTGTTGGGACCATCTAACTTTCGTTTGGATAATCCAGATTTCATGTAAAATTCCAACCTTCAATTGGACTATCTAACCTTCTTTGGGACTATCCAATATCCATTTTGGATAATTCAGATTTCATGTTACTATCCATCCTTCGCTTGGAATATCAAACTTTCGTTTGGATAATCCAGATTTCATTTTACTATCAAGCCTTTGGTGGGACTATCCAACTTTCGGTTGTTTAATGCAGATTTCATGTTACTTTCCGACATTCAATTGGACTATTCAACTTTCTTTGGGACTATCCAACTATCGTTTTGGATAATCCAGATTTCATGTTACTATCCAACTTTTGTTGGGACCATCCAACTTTCGGTTGGATGATCCAGATTTCATCGTACCATCCAGCCGTTCGTTAGACTATGCAACTTTCGGCTGTTTAATCCACATTTCATTTTACTATCCAACCTTCAACTGGGATATCTAACTTTCGTTTGGTTAATCCAGATTTCATGTTACTTTCCAACCTTCAATTGGACTATCCAACCTTCTTTGGGACTATCCAATTTAGATTTTGGATAGTCCACATTTCATTTTACTATCCAACGTTTGGTGGGACTATCCAACTTTCGGTTGGATAATCCAGATTTAATTTTACTATCCATCCTTTGGTGGGACAAACCAACTTTTGGTTGTTAATCCAGATTTCATGTAACTTTCCAACCTTCAATTGGACTATCCAACCTTCTTTGGGACTATCCCACTTTTATTTTTAGACATTCCAGATTTCATTTTACTATGCAACGTTTGGTTGGACTATCCAACTTTCGGTTGGATAATCCAGATTTCATTTTACTATACAACGTTTGGTGGGACTATCCAACTTTCGGTTTTTTAATGCAGATTTCATGTTACTTTCCAACATTCAATTGGACTATTCAACTGTCTCTGGGACTATCCAACTTTCAGTTGGATTATCCAGATTTCATTTTATTATCCAGCCTTTGGTGGGACCTTCCAACTTTCGGTTGTTTAATCCAGATTTCATGTAACTTTCCAAACTTCAATTAGACTATCCAACCCTCTTTCGGACTATCCAACTTTCGTTTTGGATAATCCAGATTTCATGTTACTATCCAACCTTTGGTGGGACCATCAAACTTTCGTTTTTGATAATCCAGTTTTCTTGTTACTTTCCAACCTTCAATTGGACTATCCAACCTTCTTTGGGACTATCCAACTTTCATTTTGGACATTGCAGATTTTATTTTACTATCCAACGTTTGGTTGGACTATCCAACTTTCGTTTGTATAATCCAGATTTAATTTTACTATACAACGTTTGGTAGAACTATCCAACTTTAGGTTGGATAATCCAGATTTCATTTTACTATCCAGCCTTTGGTGGGACAATCCAACTTTCGGTTGTTTAATCCAGTTTTCATGTTACTTTCCAACCTTCCATTGAACTATCCAACCTTCTTCGGGACTATCCAACTTTCGTTTTGGATAATCCAGATATAATGTTACTATCCAACCTTTGTTGGGACTATCCAACTTTCGGTTAGATAATCCAGATTTCATTTTACTATCGAGTTTATGGTGGGACTATCCAAATTTCGTTTGTATAATCCAGATTTAATTTTACTATCCAATCTTTGGTGGGACTATCCAACTTTCATTTTGGACATTCCAGATTTCATTTTACTACGCAACATTTGGTTGGACTATCCAACTTTCGGTTGGATAATCCAGATTTCATTTTACTATACAACGTTTGGTGGGACTATCCAACTTTCGGTTGTTTAATGCAGATTTCATGTTACTTTCCAACATTCAATTGGACTATTCAACTTTCTCTGTGACTATCCAACTTTCAGTTGGATTATCCAGATTTCATTTTACTATCCAACGTTTGGTGGGACTATCCAACTTTCGTTTGGATAATCCAGATTTCATTTTATTATCCAGCCTTTGGTGGGACCTTCCAACTTTCGGTTGTTTAATCCAGATTTCATGTAACTTTCCAAACATCAATTGGACTATCCAACCTTCTTTGGGACTATCCAACTTTCGTTTTGGATAATCCAGTTTTCTTGTTACTTTCCAACCTTCAATTGGACTATCCAGCCTTCTTTGGGACTATCCAAATTTCATTTTGGACATTGCAGATTTCATTTTACTATCCAACGTTTGGTTGGACTATCCAACTTTCGTTTTGATAATCCAGATTTCATTTTACTATACAACGTTTGGTGGGACTATCCAACATTAGGTTGGATAATCCAGATTTCATTTTACTATCCAGCCTTTGGTGGGACAATCCAACTTTCGGTTGTTTAATCCAGATTTCATTTTACTTTCCAACCTTCCATTGAACTATCCAACCTTCTTCGGGACTATCCAACTTTCGTTTTGGATAATCCAGATATTATGTTACTATCCAACCTTTGTTGGGACTATCCAACTTTCGGTTGGATAATCCAGATTTCATTTTACTATCCAGCCTTTGGTGGGACTATCCAACTTTCGGTTTGATGATCCAGATTTCATTTTACTACCCAGTTTATGGTGGGACTATCCAAATTTCGTTTGTATAATCCAGATTTAATTTTACTATCCAATCTTTGGTGGGACTATCCAACCTTCTTCGGGACCATCCAACTTTCGTTTTGTATAATCCAGATATAATGTTACTATCCAACCTTTGTTGGGACTATCCAACTTTCGGTTAGATAATCCAGATTTCATTTTACTATCCAGTTTATGGTGGGACTATACAAATTTCGTTTGTATAATCCAGATTTAATTTTACTATCCAATCTTTGGTGGGACTATCCATCTTTCATTTTGGACATTCCAGATTTCATTTTACTACGCAACGTTTGGTTGGACTATCCAACTTTCGGTTGGATAATCCAGATTTCATTTTACTATACAACGTTTGGTGGGACTATCCAACTTTCGGTTGTTTAATGCAGATTTCATGTTACTTTCCAACATTCAATTGGACTATTCAACTTTCTCTGGGACTATCCAACTTTCAGTTGGATTATCCAGATTTCATGTTACTATCCAACGTTTGGTGGGACTATCCAACTTTCGTTTGGATGATCCAGATTTCATTTTATTATCCAGCCTTTGGTGGGACCTTCCAACTTTCGGTTGTTTAATCCAGATTTCATGTAACTTTCCAAACTTCAATTGGACTATCCAACCTTCTTTGGGACTATCCAACTTTCGTTTTGGATAATCCAGTTATCTTGTTACTTTCCAACCTTCAATTGGACTATCCAGCCTTCTTTGGGACTATCCAAATTTCATTTTGGACATTGCAGATTTCATTTTACTATCCAACGTTTGGTTGGACTATCCAACTTTTGTTTTGATAATCCAGATTTCATTTTACTATACAACGTTTGGTGGGACTATCCAACTTTAGGTTGGATAATCCAGATTTCATTTTACTATCCAGCCTTTGGTGGGACAATCCAACTTTCGGTTGTTTAATCCAGATTTCATTTTACTTTCCAACCTTCCATTGAACTATCCAACCTTCTTCGGGACTATCCAACTTTCGTTTTGGATAATCCAGATATTATGTTACTATCCAACCTTTGTTGGGACTATCCAACTTTCGTTTGGATAATCCAGATTTCATTTTACTATCCAGCCTTTGGTGGGACTATCCAACTTTCGGTTTGATGATCCAGATTTCATTTTACTATCCAGTTTATGGTGGGACTATCCAAATTTCGTTTGTATAATCCAGATTTAATTTTACTATCCAATCTTTGGTGGGACTATCCAACCTTCTTCGGGACCATCCAATCTTCGTTTTGGATAATCCAGATTTCATGTTATTATCCAACCTTCTTTGGGACTATCCAATTTAGATTTTGGATAATCCAGATGTTACTATCCAACCTTTGGTGGGACTATCAAACTTTCGGTTGTTTAATCCAGATTAAACTTTATTATCCAACATTTGGTTGGACTATCCAACTTTCGGTTGTTTAATCCACATTTCCTTTTACTATCCAACCATCGCTTGGGATATACAACTTTGATTTGGATAGTCCATATTTCATTTTACTATCCAACCTTTGGTGGGACTATCCAACTTTCGTTTGGACAGTCCAGATTTCATGTTACTTTCCAACCTTCCATTGAACTATCCAACCTTCTTCGGGACTATCCAACTTTCGTTTTGGATAATCCAGATATTATGTTACTATCCAACCTTTGTTGGGACTATCCAACTTTCGGTTGGATAATCCAGATTTCATTTTACTATCCAGCCTTTGGTGGGACTATCCAACTTTCGGTTGGATAATCCAAATTTCATTTTACTATCCAGTTTATGGTGGGACTATCCAAATTTCGTTTGTATAATCCAGATTTAATTTTACTATCCAGTCTTTGGTGGTGGGACTATCCAACCTTCTTCGTGACAATCCAATCTTCGTTTTGGATAATCCAGATTTCATGTTACTATCCAACCTTCTTTGTGCCAATCCAATTTAGATTTTTGATAATCCAGATTTTATGTTACTATCCAACCTTTGGTGGGACTATCCAACTTTTGGTTGTTTAATCCAGATTAAACTTTATTATCCAACATTTGGTTGGACTATCCAACTTTCGGTTGTTTAATCCACATTTCATTTTACTATCCAACCATCGCTTGGGATATCCAACTTTGGTTTGGATAGTCCATATTTCATTTTACTATCCAACGTTTGGTGGGACTATCCAACTTTAGGTTAGATAATCCAGATTTCATTTTACTATCCAGCCTTTGGTGGGACTATCCAACTTTCGGTTGTTTAACCCACATTTCATTTTACTATCCAACCTTTGGTGGGACCAGCCAACTTTAATTTGGATAATCCAGTTTTCTTGTTACTTTCCAACCTTCAATTTGACTATCCAACCTTCTTTGGGACTATCCGACTTTCGTTTTGGATAATCCAGATTTCATGTTACTATCCAACCTTTGGTGGGACTATCCAAATTTCGTTTGTTTAATCCAGATTTCACTTTATTATGCAACCTTTGGAGGAACTATCCAACTTTCGGTTGGATGATCCAGATTTCATTTTACTATCCAACGTTGGCGGGACTATCCAACTTTCGTTTTGGACTTTCCAGATTTCATTTTACTATCCAACGTTTGGTGGAACTATCCAACTTTCGGTTGGATGATCTAGATTTCATTTTACTATCCAACGTTTGATGGGACTATCCAACTTTAGGTTGGATAATCCAGATTTCATGTAACTTTCCAACCTTCAATTGGACTATACAACCTTCTTTGGGACTATCCAACATCCATTTTGAATAATTCAGATTTCATGTTACTATCCATCCTTCGCTTGGAATATCAAACTTTCGTTTGGATAATCCAGATTTCATTTTACTATCAAGCCTTTGGTGGGACTATCCAACTTTCGGTTGTTTAATGCAGATTTCATGTTACTTTCCAACCTTCCATTGAACTATCCAACCTTCTTCGGGACTATCCAACTTTCGTTTTGGATAATCCAGATATTATGTTACTATCCAACCTTTGTTGGGACTATCCAACTTTCGGTTGGATGATCCAGATTTCATTTTACCATCAAGCCATTCGTGGGACTATCCAACTTTCGGTTGTTTAATCCAGATTTAATTTTATTATCCAACCTTTGGTGGAACTATCCAACTTTCGGTTGTTTAATCCACATTTCATTTTACTATCCAACCTTCAATTGGGATATCCAACTTTCGTTTGGTTAATCCAGATTTCATGTTACTTTCCAACCTTCAATTGGACTATCCAACCTTCTTTGGGACTATCCAATTTAGATTTTGGATAGTCCAGATTTCATTTTACTATCCAACGTTTGGTGGGACCATCCAACTTTCGTTTTGGATAATCCAGATTTAATTTTACTATACAACGTTTGGTAGGACTATCCAACTTTAGGATGGATAATCCAGATTTCATTTTACTATCCAGCCTTTGGTGGGACAATACAACTTTCGGTTGTTTAATCCAGATTTCATGTTACTTTCCAACCTTCCATTGAACTATCCAACCTTCTTCGGGACTATCCAACTTTCGTTTTGGATAATCCAGATATAATGTTACTATCCAACCTTTGTTGGAACTATCCAACTTTCGGTTAGATAATCCAGATTTCATTTTACTATCCAGTTTATGGTGGGACTATCCAAATTTCGTTTGTATAATCCAGATTTAATTTTACTATCCAATCTTTGGTGGGACTATCCATTCTTTTTCGGGACCATCCAATCTTTGTTTTGGATAATCCAGATTTCATGTTATTATCCAACCATCTTTGGGACTATCCAATTTAGATTTTGGATAATCCAGAATTCATGTTACTATCCAACCTTTGGTGGGACTATCAAACTTTCGGTTGTTTAATCCAGATTAAACTTTATTATCCAACATTTGGTTGGACTATCCAACTTTCGGTTGTTTAATCCACATTTCATTTTACTATCCAACCATCGCTTGGGATATACAATTTTGATTTGGATAGTCCATATTTCATTTTACTATCCAACCTTTGGTGGAACTATCCAACTTTCGTTTGGACAGTCCAGATTTCATGTTACTTTCCAACCTTCCATTGAACTATCCAACCTTCTTCGGGACTATCCAACTTTCGTTTTGGATAATCCAGATATTATGTTACTTTCCAACCTTCCATTGAACTATCCAACCTTCTTTGGGACTATCCAACTTTCATTTTGGACATTCCAGATTTCATTTTACTATGCAACGTTTGGTTGGACTATCCAACTTTCGGTTGGATAATCCAGATTTAATTTTACTATACAACGTTTGGTGGGACTATCCAACTTTCAGTTGTTTAATGCAGATTTCATGTTACTTTCCAACATTCAATTGGACTATTCAACTTTCTTTTGGACTATCCAACTATCGTTTTGAATAATCAAGATTTCATGTTACTATCCAACTTTTGTTGGGACTATCCAACTTTCGGTTGGATGATCCAGATTTCATTTTACCATCCAGCCGTTCGTGGGACTATCCAACTTTCGGCTGTTTAATCCACATTTCATTTTACTTTCCAACCTTCAATTGGACTATCCAACCTTCTTTGGGACTATCCAATTTAGATTTTGGATAGTCCAGATTTCATTTTACTATCCAACGTTTGGTGGGACTATCCAACCTTCGGTTGGATAATCCAGATTTCATTTTACTATCCAGCCTTTGGTGGGACAAACCAACTTTTGGTTGTTAATCCAGATTTCATGTAACTTTACAACCTTCAATTGGACTATCCAACCTTCTTTGGGACTATCCAACTTTCGTCTGGATAGCCCATATTACATTTTAATATCCAACCTTTGGTGGGACCATCCAACTTTCGTTTGGATAATCCAGTTTTCTTGTTACTTTCCAACCTTCAATTGGACTATCCAACCTTCTTTGGGACTATCCAACTTTCATTTTTAGACATTCCAGATTTCATTTTACTATGCAACGTTTGGTTGGACTATCCAACTTTCGGTTGGATAATCCAGATTTAATTTTACTATACAACACTTGGTGGGACTATCCAACTTTCGGTTGTTTAATGCAGATTTCATGTTACTTTCCAACATTCAATTGGACTATTCAACTGTCTTTGGGACTATCCAACTATCGTTTTGGATAATCAAGATTTCATGTTACTATCCAACTTTTGTTTGGACTATCCAACTTTCGGTTGGATGATCCAGATTTCATTTTACCATCCAGCCGTTCGTGGGACTATCCAACTTTTGGTTGTTTAATCCACATTTCATTTTACTTTCCAACCGTCAATTGGACTATCCAACCTTCTTTGGGACTATCCAATTTAGATTTTGGATAGTCCAGATTTCATTTTACTATCCAACGTTTGGTGGGACTATCCACCTTTCGGTTGGATAATCCAGATTTCATTTTACTATCCAGCCTTTGGTGGGACAAACCAACTTTTGGTTGTTAATCCAGATTTCATGTAACTTTACAAACTTCAATTAGACTATTAAACCTTCTTTGGGACTATCCAACTTTCGTTTTGGATAATCCAGATTTCATGTTACTATCCAACCTTTGGTGGGACCATCCAACTTTCGTTTTGGATAATCCAGTTTTCTTGTTACTTTCCAACCTTCAATTGGACTATCCAACCTTCTTTGGGACTATCCAACTTTCATTTTGGACATTGCAGATTTCATTTTACTATCCAACGTTTGGTTGGACTATCCAACTTTCGTTTGGATAATCCAGATTTCATTTTACTATACAACGTTTGGTAGGACTATCCAACTTTAGGTTGGATAATCCAGATTTCATTTTACTATCCAGCCTTTGGTGGGACAATCCAACTTTCGGTTGTTTAATCCAGAATTCATGTTACTTTCCAACCTTCCATTGAACTATCCAACCTTCTTCGGGATTATCCAACTTTCGTTTTGGATAATCCAGATATAATGTTACTATCCAACCTTTGTTGGGACTATCCAACTTTCGGTTAGATAATCCAGATTTCATTTTACTATCCAGTTTATGGTGGGACTATCCAAATTTCGTTTGTATAATCCAGATTTAATTTTACTATCCAATCTTTGGTGGGACTATCCAACCTTCTTCGGGACCATCCAATCTTCGTTTTGGATAATCCAGATTTCATGTTATTATCCAACCATCTTTGGGACTATCCAATTTAGATTTTGGATAATCCAGATTTTATGTTACTATCCAACCTTTGGTGGGACTATCAAACTTTCGGTTGTTTAATCCAGATTAAACTTTATTATCCAACATTTGGTTGGACTATCCAACTTTCGGTTGTTTAATCCACATTTCATTTTACTATCCAACCATCGCTTGGGATATACAACTTTGATTTGGATAGTCCATATTTCATTTTACTATCCAACCTTTGGTGGGAGTATCCAACTTTCGTTTGGACAGTCCAGATTTCATGTTACTTTCCAACCTTCCATTGAACTATCCAACCTTCTTCGGGACTATCCAACTTTCGTTTTGGATAATCCAGATATTATGATACTATCCAACCTTTGTTGGGACTATCCAACTTTCGGTTGGATAATCCAGATTTCATTTTACTATCCAGCCTTTGGTGGGACTATCCAACTTTCGGTTGGATAATCCAAATTTCATTTTACTATCCAGTTTATGGTGGGACTATCCAAATTTCGTTTGTATAATCCAGATTTAATTTTACTATCTAATCATTGATGGGACTATCCAACCTTCTTCGGGACCATCCAATCTTCGTTTTGGATAATCCAGATTTCATGTAACTATCCAACCTTCTTTGGGACTATCCAATTTAGATTTTGGATAATCCAAATTTTATGTTACCAACTTTCGTTTGGATAATCCAGTTTTCTTGTTACTTTCCAACCTCCAATTGGACAATCCAGCCTTTTTAGGGACTATCCAACTTTCGTTTTGGATAATCCAGATTTTATGTCACTATCCAACCTTTGTTGGGACTATCCCACTTTCGGTTGGATAATCCAGATTTCATTTTACTATCCAGCCTTTGGTGGGACTATCCAACTTTCGATTGGATAATCCAGATTTCTTTTTACTATCCAGTTTATGGTTGGACTATCCAAATTTCGTTTGTATAATCCAGATTTAATTTTATTATCCAATATTTGGTGGGACTATCCAACCTTCTTCGGGACCATCCAATCTTCGGTTTGGATAATCCAGATTTCATGTTACTATCCAACCTTCTTTGGGACTATCCAATTTAGATTTTGGATAATCCAGATTTTATGTTACTATCCATCCTTTGGTGGGACTATCCAACTTTCGGTTGTTTAATCCAGATTAAACTTTATTATCCAACCTTTGGTTGGACTATCCAACTTTCGGTTGTTTAATCCACATTTCATTTTACTATCCAACCATCGCTTGGGATATCCAACTTTGGTTTAGATAATCCATATTTCATTTTACTACCCAACCTTTGGTGGGACTATCCAACTTTCATTTGGACAGTCCATATTTCATTTTACTATCCAACCTTTCGTGGGACCATCTAACTTTCGTATGGATAATCCAGTTTTCTTGTTACTTTCCAACCTCCAATTGGACAATCCAGCCTTCTTAGGGACTATCCAACTTTCGTTTTGGATAATCCAGATTTTATGTCACTATCCAACCTTTGTTGGGACTATCCCACTTTCGGTTGGATAATCCAGATTTCATTTTACTATCCAGTCTTTGGTCGGACTATCCAACTTTCGGTTGTTTAATGCAGATTTCATGTTACTATCCAACATTCAATTGGACTATCCAACCATCTTTGGGACTATCCAACTTTCGGTTGGATGATCCAGATTTAATTTTATTATCCAACCTTTGGTGGGACCATCCAACTTTCGTTTGGATAATCCAGAATTCATGTTAATTTCCATCCTTCAATTGGACAATCCAACTGTCTTTGGGACTATCCAATTTTCAGTTGGATAATCCAGATTTCATTTTACCATCCAGCCGTTCGTGGGACTATCCAACTTTCGGCTGTTTAATCCACATTTCATTTTACTTTCCAACCTTCAATTGGACTATCCAACTTTCTTTGGGACTATCCAATTTAGATTTTGGATAGTCCAGATTTCATTTTACTATCCAACGTTTGGTGGGACTATCCAACCTTCGGTTGGATAATCCAGATTTCATTTTACTATCCAGCCTTTGGTGGGACAAACTAACTTTTGGTTGTTAATCCAGATTTCATGTAACTTTACAACCTTCAATTGGACTATCCAACCTTCTTTGGGACTATCCAACTTTCGTCTGGATAGCCCATATTACATTTTAATATCCAACCTTTGGTGGGACCATCCAACTTTCGTTTGGATAATCCAGTTTTCTTGTTACTTTCCAACCTTCAATTGGACTATCCAACCTTCTTTGGGACTATCCAACTTTCATTTTTAGACATTCCAGATTTCATTTTACTATGCAACGTTTGGTTGGACTATCCAACTTTCGGTTGGATAATCCAGATTTAATTTTACTATACAACACTTGGTGGGACTATCCAACTTTCGGTTGTTTAATGCAGATTTCATGTTACTTTCCAACATTCAATTGGACTATTCAACTGTCTTTGGGACTATCCAACTATCGTTTTGGATAATCAAGATTTCATGTTACTATCCAACTTTTGTTTGGACTATCCAACTTTTGGTTGGATGATCCAGATTTCATTTTACCATCCAGCCGTTCGTGGGACTATCCAACTTTTGGTTGTTTAATCCACATTTCATTTTACTTTCCAACCGTCAATTGGACTATCCAACCTTCTTTGGGACTATCCAATTTAGATTTTGGATAGTCCAGATTTCATTTTACTATCCAACGTTTGGTGGGACTATCCACCTTTCGGTTGGATAATCCAGATTTCATTTTACTATCCAGCCTTTGGTGGGACAAACCAACTTTTGGTTGTTAATCCAGATTTCATGTAACTTTACAAACTTCAATTAGACTATTAAACCTTCTTTGGGACTATCCAACTTTCGTTTTGGATAATCCAGATTTCATGTTACTATCCAACCTTCTTCGGGACCATCCAATCTTCGGTTTGGATAATCCAGATTTCATTTTACTATCCAACCTTCTTTGGGACTATCCAATTTAGATTTTGGATAATCCAGATTTCATTTTACTATCCAGTCTTTGGTCGGACTATCCAACTTTCGGTTGTTTAATGCAGATTTCATGTTACTATCCAACATTCAATTGGACTATCCAACCATCTTTGGGACTATCCAACTTTCGGTTGGATGATCCAGATTTAATTTTCTTATCCAACCTTTGGTGGGACCATCCAACTTTCGTTTGGATAATCCAGAATTCATGTTAATTTCCATCCTTCAATTGGACAATCCAACTGTCTTTGGGACTATCCAACTTTCATTTTGGACATTGCAGATTTCATTTTACTATCCAACGTTTGGTTGGACTATCCAACTTTCGTTTGGATAATCCAGATTTCATTTTACTATACAACGTTTGGTAGGACTATCCAACTTTAGGTTGGATAATCCAGATTTCATTTTACTATCCAGCCTTTGGTGGGACAATCCAACTTTCGGTTGTTTAATCCAGAATTCATGTTACTTTCCAACCTTCCATTGAACTATCCAACCTTCTTCGGGATTATCCAACTTTCGTTTTGGATAATCCAGATATAATGTTACTATCCAACCTTTGTTGGGACTATCCAACTTTCGGTTAGATAATCCAGATTTCATTTTACTATCCAGTTTATGGTGGGACTATCCAAATTTCGTTTGTACAATCCAGATTTAATTTTACTATCCAATCTTTGGTGGGACTATCCAACCTTCTTTGGGACCATCCAATCTTCGTTTTGGATAATCCAGATTTCATGTTATTATCCAACCATCTTTGGGACTATCCAATTTAGATTTTGGATAAACCAGATTTTATGTTACTATCCAACCTTTGGTGGGACTATCAAACTTTCGGTTGTTTAATCCAGATTAAACTTTATTATCCAACATTTGGTTGGACTATCCAACTTTCGGTTGTTTAATCCACATTTCATTTTACTATCCAACCATCGCTTGGGATATACAACTTTGATTTGGATAGTCCATATTTCATTTTACTATCCAACCTTTGGTGGGAGTATCCAACTTTCGTTTGGACAGTCCAGATTTCATGTTACTTTCCAACCTTCCATTGAACTATCCAACCTTCTTCGGGACTATCCAACTTTCGTTTTGGATAATCCAGATATTATGATACTATCCAACCTTTGTTGGGACTATCCAACTTTCGGTTGGATAATCCAGATTTCATTTTACTATCCAGCCTTTGGTGGGACTATCCAACTTTCGGTTGGATAATCCAAATTTCATTTTACTATCCAGTTTATGGTGGGACTATCCAAATTTCGTTTGTATAATCCAGATTTAATTTTACTATCTAATCATTGATGGGACTATCCAACCTTCTTCGGGACCATCCAATCTTCGTTTTGGATAATCCAGATTTCATGTAACTATCCAACCTTCTTTGGGACTATCCAATTTAGATTTTGGATATTCCAGATTTTATGTTACCAACTTTCGTTTGGATAATCCAGTTTTCTTGTTACTTTCCAACCTCCAATTGGACAATCCAGCCTTTTTAGGGACTATCCAACTTTCGTTTTGGATAATCCAGATTTTATGTCACTATCCAACCTTTGTTGGGACTATCCCACTTTCGGTTGGATAATCCAGATTTCATTTTACTATCCAGCCTTTGGTGGGACTATCCAACTTTCGATTGGATAATCCAGATTTCTTTTTACTATCCAGTTTATGGTTGGACTATCCAAATTTCGTTTGTATAATCCAGATTTAATTTTATTATCCAATATTTGGTGGGAATATCCAACCTTCTTCGGGACCATCCAATCTTCGGTTTGGATAATCCAGATTTCATGTTACTATCCAACCTTCTTTGGGACTATCCAATTTAGATTTTGGATAATCCAGATTTCATTTTACTATCCAGTCTTTGGTCGGACTATCCAACTTTCGGTTGTTTAATGCAGATTTCATGTTACTATCCAACATTCAATTGGACTATCCAACCATCTTTGGGACTATCCAACTTTCGGTTGGATGATCCAGATTTAATTTTCTTATCCAACCTTTGGTGGGACCATCCAACTTTCGTTTGGATAATCCAGAATTCATGTTAATTTCCATCCTTCAATTGGACAATCCAACTGTCTTTGGGACTATCCAATTTTCAGTTGGATAATCCAGATTTCATTTTACTATCCAACGTTTGGTTGGACTATCCAACTTTCGGTTGGATAATCCAGATTTAATTTTACTATCCAACCTTTGTTGGGACTATCCCACTTTCGGTTGGATAATCCAGATTTCATTTTACTATCCAGCCTTTGGTGGGACTATCCAACTTTCGATTGGATAATCCAGATTTCTTTTTACTATCCAGTTTATGGTTGGACTATCCAAATTTCGTTTGTATAATCCAGATTTAATTTTATTATCCAATATTTGGTGGGACTATCCAACCTTCTTCGGGACCATCCAATCTTCGGTTTGGATAATCCAGATTTCCTGTTACTATCCAACCTTCTTTGGGACTATCCAATTTAGATTTTGGATAATCCAGATTTTATGTTACTATCCATCCTTTGGTGGGACTATCCAACTTTCGGTTGTTTAATCCAGATTAAACTTTATTATCCAACCTTTGGTTGGACTATCCAACTTTCGGTTGTTTAATCCACATTTCATTTTACTATCCAACCATCGCTTGGGATATCCAACTTTGGTTTAGATAATCCATATTTCATTTTACTACCCAACCTTTGGTGGGACTATCCAACTTTCATTTGGACAGTCCATATTTCATTTTACTATCCAACCTTTCGTGGGACCATCTAACTTTCGTATGGATAATCCAGTTTTCTTGTTACTTTCCAACCTCCAATTGGACAATCCAGCCTTCTTAGGGACTATCCAACTTTCGTTTTGGATAATCCAGATTTTATGTCACTATCCAACCTTTGTTGGGACTATCCCACTTTCGGTTGGATAATCCAGATTTCATTTTACTATCCAGTCTTTGGTCGGACTATCCAACTTTCGGTTGTTTAATGCAGATTTCATGTTACTATCCAACATTCAATTGGACTATCCAACCATCTTTGGGACTATCCAACTTTCGGTTGGATGATCCAGATTTAATTTTATTATCCAACCTTTGGTGGGACCATCCAACTTTCGTTTGGATAATCCAGAATTCATGTTAATTTCCATCCTTCAATTGGACAATCCAACTGTCTTTGGGACTATCCAATTTTCAGTTGGATAATCCAGATTTCATTTTACCATCCAGCCGTTCGTGGGACTATCCAACTTTCGGCTGTTTAATCCACATTTCATTTTACTTTCCAACCTTCAATTGGACTATCCAACCTTCTTTGGGACTATCCAATTTAGATTTTGGATAGTCCAGATTTCATTTTACTATCCAACGTTTGGTGGGACTATCCAACCTTCGGTTGGATAATCCAGATTTCATTTTACTATCCAGCCTTTGGTGGGACAAACTAACTTTTGGTTGTTAATCCAGATTTCATGTAACTTTACAACCTTCAATTGGACTATCCAACCTTCTTTGGGACTATCCAACTTTCGTCTGGATAGCCCATATTACATTTTAATATCCAACCTTTGGTGGGACCATCCACCTTTCGTTTGGATAATCCAGTTTTCTTGTTACTTTCCAACCTTCAATTGGACTATCCAACCTTCTTTGGGACTATCCAACTTTCATTTTTAGACATTCCAGATTTCATTTTACTATGCAACGTTTGGTTGGACTATCCAACTTTCGGTTGGATAATCCAGATTTAATTTTACTATACAACACTTGGTGGGACTATCCAACTTTCGGTTGTTTAATGCAGATTTCATGTTACTTTCCAACATTCAATTGGACTATTCAACTGTCTTTGGGACTATCCAACTATCGTTTTGGATAATCAAGATTTCATGTTACTATCCAACTTTTGTTTGGACTATCCAACTTTCGGTTGGATGATCCAGATTTCATTTTACTATCCAACGTTTGGTGGGACTATCCACCTTTCGGTTGGATAATCCAGATTTCATTTTACTATCCAGCCTTTGGTGGGACAAACCAACTTTTGGTTGTTAATCCAGATTTCATGTAACTTTACAAACTTCAATTAGACTATTAAACCTTCTTTGGGACTATCCAACTTTCGTTTTGGATAATCCAGATTTCATGTTACTATCCAACCTTTGGTGGGACCATCCAACTTTCGTTTTGGATAATCCAGTTTTCTTGTTACTTTCCAACCTTCAATTGGACTATCCAACCTTCTTTGGGACTATCCAACTTTCATTTTGGACATTGCAGATTTCATTTTACTATCCAACGTTTGGTTGGACTATCCAACTTTCGTTTGGATAATCCAGATTTCATTTTACTATACAACGTTTGGTAGGACTATCCAACTTTAGGTTGGATAATCCAGATTTCATTTTACTATCCAGCCTTTGGTGGGACAATCCAACTTTCGGTTGTTTAATCCAGAATTCATGTTACTTTCCAACCTTCCATTGAACTATCCAACCTTCTTCGGGATTATCCAACTTTCGTTTTGGATAATCCAGATATAATGTTACTATCCAACCTTTGTTGGGACTATCCAACTTTCGGTTAGATAATCCAGATTTCATTTTACTATCCAGTTTATGGTGGGACTATCCAAATTTCGTTTGTACAATCCAGATTTAATTTTACTATCCAATCTTTGGTGGGACTATCCAACCTTCTTCGGGACCATCCAATCTTCGTTTTGGATAATCCAGATTTCATGTTATTATCCAACCATCTTTGGGACTATCCAATTTAGATTTTGGATAAACCAGATTTTATGTTACTATCCAACCTTTGGTGGGACTATCAAACTTTCGGTTGTTTAATCCAGATTAAACTTTATTATCCAACATTTGGTTGGACTATCCAACTTTCGGTTGTTTAATCCACATTTCATTTTACTATCCAACCATCGCTTGGGATATACAACTTTGATTTGGATAGTCCATATTTCATTTTACTATCCAACCTTTGGTGGGAGTATCCAACTTTCGTTTGGACAGTCCAGATTTCATGTTACTTTCCAACCTTCCATTGAACTATCCAACCTTCTTCGGGACTATCCAACTTTCGTTTTGGATAATCCAGATATTATGATACTATCCAACCTTTGTTGGGACTATCCAACTTTCGGTTGGATAATCCAGATTTCATTTTACTATCCAGCCTTTGGTGGGACTATCCAACTTTCGGTTGGATAATCCAAATTTCATTTTACTATCCAGTTTATGGTGGGACTATCCAAATTTCGTTTGTATAATCCAGATTTAATTTTACTATCTAATCATTGATGGGACTATCCAACCTTCTTCGGGACCATCCAATCTTCGTTTTGGATAATCCAGATTTCATGTAACTATCCAACCTTCTTTGGGACTATCCAATTTAGATTTTGGATATTCCAGATTTTATGTTACCAACTTTCGTTTGGATAATCCAGTTTTCTTGTTACTTTCCAACCTCCAATTGGACAATCCAGCCTTTTTAGGGACTATCCAACTTTCGTTTTGGATAATCCAGATTTTATGTCACTATCCAACCTTTGTTGGGACTATCCCACTTTCGGTTGGATAATCCAGATTTCATTTTACTATCCAGCCTTTGGTGGGACTATCCAACTTTCGATTGGATAATCCAGATTTCTTTTTACTATCCAGTTTATGGTTGGACTATCCAAATTTCGTTTGTATAATCCAGATTTAATTTTATTATCCAATATTTGGTGGGAATATCCAACCTTCTTCGGGACCATCCAATCTTCGGTTTGGATAATCCAGATTTCATGTTACTATCCAACCTTCTTTGGGACTATCCAATTTAGATTTTGGATAATCCAGATTTCATTTTACTATCCAGTCTTTGGTCGGACTATCCAACTTTCGGTTGTTTAATGCAGATTTCATGTTACTATCCAACATTCAATTGGACTATCCAACCATCTTTGGGACTATCCAACTTTCGGTTGGATGATCCAGATTTAATTTTCTTATCCAACCTTTGGTGGGACCATCCAACTTTCGTTTGGATAATCCAGAATTCATGTTAATTTCCATCCTTCAATTGGACAATCCAACTGTCTTTGGGACTATCCAATTTTCAGTTGGATAATCCAGATTTCATTTTACTATCCAACGTTTGGTTGGACTATCCAACTTTCGGTTGGATAATCCAGATTTAATTTTACTATCCAACCTTTGTTGGGACTATCCCACTTTCGGTTGGATAATCCAGATTTCATTTTACTATCCAGCCTTTGGTGGGACTATCCAACTTTCGATTGGATAATCCAGATTTCTTTTTACTATCCAGTTTATGGTTGGACTATCCAAATTTCGTTTGTATAATCCAGATTTAATTTTATTATCCAATATTTGGTGGGACTATCCAACCTTCTTCGGGACCATCCAATCTTCGGTTTGGATAATCCAGATTTCCTGTTACTATCCAACCTTCTTTGGGACTATCCAATTTAGATTTTGGATAATCCAGATTTTATGTTACTATCCATCCTTTGGTGGGACTATCCAACTTTCGGTTGTTTAATCCAGATTAAACTTTATTATCCAACCTTTGGTTGGACTATCCAACTTTCGGTTGTTTAATCCACATTTCATTTTACTATCCAACCATCGCTTGGGATATCCAACTTTGGTTTAGATAATCCATATTTCATTTTACTACCCAACCTTTGGTGGGACTATCCAACTTTCATTTGGACAGTCCATATTTCATTTTACTATCCAACCTTTCGTGGGACCATCTAACTTTCGTATGGATAATCCAGTTTTCTTGTTACTTTCCAACCTCCAATTGGACAATCCAGCCTTCTTAGGGACTATCCAACTTTCGTTTTGGATAATCCAGATTTTATGTCACTATCCAACCTTTGTTGGGACTATCCCACTTTCGGTTGGATAATCCAGATTTCATTTTACTATCCAGTCTTTGGTCGGACTATCCAACTTTCGGTTGTTTAATGCAGATTTCATGTTACTATCCAACATTCAATTGGACTATCCAACCATCTTTGGGACTATCCAACTTTCGGTTGGATGATCCAGATTTAATTTTATTATCCAACCTTTGGTGGGACCATCCAACTTTCGTTTGGATAATCCAGAATTCATGTTAATTTCCATCCTTCAATTGGACAATCCAACTGTCTTTGGGACTATCCAATTTTCAGTTGGATAATCCAGATTTCATTTTACCATCCAGCCGTTCGTGGGACTATCCAACTTTCGGCTGTTTAATCCACATTTCATTTTACTTTCCAACCTTCAATTGGACTATCCAACCTTCTTTGGGACTATCCAATTTAGATTTTGGATAGTCCAGATTTCATTTTACTATCCAACGTTTGGTGGGACTATCCAACCTTCGGTTGGATAATCCAGATTTCATTTTACTATCCAGCCTTTGGTGGGACAAACTAACTTTTGGTTGTTAATCCAGATTTCATGTAACTTTACAACCTTCAATTGGACTATCCAACCTTCTTTGGGACTATCCAACTTTCGTCTGGATAGCCCATATTACATTTTAATATCCAACCTTTGGTGGGACCATCCACCTTTCGTTTGGATAATCCAGTTTTCTTGTTACTTTCCAACCTTCAATTGGACTATCCAACCTTCTTTGGGACTATCCAACTTTCATTTTTAGACATTCCAGATTTCATTTTACTATGCAACGTTTGGTTGGACTATCCAACTTTCGGTTGGATAATCCAGATTTAATTTTACTATACAACACTTGGTGGGACTATCCAACTTTCGGTTGTTTAATGCAGATTTCATGTTACTTTCCAACATTCAATTGGACTATTCAACTGTCTTTGGGACTATCCAACTATCGTTTTGGATAATCAAGATTTCATGTTACTATCCAACTTTTGTTTGGACTATCCAACTTTCGGTTGGATGATCCAGATTTCATTTTACTATCCAACGTTTGGTGGGACTATCCACCTTTCGGTTGGATAATCCAGATTTCATTTTACTATCCAGCCTTTGGTGGGACAAACCAACTTTTGGTTGTTAATCCAGATTTCATGTAACTTTACAAACTTCAATTAGACTATTAAACCTTCTTTGGGACTATCCAACTTTCGTTTTGGATAATCCAGATTTCATGTTACTATCCAACCTTTGGTGGGACCATCCAACTTTCGTTTTGGATAATCCAGTTTTCTTGTTACTTTCCAACCTTCAATTGGACTATCCAACCTTCTTTGGGACTATCCAACTTTCATTTTGGACATTGCAGATTTCATTTTACTATCCAACGTTTGGTTGGACTATCCAACTTTCGTTTGGATAATCCAGATTTCATTTTACTATACAACGTTTGGTAGGACTATCCAACTTTAGGTTGGATAATCCAGATTTCATTTTACTATCCAGCCTTTGGTGGGACAATCCAACTTTCGGTTGTTTAATCCAGAATTCATGTTACTTTCCAACCTTCCATTGAACTATCCAACCTTCTTCGGGATTATCCAACTTTCGTTTTGGATAATCCAGATATAATGTTACTATCCAACCTTTGTTGGGACTATCCAACTTTCGGTTAGATAATCCAGATTTCATTTTACTATCCAGTTTATGGTGGGACTATCCAAATTTCGTTTGTACAATCCAGATTTAATTTTACTATCCAATCTTTGGTGGGACTATCCAACCTTCTTCGGGACCATCCAATCTTCGTTTTGGATAATCCAGATTTCATGTTATTATCCAACCATCTTTGGGACTATCCAATTTAGATTTTGGATAAACCAGATTTTATGTTACTATCCAACCTTTGGTGGGACTATCAAACTTTCGGTTGTTTAATCCAGATTAAACTTTATTATCCAACATTTGGTTGGACTATCCAACTTTCGGTTGTTTAATCCACATTTCATTTTACTATCCAACCATCGCTTGGGATATACAACTTTGATTTGGATAGTCCATATTTCATTTTACTATCCAACCTTTGGTGGGAGTATCCAACTTTCGTTTGGACAGTCCAGATTTCATGTTACTTTCCAACCTTCCATTGAACTATCCAACCTTCTTCGGGACTATCCAACTTTCGTTTTGGATAATCCAGATATTATGATACTATCCAACCTTTGTTGGGACTATCCAACTTTCGGTTGGATAATCCAGATTTCATTTTACTATCCAGCCTTTGGTGGGACTATCCAACTTTCGGTTGGATAATCCAAATTTCATTTTACTATCCAGTTTATGGTGGGACTATCCAAATTTCGTTTGTATAATCCAGATTTAATTTTACTATCTAATCATTGATGGGACTATCCAACCTTCTTCGGGACCATCCAATCTTCGTTTTGGATAATCCAGATTTCATGTAACTATCCAACCTTTTTTGGGACTATCCAATTTAGATTTTGGATAATCCAGATTTTATGTTACCAACTTTCGTTTGGATAATCCAGTTTTCTTGTTACTTTCCAACCTCCAATTGGACAATCCAGCCTTTTTAGGGACTATCCAACTTTCGTTTTGGATAATCCAGATTTTATGTCACTATCCAACCTTTGTTGGGACTATCCCACTTTCGGTTGGATAATCCAGATTTCATTTTACTATCCAGCCTTTGGTGGGACTATCCAACTTTCGATTGGATAATCCAGATTTCTTTTTACTATCCAGTTTATGGTTGGACTATCCAAATTTCGTTTGTATAATCCAGATTTAATTTTATTATCCAATATTTGGTGGGAATATCCAACCTTCTTCGGGACCATCCAATCTTCGGTTTGGATAATCCAGATTTCATGTTACTATCCAACCTTCTTTGGGACTATCCAATTTAGATTTTGGATAATCCAGATTTCATTTTACTATCCAGTCTTTGGTCGGACTATCCAACTTTCGGTTGTTTAATGCAGATTTCATGTTACTATCCAACATTCAATTGGACTATCCAACCATCTTTGGGACTATCCAACTTTCGGTTGGATGATCCAGATTTAATTTTATTATCCAACCTTTGGTGGGACCATCCAACTTTCGTTTGGATAATCCAGAATTCATGTTAATTTCCATCCTTCAATTGGACAATCCAACTGTCTTTGGGACTATCCAATTTTCAGTTGGATAATCCAGATTTCATTTTACTATCCAACGTTTGGTTGGACTATCCAACTTTCGGTTGGATAATCCAGATTTAATTTTACTATCCAACCTTTGTTGGGACTATCCCACTTTCGGTTGGATAATCCAGATTTCATTTTACTATCCAGCCTTTGGTGGGACTATCCAACTTTCGATTGGATAATCCAGATTTCTTTTTACTATCCAGTTTATGGTTGGACTATCCAAATTTCGTTTGTATAATCCAGATTTAATTTTATTATCCAATATTTGGTGGGACTATCCAACCTTCTTCGGGACCATCCAATCTTCGGTTTGGATAATCCAGATTTCCTGTTACTATCCAACCTTCTTTGGGACTATCCAATTTAGATTTTGGATAATCCAGATTTTATGTTACTATCCATCCTTTGGTGGGACTATCCAACTTTCGGTTGTTTAATCCAGATTAAACTTTATTATCCAACCTTTGGTTGGACTATCCAACTTTCGGTTGTTTAATCCACATTTCATTTTACTATCCAACCATCGCTTGGGATATCCAACTTTGGTTTAGATAATCCATATTTCATTTTACTACCCAACCTTTGGTGGGACTATCCAACTTTCATTTGGACAGTCCATATTTCATTTTACTATCCAACCTTTCGTGGGACCATCTAACTTTCGTATGGATAATCCAGTTTTCTTGTTACTTTCCAACCTCCAATTGGACAATCCAGCCTTCTTAGGGACTATCCAACTTTCGTTTTGGATAATCCAGATTTTATGTCACTATCCAACCTTTGTTGGGACTATCCCACTTTCGGTTGGATAATCCAGATTTCATTTTACTATCCAGTCTTTGGTCGGACTATCCAACTTTCGGTTGTTTAATGCAGATTTCATGTTACTATCCAACATTCAATTGGACTATCCAACCATCTTTGGGACTATCCAACTTTCGGTTGGATGATCCAGATTTAATTTTATTATCCAACCTTTGGTGGGACCATCCAACTTTCGTTTGGATAATCCAGAATTCATGTTAATTTCCATCCTTCAATTGGACAATCCAACTGTCTTTGGGACTATCCAATTTTCAGTTGGATAATCCAGATTTCATTTTACCATCCAGCCGTTCGTGGGACTATCCAACTTTCGGCTGTTTAATCCACATTTCATTTTACTTTCCAACCTTCAATTGGACTATCCAACCTTCTTTGGGACTATCCAATTTAGATTTTGGATAGTCCAGATTTCATTTTACTATCCAACGTTTGGTGGGACTATCCAACCTTCGGTTGGATAATCCAGATTTCATTTTACTATCCAGCCTTTGGTGGGACAAACTAACTTTTGGTTGTTAATCCAGATTTCATGTAACTTTACAACCTTCAATTGGACTATCCAACCTTCTTTGGGACTATCCAACTTTCGTCTGGATAGCCCATATTACATTTTAATATCCAACCTTTGGTGGGACCATCCACCTTTCGTTTGGATAATCCAGTTTTCTTGTTACTTTCCAACCTTCAATTGGACTATCCAACCTTCTTTGGGACTATCCAACTTTCATTTTTAGACATTCCAGATTTCATTTTACTATGCAACGTTTGGTTGGACTATCCAACTTTCGGTTGGATAATCCAGATTTAATTTTACTATCTAATCATTGATGGGACTATCCAACCTTCTTCGGGACCATCCAATCTTCGTTTTGGATAATCCAGATTTCATGTAACTATCCAACCTTCTTTGGGACTATCCAATTTAGATTTTGGATAATCCAGATTTTATGTTACCAACTTTCGTTTGGATAATCCAGTTTTCTTGTTACTTTCCAACCTCCAATTGGACAATCCAGCCTTTTTAGGGACTATCCAACTTTCGTTTTGGATAATCCAGATTTTATGTCACTATCCAACCTTTGTTGGGACTATCCCACTTTCGGTTGGATAATCCAGATTTCATTTTACTATCCAGCCTTTGGTGGGACTATCCCACTTTCGGTTGGATAATCCAGATTTCTTTTTACTATCCAGTTTATGGTTGGACTATCCAAATTTCGTTTGTATAATCCAGATTTAATTTTATTATCCAATATTTGGTGGGAATATCCAACCTTCTTCGGGACCATCCAATCTTCGGTTTGGATAATCCAGATTTCATGTTACTATCCAACCTTCTTTGGGACTATCCAATTTAGATTTTGGATAATCCAGATTTTATGTTACTATCCATCCTTTGGTGGGACTATCCAACTTTCGGTTGTTTAATCCAGATTAAACTTTATTATCCAACCTTTGGTTGGACTATCCAACTTTCGGTTGTTTAATCCACATTTCATTTTACTATCCAACCATCGCTTGGGATATCCAACTTTGGTTTAGATAATCCATATTTCATTTTACTACCCAACCTTTGGTGGGACTATCCAACTTTCATTTGGACAGTCCATATTTCATTTTACTATCCAACCTTTCGTGGGACCATCTAACTTTCGTTTGGATAATCCAGTTTTCTTGTTACTTTCCAACCTCCAATTGGACAATCCAGCCTTCTTAGGGACTATCCAACTTTCGTTTTGGATAATCCAGATTTTATGTCACTATCCAACCTTTGTTGGGACTATCCCACTTTCGGTTGGATAATCCAGATTTCATTTTACTATCCAGTCTTTGGTCGGACTATCCAACTTTCGGTTGTTTAATGCAGATTTCATGTTACTATCCAACATTCAATTGGACTATCCAACCATCTTTGGGACTATCCAACTTTCGGTTGGATGATCCAGATTTAATTTTATTATCCAACCTTTGGTGGGACCATCCAACTTTCGTTTGGATAATCCAGAATTCATGTTAATTTCCATCCTTCAATTGGACAATCCAACTGTCTTTGGGACTATCCAATTTTCAGTTGGATAATCCAGATTTCATTTTACTATGCAACGTTTGGTTGGACTATCCAACTTTCGGTTGGATAATCCAGATTTAATTTTACTATACAACGTTTGGTGGGACTATCCAACTTTCGGTTGTTTAATGCAGATTTCATGTTACTTTCCAACATTCAATTGGACTATTCAACTGTCTTTGGGACTATCCAACTATCGTTTTGGATAGTCAAGATTTCATGTTACTATCCAACTTTTGTTGGGACTATCCAACTTTCGGTTGGATGATCCAGATTTCATTTTACCATCCAGCCGTTCGTGGGACTATCCAACTTTCGGCTGTTTAATCCACTTTTCATTTTACTTTCCAACCTTCAATTGGACTATCCAACCTTCTTTGGGACTATCCAATTTAGATTTTGGATAGTCCAGATTTCATTTTACTATCCAACGTTTGGTGGGACTATCCAACCTTCGGTTGGATAATCCAGATTTCATTTTACTATCCAGCCTTTGGTGGGACAAACCAACTTTTGGTTGTTAATCCAGATTTCATGTAACTTTACAACCTTCAATTGGACTATCCAACCTTCTTTGGGACTATCCAACTTTCGTCTCGATAGCCCATATTACATTTTAATATCCAACCTTTGGTGGGACCATCCAACTTTCGTTTGGATAATCCAGTTTTCTTGTTACTTTCCAACCTTCAATTGGACTATCCAACCTTCTTTGGGACTATCCAACTTTCATTTTTAGACATTCCAGATTTCATTTTACTATGCAACGTTTGCTTGGACTATCCAACTTTCGGTTGGATAATCCAGATTTAATTTTACTATACAACACTTGGTGGGACTATCCAACTTTCGGTTGTTTAATGCAGATTTCATGTTACTTTCCAACATTCAATTGGACTATTCAACTGTCTTTGGGACTATCCAACTATCGTTTTGGATAATCAAGATTTCATGTTACTATCCAACTTTTGTTTGGACTATCCAACTTTCGGTTGGATGATCCAGATTTCATTTTACCATCCAGCCGTTCGTGGGACTATCCAACTTTTGGTTGTTTAATCCACATTTAATTTTACTTTCCAACCGTCAATTGGACTATCCAACCTTCTTTGGGACTATCCAATTTAGATTTTGGATAGTCCAGATTTCATTTTACTATCCAACGTTTGGTGGGACTATCCACCTTTCGGTTGGATAATCCAGATTTCATTTTACTATCCAGCCTTTGGTGGGACAAACCAACTTTTGGTTGTTAATCCAGATTTCATGTAACTTTAAAAACTTCAATTAGACTATTAAACCTTCTTTGGGACTATCCAACTTTCGTTTTGGATAATCCAGTTTTCTTGTTACTTTCCAACCTTCAATTGGACTATCCAACCTTCTTTGGGACTATCCAACTTTCATTTTGGACATTGCAGATTTCATTTTACTATCCAACGTTTGGTTGGACTATCCCACTTTCGTTTGGATAATCCAGATTTCATTTTACTATACAACGTTTGGTAGGACTATCCAACTTTAGGTTGGATAATCCAGATTTCATTTTACTATCCAGCCTTTGGTGGGACAATCCAACTTTCGGTTGTTTAATCCAGAATTCATGTTACTTTCCAACCTTCCATTGAACTATCCAACCTTCTTCGGGACTATCCAACTTTCGTTTTGGATAATTCAGATATAATGTTACTATCCAACCTTTGTTGGGACTATCCAACTTTCAGTTAGATAATCCAGATTTCATTTTACTATCCAGTTTATGGTGGGACTATCCAAATTTCGTTTGTATAATCCAGATTTAATTTTATTATCCAATATTTGGTGGGACTATCCAACCTTCTTCGGGACCATCCAATCTTCGGTTTGGATAATCCAGATTTCATGTTACTATCCAACCTTCTTTGGGACTATCCAATTTAGATTTTGGATAATCCAGATTTTATGTTACTATCCATCCTTTGGTGGGACTATCCAACTTTCGGTTGTTTAATCCAGATTAAACTTTATTATCCAACCTTTGGTTGGACTATCCAACTTTCGGTTGTTTAATCCACATTTCATTTTACTATCCAACCATCGCTTGGGATATCCAACTTTGGTTTAGATAATCCATATTTCATTTTACTACCCAACCTTTCGTGGGACCATCTAACTTTCGTATGGATAATCCAGTTTTCTTGTTACTTTCCAACCTCCAATTGGACAATCCAGCCTTCTTAGGGACTATCCAACTTTCGTTTTGGATAATCCAGATTTTATGTCACTATCCAACCTTTGTTGGGACTATCCCACTTTCGGTTGGATAATCCAGATTTCATTTTACTATCCAGTCTTTGGTCGGACTATCCAACTTTCGGTTGTTTAATGCAGATTTCATGTTACTATCCAACATTCAATTGGACTATCCAACCATCTTTGGGACTATCCAACTTTCGGTTGGATGATCCAGATTTAATTTTACTATCCAGCCTTTGGTGGGACTATCCAACTTTCGGTTGGATAATCCAAATTTCATTTTACTATCCAGTTTATGGTGGGACTATCCAAATTTCGTTTGTATAATCCAGATTTAATTTTACTATCTAATCATTGATGGGACTATCCAACCTTCTTCGGGACCATCCAATCTTCGTTTTGGATAATCCAGATTTCATGTTACTATCCAACCTTCTTTGGGACTATCCAATTTAGATTTTGGATAATCCAGATTTTATGTTACCAACTTTCGTTTGGATAATCCACTTTTCTTGTTACTTTCCAACCTCCAATTGGACAATCCAGCCTTTTTAGGGACTATCCAACTTTCGTTTTGGATAATCCAGATTTTATGTCACAATCCAACCTGTGTTGGGACTATCCCACTTTCGGTTGGATAATCCAGATTTCATTTTACTATCCAGCCTTTGGTGGGACTATCCAACTTTCGATTGGATAATCCAGATTTCTTTTTACTATCCAGTTTATGGTTGGACTATCCAAATTTCGTTTGTATAATCCAGATTTAATTTTATTGTCCAATATTTGGTGGGACTATCCAACCTTCTTCGGGACCATCCAATCTTCGTTTTGGATAATCCAGATTTCATGTTACTATCCAACCTTCTTTGGGACTATCTAATTTAGATTTTGGATAATCCAGATTTTATGTTACTATCCAACCTTTGGTGGAACTATCAAACTTTCGGTTGTTTAATCCAGATTAAACTTTATTATCCAACATTTGGTTGGACTATCCAACTTTCGGTTGTTTAATCCACATTTCATTTTACTATCCAACCATCGCTTGGGATATCCAACTTTGATTTGGATTGTCCATATTTCATTTTACTATCCAACCTTTGGTGGGACTATCCAACTTTCGTTTGGACAGTCCAGATTTCATGTTACTTTCCCACCTTCCATTGAACTATCCAACCTTCTTCGGGACTATCCAACTTTCGTTTTGGATAATCCAGATATTATGTTATTATCCAACCTTTGTTGGGACTATCAAACTTTCGGTTGGATAATCCAGATTTTATGTTACCAACTTCCGTTTGGATAATCCAGTTTTCTTGTTACTTTCCAACCTCCAATTGGACAATCCAGCCTTTTTAGGGACTATCCAACTTTCGTTTTGGATAATCCAGATTTTATGTCACTATCCAACCTTTGTTGGGACTATCCCACTTTCGGTTGGATAATCCAGATTTCATTTTACTATCCAGCCTTTGGTGGGACTATCGAACTTTCGATTGGATAATCCAGATTTAATTTTACTATCCAGTTTATGGTTGGACTATCCAAATTTCGTTTGTATAATCCAGATTTAATTTTATTATCCAATATTTGGTGGGACTATCCAACCTTCTTCGGGACCATCCAATCTTCGGTTTGGATAATCCAGATTTCATGTTACTATCCAACCTTCTTTGGGACTATCCAATTTAGATTTTGGATAATCCAGATTTTATGTTACTATCCATACTTTGGTGGGACTATCCAACTTTCGGTTGTTTAATCCAGATTAAACTTTATTATCCAACCTTTGGTGGGACTATCCAACTTTCGGTTGTTTAATCCAGATTAAACTTTATTATCCAACCTTTGGTGGGACCATCCAACTTTCGTTTGGATAATCCAGATTTCATGTAAATTTCCAACCTCCAATTGGACAATCAAGCCTTCTTAGGGACTATCCAACTTTCGTTTTGGATAATCCAGATTTTATGTCACTATCCAACCTTTGTTGGGACTATCCCACTTTCGGTTGGATGATCCAGATTTAATTTTACTATCCAGCCTTTGGTGGGACTATCCAACTCTCGGTTGTTTAATCCAGATTTAATTTTATTATCCAACCTTGGGTGGGACCATCCAACTTTCGTTTGGATAATCCAGATTTCATGTTACTTTCCAACCTTCAATTGGACTATCCAACTGTCTTGGGGACTATCCAACTTTCAGTTGGATGATCCAGATTTCATTTTACTATCCAACATTTGGTGGGACCATCCAACTTTAATTTGGATAATCCAGTTTTCTTGTTACTATCCAACCTTTGGTGGGACTATCCAAATTTTGTTTGTTTAATCCAGATTTCACTTTATTATGCAAGCTTTGGAGGAACTATCCAACTTTCGGTTGGATGATCCAGATTTCATTTTACTATCCAACGTTTGGTGGGACTATCCAACTTTCATTTTGGACTTTCCAGATTTCATTTTACTTTCCAACGTTTGGTGGGATTATCCAACTTTCGGTAGGATAATCTAGATTTAATTTTACTATCCAACGTTTGGTGGGACTATCCAACTCTAGGTTGGATAATCCAGATTTCTTTTTACTATCCAGCCTTTGGTGGGACCATCCAACTTTCGGTTGTTTAATCCAGATTTCATGTAACTTTCCAACCTTCAATTGGACTATCCAACCTTCTTTGGGACTATCCAACTTTCTTTTGGATAGCCCATATTTCATTTTAATATCCAATCTTTGGTGGGACCATCCAACTTTCGTTTGGATAATCCAGTTTTCTTGTTACTTTCCAACCTCCAATTGGACAATCCAGCCTTCTTAGGGACTATCCAACTTTCGTTTTGGATAATCCAGATTTTATGTTACTATCCAACCTTTGTTGGGACTATCCCACTTTCGGTTGGATAATCCAGATTTCATTTTACTACCCAGTCTTTGGTCGGACTATCCAACTTTCGGTTGTTTAATGCAGATTTAATGTTACTATCCAACATTCAATTGGACTATCCAACCTTATTTGGGACTATCCAACTTTCGTTTTGGATAATCCATATTTCATGTTACTATCCAACCTTTGTTGGGACTATCCAACTTTCGGTTGGATGATCCAGATTTAATTTTAATATCCAGCCTTTGGTGGGACTATCCAACTTTCGGTTGTTTAATCCAGATTTAATTTTATTATCCAACCTTTGGTGGGATCATCCAACTTTCGTTTGGATAATCCAGATTTCATGTTACTTTCCAACCTTCAATTGGACTATCCAACCTTCTTTGGGACTATCCAACTTTCGTTTTGGATAATCCATATTTCAATATACTATTGAACCTTTGTTGGGACTATCCAACTTTCGGTTTGATGGTCCAGATTTCATTTTACTATCCAGCCTTTGGTGGGACTATCCAACTTTCAGTTGTTTAATCCAGATTTAATTTTATTATCCAACCTTTGGTGGGACCATCCAACTTTCGTTTGGATAATCCAGATTTCATGTTACTTTCCAACCTTCAATTGGACTATCCAACTGTCTTGGGGACTATCCAACTTTCAGTTGGATGATCCAGATTTCATTTTACTATCCAACATTTGGTGGGACCATCCAACTTTAATTTGGATAATCCAGTTTTCTTGTTACTATCCAACCTTTGGTGGGACTATCCAAATTTTGTTTGTTTAATCCAGATTTCACTTTATTATGCAAGCTTTGGAGGAACTATCCAACTTTCGGTTGGATGATCCAGATTTCATTTTACTATCCAACGTTTGGTGGGACTATCCAACTTTCATTTTGGACTTTCCAGATTTCATTTTACTTTCCAACGTTTGGTGGGATTATCCAACTTTCGGTAGGATAATCTAGATTTAATTTTACTATCCAACGTTTGGTGGGACTATCCAACTCTAGGTTGGATAATCCAGATTTCTTTTTACTATCCAGCCTTTGGTGGGACCATCCAACTTTCGGTTGTTTAATCCAGATTTCATGTAACTTTCCAACCTTCAATTGGACTATCCAACCTTCTTTGGGACTATCCAACTTTCTTTTGGATAGCCCATATTTCATTTTAATATCCAATCTTTGGTGGGACCATCCAACTTTCGTTTGGATAATCCAGTTTTCTTGTTACTTTCCAACCTCCAATTGGACAATCCAGCCTTCTTAGGGACTATCCAACTTTCGTTTTGGATAATCCAGATTTTATGTTACTATCCAACCTTTGTTGGGACTATCCCACTTTCGGTTGGATAATCCAGATTTCATTTTACTATCCAGTCTTTGGTCGGACTATCCAACTTTCGGTTGTTTAATGCAGATTTAATGTTACTATCCAACATTCAATTGGACTATCCAACCTTCTTTGGGACTATCCAACTTTCGTTTTGGATAATCCATATTTCAATATACTATCCAACCTTTGGTGGGACCATCCAACTTTCGTTTGGATAATCCAGATTTCATGTTACTTTCCAACCTTCAATTGGACTATCCAACCTTCTTTGGGACTATCCAACTTTTGTTTTGGATAATCCATATTTCAATATACTATCGAACCTTTGTTGGGACTATCCAACTTTCGGTTTGATGGTCCAGATTTCATTTTACTATCCAGCCTTTGGTGGGACTATCCAACTTTCAGTTGTTTAATCCAGATTTAATTTTATTATCCAACCTTTGGTGGGACCATCCAACTTTCGTTTGGATAATCCAGATTTCATGTTACTTTCCAACCTTCAATTGGACTATCCAACTGTCTTGGGGACTATCCAACTTTCAGTTGGATGATCCAGATTTCATTTTACTATCCAACGTTTGGTGGGACTATCCAATTTTCGTTTGGATAATCCAGATTTCATTTTACTATCCAGCCTTTGGTGGGACTATCCAGCTTTCGGTTGTTTAACCCACATTTCATTTTACTATCCAACCTTTGGTGGGACCATCCAACTTTCGTTTGGATAATCCAGATTTCATGTTACTTTCCAACCTCCAATTGGACAATCCAACCTTCTTAGGGACTATCCAACTTTCGTTTTGGATAATCCAGATTTTATGTTACTATCCAACCTTTGTTTGGACTATCCCACTTTCGTTTGGATAATCCTGATTTCATTTTACTATTAAGTCTTTGGTCGGACTATCCAACTTTCGGTTGTTTAATGCAGATTTAATGTTACTATCCAACATTCAATTGGACTATCCAACCTTCTTTGGGACTATCCAACTTTCGTTTTGGATAATCCATATTTCATGTTACTATCCAACCTTTGTTGGGACTATCCAACTTTCGGTTGGATGATCCAGATTTAATTTTATTATCCAACCTTTGGTGGGACCATCCAACTTTCGTTTGGATAATCCAGATTTCATTTCACATCCCAACCTTCAATTGGACTATCCAACCTTCTTTTGGACTATCCAACTTTCGTTTTGGATAATCCATATTTCAATTTACTATCGAACCTTTGTTGGGAGTATCCAAATTTCGGTTTGATGGTCCAGATTTCATTTTACTATCCAACGTTTGGTGGGACTATCCAACTTTCGTTTTGGACTTTCCAGATTTAATTTTACTATCCAACGTTTGGTGGGACTATCCAACTTTCGTTTGGATAATCCAGTTTTCTTGTTACTTTCCAAACTTCAATTGGACTATCCAACCTTCTTTGGGACTATCCAACTTTCGGTTGTTTAATCCACATTTTATTTTACTATCCAACATTTGGTGGGACCATCCAACTTTAATTTGGATAATCCAGTTTTCTTGTTACTTTCCAACCTTCAATTGGACTATCCAACCTTCTTTGGGACTATCCGACTTTCGTTTTGGATAATCCAGATTTCATGTTACTATCCAACCTTTGGTGGGACTATCCAAATTTTGTTTGTTTAATCCAGATTTCACTTTATTATGCAAGCTTTGGAGGAACTATCCAACTTTCGGTTGGATGATCCAGATTTCATTTTACTATCCAACGTTTGGTGGGACTATCCAACTTTCGTTTTGGACTTTCCAGATTTCATTTTACTTTACAACGTTTGGTGGGATTATCAAACTTTCGGTTGGATAATCTAGACTTCATTTTACTATCCAACGTTTGGTGGGACTATCAAACTCTAGGTTGGATAATCCAGATTTATTTTTACTATCCAGCCTTTGGTGGGACAATCCAACTTTAATTTGGATAATCCAGTTTTCTTGTTACTTTCCAACCTTCAATTGGACTATCCAACCTTCTTTGGGACTATCCGACTTTCGTTTTGGATAATCCAGATTTCATGTTACTATCCAACCTTTGGTGGGACTATCCAATTTTGTTTGTTTAATCCAGATTTCACTTTATTATGCAAGCTTTGGAGGAACTATCCAACTTTCGGTTGGATGATCCAGATTTCTTTTTACTATCCAGCCTTTGGTGGGACAATCCAACTTTCGGTTGTTTAATCCAGATTTCATGTAACTTTCCAACCTTCAATTGGACTATCCAACCTTCTTTGGGACTATCCAACTTTCTTTTGGATAGCCCATATTTCATTTTAATATCCAACGTTTGGTGGGACTATCCAATTTTCGTTTGGATAATCCAGATTTCATTTTACTATCCAGCCTTTGGTGGGACTATCCAGCTTTCGGTTGTTTAACCCACATTTCATTTTACTATCCAACCTTTGGTGGGACCATCCAACTTTCGTTTGGATAATCCAGATTTCATGTTACTTTCCAACCTCCAATTGGACAATCCAACCTTCTTAGGGACTATCCAACTTTCGTTTTGGATAATCCAGATTTTATGTTACTATCCAACCTTTGTTTGGACTATCCCACTTTCGTTTGGATAATCCTGATTTCATTTTACTATTAAGTCTTTGGTCGGACTATCCAACTTTCGGTTGTTTAATGCAGATTTAATGTTACTATCCAACATTCAATTGGACTATCCAACCTTCTTTGGGACTATCCAACTTTCGTTTTGGATAATCCATATTTCATGTTACTATCCAACCTTTGTTGGGACTATCCAACTTTCGGTTGGATGATCCAGATTTAATTTTATTATCCAACCTTTGGTGGGACCATCCAACTTTCGTTTGGATAATCCAGATTTCATTTCACATCCCAACCTTCAATTGGACTATCCAACCTTCTTTTGGACTATCCAACTTTCGTTTTGGATAATCCATATTTCAATTTACTATCGAACCTTTGTTGGGAGTATCCAAATTTCGGTTTGATGGTCCAGATTTCATTTTACTATCCAACGTTTGGTGGGACTATCCAACTTTAATTTGGATAATCCAGTTTTCTTGTTACTTTCCAACCTTCAATTGGACTATCCAACCTTCTTTGGGACTATCCGACTTTCGTTTTGGATAATCCAGATTTCATGTTACTATCCAACCTTTGGTGGGACTATCCAAATTTTGTTTGTTTAATCCAGATTTCACTTTATTATGCAAGCTTTGGAGGAACTATCCAACTTTCGGTTGGATGATCCAGATTTCATCTTACTATCCAACGTTTGGTGGGACTATCCAACTTTCGTTTTGGACTTTCCAGATTTCATTTTACTTTACAACGTTTGGTGGGATTATCAAACTTTCGGTTGGATAATCTAGACTTCATTTTACTATCCAACGTTTGGTGGGACTATCAAACTCTAGGTTGGATAATCCAGATTTATTTTTACTATCCAGCCTTTGGTGGGACAATCCAACTTTAATTTGGATAATCCAGTTTTCTTGTTACTTTCCAACCTTCAATTGGACTATCCAACCTTCTTTGGGACTATCCGACTTTCGTTTTGGATAATCCAGATTTCATGTTACTATCCAACCTTTGGTGGGACTATCCAATTTTGTTTGTTTAATCCAGATTTCACTTTATTATGCAAGCTTTGGAGGAACTATCCAACTTTCGGTTGGATGATCCAGATTTCTTTTTACTATCCAGCCTTTGGTGGGACAATCCAACTTTCGGTTGTTTAATCCAGATTTCATGTAACTTTCCAACCTTCAATTGGACTATCCAACCTTCTTTGGGACTATCCAACTTTCTTTTGGATAGCCCATATTTCATTTTAATATCCAACGTTTGGTGGGACCATCCAACTTTCGTTTGGATAATCCAGTTTTCTTGTTACTTTCCAACCTCCAATTGGACAATCCAGTCTTCTTAGGGACTATCCAACTTTCGTTTTGGATAATCCAGATTTTATGTTACTATCCAACCTTTGTTGGGACTATCCCACTTTCGGTTGGATAATCCAGATTTCATTTTACTATCCAGTCTTTGGTCGGACTATCCAACTTTCGGTTGTTTAATGCAGATTTTATGTTACTATCCAACATTCAATTGGACTATCCAACCTTATTTGGGGCTATCCAACTTTCGTTTTGGATAATCCATATTTCATGTTACTATCCAATCTTTGTTAGGACTATCCAACTTTCGGTTGGATGATCCAGATTTAATTTTACTATCCAGCCTTTGGTGGGACTATCCAACTTTCGGTTGTATAATCCAGATTTAATTTTATTATCCAACCTTTGGTGGGACCATCCAACTTTCGTTTGGAATATCCAGATTTCATGTTACTTTCCAACCTTCAATTGGACTATCCAACCTTCTTTGGGACTATCCAACTTTCGTTTTGGATAATCCATATTTCAATTTACTATCGAACCTTTGTTGGGACTATCCAACTTTCTGTTTGATGGTCCAGATTTCATTTTACTATCCAGCCTTTGGTGGGACAATCCAACTTTCGGTTGTTTAATCCAGATTTCATGTAACTTTCCAACCTTCAATTGGACTATCCAACCTTCTTTGGGACTATCCAACTTTCTTTTGGATAGCCCATATTTCATTTTAATATCCAATCTTTGGTGGGACCATCCAACTTTCGTTTGGATAATCCAGTTTTCTTGTTACTTTCCAACCTCCAATTGGACAATCCAGCCTTCTTAGGGACTATCCCACTTTCGGTTGGATAATCCAGATTTCATTTTACTATCCAGTCTTTGGTCGGACTATCCAACTTTCGGTTGTTTAATGCAGATTTAATGTTACTATCCAACATTCAATTGGACTATCCAACCTTCTTTGGGACTATCCAACTTTCGTTTTGGATAATCCATATTTCATGTTACTATCCAACCTTTGTTGGGACTATCCAACTTTCGGTTGGATGATCCAGATTTAATTTTATTATCCAACCTTTGGTGGGACCATCCAACTTTCGTTTGGATAATCCAGATTTCATTTCACATCCCAACCTTCAATTGGACTATCCAACCTTCTTTTGGACTATCCAACTTTCGTTTTGGATAATCCATATTTCAATTTACTATCGAACCTTTGTTGGGAGTATCCAAATTTCGGTTTGATGGTCCAGATTTCATTTTACTATCCAACGTTTGGTGGGACTATCCAACTTTCGTTTTGGACTTTCCAGATTTAATTTTACTATCCAACGTTTGGTGGGACTATCCAACTTTCGTTTGGATAATCCAGTTTTCTTGTTACTTTCCAACCTTCAATTGGACTATCCAACCTTCTTTGGGACTATCCGACTTTCGTTTTGGATAATCCAGATTTCATGTTACTATCCAACCTTTGGTGGGACTATCCAAATTGTGTTTGTTTAATCCAGATTTCACTTTATTATGCAAGCTTTGGAGGAACTATCCAACTTTCGGTTGGATGATCCAGATTTCATCTTACTATCCAACGTTTGGTGGGACTATCCAACTTTCGTTTTGGACTTTCCAGATTTCATTTTACTTTACAACGTTTGGTGGGATTATCAAACTTTCGGTTGGATAATCTAGATTTCATTTTACTATCCAACGTTTGGTGGGACTATCAAACTCTAGGTTGGATAATCCAGATTTATTTTTACTATCCAGCCTTTGGTGGGACAATCCAACTTTAATTTGGATAATCCAGTTTTCTTGTTACTTTCCAACCTTCAATTGGACTATCCAACCTTCTTTGGGACTATCCGACTTTCGTTTTGGATAATCCAGATTTCATGTTACTATCCAACCTTTGGTGGGACTATCCAAATTTTGTTTGTTTAATCCAGATTTCACTTTATTATGCAAGCTTTGGAGGAACTATCCAACTTTCGGTTGGATGATCCAGATTTCTTTTTACTATCCAGCCTTTGGTGGGACAATCCAACTTTCGGTTGTTTAATCCAGATTTCATGTAACTTTCCAACCTTCAATTGGACTATCCAACCTTCTTTGGGACTATCCAACTTTCTTTTGGATAGCCCATATTTCATTTTAATATCCAATCTTTGGTGGGACCATCCAACTTTCGTTTGGATAATCCAGTTTTCTTGTTACTTTCCAACCTCCAATTGGACAATCCAGCCTTCTTAGGGACTATCCAACTTTCGTTTTGGATAATCCAGATTTTATGTTACTATCAAACCTTTGTTGGGACTATCCCACTTTCGGTTGGATAATCCAGATTTCATTTTACTATCCAGTCTTTGGTCGGACTATCCAACTTTCGGTTGTTTAATGCAGATTTTATGTTACTATCCAACATTCAATTGGACTATCCAACCTTATTTGGGGCTATCCAACTTTCGTTTTGGATAATCCATATTTCATGTTACTATCCAATCTTTGTTGGGACTATCCAACTTTCGGTTGGATGATCCAGATTTAATTTTACTATCCAGCCTTTGGTGGGACTATCCAACTTTCGGTTGTTTAATCCAGATTTAATTTTATTATCCAACCTTTGGTGGGACCATCCAACTTTCGTTTGGATAATCCAGATTTCATGTTACTTTCCAACCTTCAATTGGACTATCCAACCTTCTTTGGGACTATCCAACTTTCGTTTTGGATAATCCATATTTCAATTTACTATCAAACCTTTGTTGGGACTATCCAACTTTCGGTTTGATGGTCCAGATTTCATTTTACTATCCAGCCTTTGGTGGGACTATCCAACTTTCAGTTGTTTAATCCAGATTTAATTTTATTATCCAACCTTTGGTGGGACCATCCAACTTTCGTTTGGATAATCCAGATTTCATGTTACTTTCCAACCTTCAATTGGACTATACAACTGTCTTTGGGACTATCCAACTTTCAGTTGGATAATCCAGATTTCATTTTACTATCCAACGTTTGGTGGGACTATCCAATTTTCGTTTGGATAATCCAGATTTCATTTTACTATCCAGCCTTTGGTGGGACTATCCAGCTTTCGGTTGTTTAACCCACATTTCATTTTATTATCCAACCTTTGGTGGGACCATCCAACTTTCGTTTGGATAATCCAGATTTCATGTTACTTTCCAACCTCCAATTGGACAATCCAACCTTCTTAGGGACTATCCAACTTTTGTTTTGGATAATCCAGATTTTATGTTACTATCCAACCTTTGTTGGGACTATCCAACTTTCGGTTGTTTAATCCAGATTTAATTTTATTATCCAACCTTTGGTGGGACCATCCAACTTTCGTTTGGATAATCCAGATTTCATGTTACTTTCCAACCTTCAATTGGACTATCCAACTGTCTTTGGGACTATCCAACTTTCAGTTGGATAATCCAGATTACATTTTACTATCCAACGTTTGGTGGGACTATCCAATTTTCGTTTGGATAAACCAGATTTCATTTTACTATCCAGCCTTTGGTGGGACTATCCAGCTTTCGGTTGTTTAACCCACATTTCATTTTACTAAACAAAATCCTTTGGTGGGACCATCCAACTTTCATTTGGATAATCCAGATTTCATGTTACTTTCCAACTTTCAATTGGACTATCCAACTGTCTTTGGGACTATCCAACTTTCAGTTGGATAATCCAGATTTCATTTTACTATCCAACGTTTGGTGGGACCATCCAACTTTCGTTTTGGATAATCCAGATTTTATGTTACTATCCAACCTTTGTTTGGACTATCCAACTTTCGGTTGTTTAATGCAGATTTTATGTTACTATCCAACATTTAATTGGACTATCCAACCTTCTTTGGGACTATCCAACTTTCGTTTTGGATAATCCATATTTCAGGTTACTATCCAACCTTTGTTGGGACTATCCAAATTTCGGTTTGATGGTCCAGATTTCATTTTACTATCCAACGTTTGGTGGGACTATCCAACTTTCGTTTTAGACTTTCCAGATTAAATTTTAGTATCCAACGTTTGTTGGGACTATCCAACTTTCGTTTGGATTATCCAGATTTAATTTTACTATCCAGCCTTTGGTGGGACTATCCAAAATTCAGTTGTTTAATCCAGATTAAATTTTATTATCCAACCTTTGGTGGGACCATCCAACTTTCATTTGGATAATCCAGATTTCATGTCACTTTCCAACCTTCAATTGGACTATCCAACCTTCTTTGGGTCTATCCAACTTTCGTTTTGGATAATCCATATTTCAATTTACTATCGAGCCTTTGTTGGGACTATCCAACTTTCGTTTGGATAATCCAGTTTTCTTGTTACTTTCCAAACTTCAATTGGACTATCCAACCTTCTTTGGGACTATCCAACTTTCGGTTGGATAATCCAGATTTAATTTTACTATCCAGCATTTGGTGGGACTATCCAACTTTCGGTTGTTTAATCCACATTTCATTTTATTATCAAACGTTTGGTGGGACTATCCAACTTTCGGTTGTTTAATCCACATTTAATTTTACTATCCAAACTTCGCTTGGGATATCAAACTTTGGTTTGGATAGTCCATATTTCAGTTTACTATCCAACCTTTGGTGGGACCATCCAACTTTCGTTTGGATAATCCAGTTTTCTTGTTACTTTCCAACCTTCAATTGGACTATCCAACCTTCTTTGGGACTATCCAATTTTCGGTTTGATAATCCAGATTTAATTTTACTATCCAGCCTTTGGTGGGACTATCCAACTTTCGGTTGTTTAATCCGGATTTAATTTTATTATCCAACCTTTTGGTGGGACTATCCAACTTTCGGTTGTTTAATCCACATTTAATTTTACTATCCAACCTTTGCTTGGGATTTTCAACTTTGGTTTGGATAGTCCATATTTAATTTTATTATCCAACCTTTGGTGGGACTATCCAACTTTCGGTTGTTTAATAAAGATTTCATGTTACTTTCCAACCACCAATTGGACTATCCAGCCTTCTTTGGGACTATCCAATTTTCGTTTTGGATAATCCAGACTTCATGTTACTATCCAACCTTTGGTGGGACCATAAAACTTTCGTTTGGATAATCCATATTTCATGTTACTATCCCACCTTCGCTAGGGATATCCAACTTTGGTTTGGATAGTCCATATTTCATTTTACTATCCAACCTTTGGTGGGACCATCCAACTTTCGTTTGGATAATCCAGATTTCATTTCACTTTCCAACCTTCAATTGGACTATCCAACCTTCTTTGGGACTATCCAACTTTCGTTTTGGATAATCCATATTTCAATTTACTATCGAACCTTTGTTGGGACTATCCAAATTTCGGTTTGATGGTCCAGATTTCATTTTACTATCCAACCTTTGGTGGGACCATCCAACTTTCGTTTGGATAATCCAGTTTTCTTGTTACTTTCCAACCTCCAATTGGACAATCCAACCTTCTTAGGGACTATCCAACTTTCGTTTTGGATAATCCAGATTTTATGTTACTAGCCAACCTTTGTTTGGACTATCCCACTTTCGGTTGGATAATCCAGATTTCATTTTACTATCCAATCTTTGGTCGGACTATCCAACTTTTGGTTGTTTAATGCAGATTTTATGTTACTATCCAACATTCAATTGGACTATCCAACCTTCTTTGGGACTATCCAACTTTTGTTTTGGATAATCCATATTTCATGTTACTATCCAACCTTTGTTGGGACTATCCAACTTTTGGTTGGATGATCCAGATTTAATTTTACTATCCAGCCTTTGGTGGGACTATCCAACTTTCGGTTGTTTAATCCAGATTTAATTTTATTATCCAACCTTTGGTGGGACCATCCAACTTTCGTTTGGATAATCCAGATTTCATTTAACTTTCCAACTTTCAATTGGACTATCCAACCTTCTTTGGGACTATCCAACTTTCGTTTTGGATAATCCATATTTCAATTTACTATCGAACCTTTGTTGGGACTATCCAAATTTCGGTTTGATGGTCCAGATTTCATTTTACTATCCAACGTTTGGTGGGACTATCCAACTTTCGTTTTGGACTTCCCAGATTTAATTTTATTATCCAACGTTTGGTGGGACTATCCAACTTTCAGTTGTTTAATCCAGATTTAATTTTATTATCCAACCTTTGGTGGGACCATCCAACTTTCATTTGGATATTCCAGATTTCATTTCACTTTCCAACCTTCAATTGAACTATCCAACCTTCTTTGGGACTATCCAACTTTCGTTTTGGATAATCCATATTTCATTTCACTTTCCAACCTTCAATTGGACTATCCAACCTTCTTTGGGACTATCCAACTTTCGTTTTGGATAATCCATATTTCAATTTACTATCGAACCTTTGTTGGGACTATCCAAATTTCGGTTTGATGGTCCAGATTTCATTTTACTATCCAACGTTTGGTGGGACTATCCAACTTTCGTTTGGATAATCCAGATTTAATTTTACTATCCAGCCTTTGGTGGGACTATCCAACTTTCAGTTGTTTAATCCAGATTTAATTTTATTATCCAACCTTTGGTGGGACCATCCAACTTTCATTTGGATATTCCAGATTTCATGTCACTTTCCAACCTTCAATTGAACTATCCAACCTTCTTTGGGACTATCCAACTTTCGTTTTGGATAATCCATATTTCAATTTACTATCGAACCTTTGTTGGGACTATCCAAATTTCGGTTTGATGGTCCAGATTTCATTTTACTATCCAACGTTTGGTGGGACTATCCAACTTTCGTTTTGGACTTTCCAGATTTAATTTTACTATCCAACGTTTGGTGGGACTATCCAACTTTCGTTTGGATAATCCAGTTTTCTTGTTACTTTCCAAACTTCAATTGGACTATCCAACCTTCTTTGGGACTATCCAACTTTCGGTTGGATAATCCAGATTTAATTTTACTATCCAGCATTTGGTGGGACTATCCAACTTTCGGTTGTTTAATCCACATTTCATTTTATTATCAAATGTTTGGTGGGACTATCCAACTTTCGGTTGTTTAATCCATATTTATTTTTACTATCCAACCTTCGCTTGGGATATCCAACTTTGGTTTGGATAGTCCATATTTCATTTTACTATCCAACCTTCGGTGGGACCATCCAACTTTCGTTTGGATAATCCAGTTTTCTTGTTACTTTCCAACCTTCAATTGGACTATCCAACCTTCTTTGGGACTATCCAACATTCGGTTGGATAATCCAGATTTAATTTTACTATCCAGCCTTTGGTGGGACTATCCAACTTTCGGTTTATTAATCCACATTTAATTTTGTTATCCAACGTTTGGTGGGACTATCCAACTTTCGGTTGTTTAATCCACATTTCATTTTACTCTCCAACCTTTGCTTGGGATTTTCAACTTTGGTTTGGATAGTCCATATTTAATTTTATTATCCAACCTTTGGTGGGACTATCCAACTTTCGGTTGTTTAATAAAGATTTCATGTTACTTTCCAACCGCCAATTGGACTATCCAGCCTTCTTTGGGACTATCCAATTTTCGTTTTGGATAATCCAGACTTCATGTTACTATCCAACCTTTGGTGGGACCATAAAACTTTCGTTTGGATAATCCAGATTTCATGTTACTATCCCACCTTCGCTAGGGATATCCAACTTTGGTTTGGATAGTCCATATTTCATTTTACTATCCAACCTTTGTTTGGACTATCCCACTTTCGGTTGGATAATCCAGATTTCATTTTACTATCCAGTCTTTGGTCGGATTATCCAACTTTCGGTTGTTTAATGCAGATTTTATGTTACTATCCAACATTCAATTGGACTATCCAACCTTCTTTGGGACTATCCAACTTTCGTTTTGGATAATCCATATTTCATGTTACTATCCAACCTTTGTTGGGACTATCCAACTTTCGGTTGGATGTTCCAGATTTAATTTTACTATCCAGCCTTTGGTGGGACTATCCAACTTTCGGTTGTTTTATCCAGATTTAATTTTATTATCCAACCTTTGGTGGGACCATCCAACTTTCGTTTGGATAATCCAGATTTCATGTTACTATCCCACCTTCGCTAGGGATATCCAACTTTGGTTTGGATAGTCCATATTTCATTTTACTATCCAACCTTTGTTTGGACTATCCCACTTTCGGTTGGATAATCCAGATTTCATTTTACTATCCAGTCTTTGGTCGGATTATCCAACTTTCGGTTGTTTAATGCAGATTTTATGTTACTATCCAACATTCAATTGGACTATCCAACCTTCTTTGGGACTATCCAACTTTCGTTTTGGATAATCCATATTTCATGTTACTATCCAACCTTTGTTGGGACTATCCAACTTTCGGTTGGATGTTCCAGATTTAATTTTACTATCCAGCCTTTGGTGGGACTATCCAACTTACGGTTGTTTAATCCAGATTTAATTTTATTATCCAACCTTTGGTGGGACCATCCAACTTTCGTTTGGATAATCCAGATTTCATTTCACTTTCCAACCTTCAATTGGACTATCCAACCTTCTTTGGGACTATCCAACTTTCGTTTTGGATAATCCATATTTCAATTTACTATCGAACCTTTGTTGGGACTATCCAAATTTCGGTTTGATGGTCCAGATTTCCTTTTACTATCCAACGTTTGGTGGGACTATCCAACTTACGTTTTGGACTTTCCAGATTTAATTTTAGTATTCAACGTTTGTTGGGACTATCCAACTTTCGTTTGGATAATCCAGATTTAATTTTACTATCCAGCCTTTGGTGGGACCATCCAACTTTCATTTGGATATTCCAGATTTCATGTCACTTTCCAACCTTCAATTGAACTATCCAACCTTCTTTGGGACTATCCAACTTTCGTTTTGGATAATCCATATTTCAATTTACTATCGAACCTTTGTTGGGACTATCCAAATTTCGGTTTGATGGTCCAGATTTCATTTTACTATCCAACGTTTGGTGGGACTATCCAACTTTCGTTTTGGACTTTCCAGATTTAATTTTACTATCCAACGTTTGGTGGGACTATCCAACTTTCGTTTGGATAATCCAGTTTTCTTGTTACTTTCCAACCTTCAATTGGACTATCCAACCTTCTTTGGGACTATCCAACTTTCGGTTGGATAATCCAGATTTAATTTTACTATCCAGCATTTGGTGGGACTATCCAACTTTCGGTTGTTTAATCCACATTTCATTTTATTATCAAACGTTTGGTGGGACTATCCAACTTTCGGTTGTTTAATCCATATTTATTTTTATTATCCAACCTTCGCTTGGGATATCCAACTTTGGTTTGGATAGTCCATATTTCATTTTACTATCCAACCTTTGGTGGGACCATCCAACTTTCGTTTGGATAATCCAGTTTTCTTGTTACTTTCCAACCTTCAATTGGACTATCCAACCTTCTTTGGGACTATCCAACTTTCGGTTGGATAATCCAGATTTAATTTTACTATCCAGCCTTTGGTGGGACTATCCAACTTTCGGTTATTTAATCCACATTTCATTTTATTATCAAACGTTTGGTGGGACTATCCAACTTTCGGTTGTTTAATCCATATTTATTTTTACTATCCAACCTTCGCTTGGGATATCCAACTTTGGTTTGGATAGTCCATATTTCATTTTACTATCCAACCTTCGGTGGGACCATCCAACTTTCGTTTGGATAATCCAGTTTTCTTGTTACTTTCCAACCTTCAATTGGACTATCCAACCTTCTTTGGGACTATCCAACATTTGGTTGGATAATCCAGATTTAATTTTACTATCCAGCCTTTGGTGGGACTATCCAACTTTCGGTTTATTAATCCACATTTAATTTTATTATCCAACGTTTGGTGGGACTATCCAACTTTCGGTTGTTTAATCCACATTTCATTTTACTCTCCAACCTTTGCTTGGGATTTTCAACTTTGGTTTGGATAGTCCATATTTAATTTTATTATCCAACCTTTGGTGGGACTATCCAACTTTCGGTTGTTTAATAAAGATTTCATGTTACTTTCCAACCGCCAATTGGACTATCCAGCCTTCTTTGGGACTATCCAATTTTCGTTTTGGATAATCCAGACTTCATGTTACTATCCAACCTTTGGTGGGACCATAAAACTTTCGTTTGGATAATCCAGATTTCATGTTACTATCCCACCTTCGCTAGGGATATCCAACTTTGGTTTGGATAGTCCATATTTCATTTTACTATCCAACCTTTGTTTGGACTATCCCACTTTCGGTTGGATAATCCAGATTTCATTTTACTATCCAGTCTTTGGTCGGATTATCCAACTTTCGGTTGTTTAATGCAGATTTTATGTTACTATCCAACATTCAATTGGACTATCCAACCTTCTTTGGGACTATCCAACTTTCGTTTTGGATAATCCATATTTCATGTTACTATCCAACCTTTGTTGGGACTATCCAACTTTCGGTTGGATGATCCAGATTTAATTTTACTATCCAGCCTTTGGTGGGACTATCCAACTTTCAGTTGTTTAATCCAGATTTAATTTTATTATCCAACCTTTGGTGGGACCATCCAACTTTCATTTGGATATTCCAGATTTCATGTCACTTTCCAACCTTCAATTGAACTATCCAACCTTCTTTGGGACTATCCAACTTTCGTTTTGGATAATCCATATTTCAATTTACTATCGAACCTTTGTTGGGACTATCCAAATTTCGGTTTGATGGTACAGATTTCATTTTACTATCCAACGTTTGGTGGGACTATCCAACTTTCGTTTTGGACTTTCCAGATTTAATTTTACTATCCAACGTTTGGTGGGACTATCCAACTTTCGTTTGGATAATCCAGTTTTCTTGTTACTTTCCAAACTTCAATTGGACTATCCAACCTTCTTTGGGACTATCCAACTTTCGGTTGGATAATCCAGATTTAATTTTACTATCCAGCATTTGGTGGGACTATCCAACTTTCGGTTGTTTAATCCACATTTCATTTTATTATCAAACGTTTGGTGGGACTATCCAACTTTCGGTTGTTTAATCCATATTTATTTTTACTATCCAACCTTCGCTTGGGATATCCAACTTTGGTTTGGATAGTCCATATTTCATTTTACTATCCAACCTTTGGTGGGACCATCCAACTTTCGTTTGGATAATCCAGTTTTCTTGTTACTTTCCAACCTTCAATTGGACTATCCAACCTTCTTTGGGACTATCCAACTTTCGGTTGGATAATCCAGATTTAATTTTACTATCCAGCCTTTGGTGGGACTAACCAACTTTCGGTTGTTTAATCCAAATTTAATTTTATTATCCAACGTTTGGTGGGACTATCCAACTTTCGGTTGTTTAATCCACATTTCATTTTACTATCCAACCTTTGCTTGGGATTTTCAACTTTGGTTTGGATAGTCCATGTTTAATTTTATTATCCAACCTTTGGTGGGACTATCCAACTTTCGGTTGTTTAATAAAGATTTCATGTTACTTTCCAACCGCCAATTGGACTATCCAGCCTTCTTTGGGACTATCCAATTTTCGTTTTGGATAATCCAGACTTCATGTTACTATCCAACCTTTGGTGGGACCATAAAACTTTCGTTTGGATAATCCAGATTTCATGTTACTATCCCACCTTCGCTAGGGATATCCAACTTTGGTTTGGATAGTCCATATTTCATTTTACTATCCAACCTTTGTTTGGACTATCCCACTTTCGGTTGGATAATCCAGATTTCATTTTACTATCCAGTCTTTGGTCGGATTATCCAACTTTCGGTTGTTTAATGCAGATTTTATGTTACTATCCAACATTCAATTGGACTATCCAACCTTCTTTGGGACTATCCAACTTTCGTTTTGGATAATCCATATTTCATGTTACTATCCAACCTTTGTTGGGACTATCCAACTTTCGGTTGGATGATCCAGATTTAATTTTACTATCCAGCCTTTGGTGGGACTATCCAATTTTCGGTTGTTTAATCCAGATTTAATTTTATTATCCAACCTTTGGTGGGACTATCCAACTTTCGGTTGTTTAATAAAGATTTCATGTTACTTTCCAACCGCCAATTGGACTATCCAGCCTTCTTTGGGACTATCCAATTTTCGTTTTGGATAATCCAGACTTCATGTTACTATCCAACCTTTGGTGGGACCATAAAACTTTCGTTTGGATAATCCAGATTTCATGTTACTATCCCACCTTCGCTAGGGATATCCAACTTTGGTTTGGATAGTCCATATTTCATTTTACTATCCAACCTTTGTTTGGACTATCCCACTTTCGGTTGGATAATCCAGATTTCATTTTACTATCCAGTCTTTAGTCGGATTATCCAACTTTCGGTTGTTTAATGCAGATTTTATGTTACTATCCAACATTCAATTGGACTATCCAACCTTCTTTGGGACTATCGAACTTTCGTTTTGGATAATCCATATTTCATGTTACTATCCAACCTTTGTTGGGACTATCCAACTTTCGGTTGGATGATCCAGATTTAATTTTACTATCCAGCCTTTGGTGGGACTATCCAACTTTCGGTTGTTTAATCCAGATTTAATTTTATTATCCAACCTTTGGTGGGACCATCCAACTTTCGTTTGGATAATCCAGATTTCATTTCACTTTCCAACCTTCAATTGGACTATCCAACCTTCTTTGGGACTATCCAACTTTCGTTTTGGATAATCCATATTTCAATTTACTATCGAACCTTTGTTGGGACTATCCAAATTTCGGTTTGATGGTCCAGATTTCATTTTACTATCCAACGTTTGGTGGGACTATCCAACTTTCGTTTTGGACTTTCCAGATTTAATTTTAGTATCCAACGTTTGTTGGGACTATCCAACTTTCGTTTGGATAATCCAGATTTAATTTTACTATCCAGCCTTTGGTGGGACTATCCAACTTTCAGTTGTTTAATCCAGATTTAATTTTATTATCCAACCTTTGGTGGGACCATCCTACTTTCATTTGGATATTCCAGATTTCATGTCACTTTCCAACCTTCAATTGAACTATCCAACCTTCTTTGGGACTATCCAACTTTCGTTTTGGATAATCCAGATTTCATTTTACTATCCAACGTTTGGTGGGACTATCCAACTTTCGTTTGGATAATCCAGTTTTCTTGTTACTTTCCAAACTTCAATTGGACTATCCAACCTTCTTTGGGACTATCCAACTTTCCGTTGGATAATCCAGATTTAATTTTACTATCCAGCATTTGGTGGGACTATCCAACTTTCGGTTGTTTAATCCACATTTCCTTTTATTATCAAACGTTTGGTGGGACTATCCAACTTTCGGTTGTTTAATCCATATTTATTTTTACTATCCAACCTTCGCTTGGGATATCCAACTTTGGTTTGGATAGTCCATATTTCATTTTACTATCCAACCTTTGGTGGGACCATCCAACTTTCGTTTGGATAATCCAGTTTTCTTGTTACTTTCCAACCTTCAATTGGACTATCCAACCTTCTTTGGGACTATCCAACTTTCGGTTGGATAATCCAGATTTAATTTTACTATCCAGCCTTTGGTGGGACTAACCAACTTTCGGTTGTTTAATCCACATTTAATTTTATTATCCAACGTTTGGTGGGACTATCCAACTTTCGGTTGTTTAATCCACATTTCATTTTACTATCCATCCTTTGCTTGGGATTTTCAACTTTGGTTTGGATAGTCCATATTTAATTTTATTATCCAACCTTTGGTGGGACTATCCAACTTTCGGTTGTTTAATAAAGATTTCATGTTACTTTCCAACCGCCAATTGGACTATCCAGCCTTCTTTGGGACTATCCAATTTTCGTTTTGGATAATCCAGACTTCATGTTACTATCCAACCTTTGGTGGGACCATAAAACTTTCGTTTGGATAATCCAGATTTCATGTTACTATCCCACCTTCGCTAGGGATATCCAACTTTGGTTTGGATAGTCCATATTTCATTTTACTATCCAACCTTTGTTTGGACTATCCCACTTTCGGTTGGATAATCCAGATTTCATTTTACTATCCAGTCTTTGGTCGGATTATCCAACTTTCGGTTGTTTAATGCAGATTTTATGTTACTATCCAACATTCAATTGGACTATCCAACCTTCTTTGGGACTATCCAACTTTCGTTTTGGATAATCCATATTTCATGTTACTATCCAACCTTTGTTGGGACTATCCAACTTTCGGTTGGATGATCCAGATTTAATTTTACTATCCAGCCTTTGGTGGGACTATCCAACTTTCGGTTGTTTAATCCAGATTTGATTTTATTATCCAACCTTTGGTGGGACCATCCAACTTTCGTTTGGATAATCCAGATTTCATTTCACTTTCCAACCTTCAATTGGACTATCCAACCTTCTTTGGGACTATCCAACTTTCGTTTTGGATAATCCATATTTCAATTTACTATCGAACCTTTGTTGGGACTATCCAAATTTCGGTTTGATGGTCCAGATTTCATTTTACTATCCAACGTTTGGTGGGACTATCCAACTTTCGTTTTGGACTTTCCAGATTTAATTTTAGTATCCAACGTTTGTTGGGACTATCCAACTTTCGTTTGGATAATCCAGATTTAATTTTACTATCCAGCCTTTGGTGGGACTATCCAACTTTCTGTTGTTTAATCCAGATTTAATTTTATTATCCAACCTTTGGTGGGACCATCCAACTTTCATTTGGATATTCCAGATTTCATGTCACTTTCCAACCTTCAATTGAACTATCCAACCTTCTTTGGGACTATCCAACTTTCGTTTTGGATAATCCATATTTCAATTTACTATCGAACCTTTGTTGGGACTATCCAAATTTCGGTTTGATGGTCCAGATTTCATTTTACTATCCAACGTTTGGTGGGACTATCCAACTTTCGTTTTGGACTTTCCAGATTTAATTTTACTATCCAACGTTTGGTGGGACTATCCAACTTTCGTTTGGATAATCCAGTTTTCTTGTTACTTTCCAAACTTCAATTGGACTATCCAACCTTCTTTGGGACTATCCAACTTTCGGTTGGATAATCCAGATTTAATTTTACTATCCAGCATTTGGTGGGACTATCCAACTTTCGGTTGTTTAATCCACATTTCATTTTATTATCAAACGTTTGGTGGGACTATCCAACTTTCGGTTGTTTAATCCATATTTATTTTTACTATCCAACCTTCGCTTGGGATATCCAACTTTGGTTTGGATAGTCCATATTTCATTTTACTATCCAACCTTTGGTGGGACCATCCAACTTTCGTTTGGATAATCCAGTTTTCTTGTTACTTTCCAACCTTCAATTGGACTATCCAACCTTCTTTTGGACTATCCAACTTTCGGTTGGATAATCCAGATTTAATTTTACTATCCAGCCTTTGGTGGGACTAACCAACTTTCGGTTGTTTAATCCACATTTAATTTTATTATCCAACGTTTGGTGGGACTATCCAACTTTCGGTTGTTTAATCCACATTTCATTTTACTATCCAACCTTTGCTTGGGATTTTCAACTTTGGTTTGGATAGTCCATATTTAATTTTATTATCCAACCTTTGGTGGGACTATCCAACTTTCGGTTGTTTAATAAAGATTTCATGTTACTTTCCAACCGCCAATTGGACTATCCAGCCTTCTTTGGGACTATCCAATTTTCGTTTTGGATAATCCAGACTTCATGTTACTATCCAACCTTTGGTGGGACCATAAAACTTTCGTTTGGATAATCCAGATTTCATGTTACTTTCCAAACTTCCATTGAACTATCCAACCTTCTTCGGGACTATCCAACTTTCGTTTTGGATAATCCAGATTTTATGTTAATATCCAGCCTTTGGTGGGACTATCCAATTTACGGTTGTTTAACCCACATTTCATTTTACTATCCAACATTTGGTGGGACCATCCAACTTTAATTTGGATAATCCAGTTTTCTTGTTACTTTCCAACATTCAATTGGACTATCCAACCTTCTTTGCGACTATCCGACTTTCTTTTTGGATAATCCAGATTTCATGTTACTATCCAACCTTTGGTGGGACTATCCAAATTTTGTTTGTTTAATCCAGATTTCACTTCATTATGCAAGCTTTGGAGGAACTATCCAACTTTCGGTTGGATGATCCAGATTTAATTTTACTATCCAACGTTTGGTGGGACTATCCAACTTTCGTTTTGGACTTTCCAGATTTCATTTTACTTTCCAACGTTTGGTGGGATTATCCAACTTTCGGTTGGATAATCCACATTTCATTTTACTATCCAACTTTTGGTGGGACTATCCAACTCTAGGTTGGATAATCCAGATTTCTTTTTACTATCCAGCCTTTGGTGGGACAAACCAACTTTCGGTTGTTTAATCCAGATTTCATGTAACTTTCCAACCTTCAATCGGACTATCCAACCTTCTAGCGGACTATCCAACTTTCTTTTGGATAGCCCATATTTCATTTTAATATCCAATCTTTGGTGGGACCATCCAACTTTGGTTTGGATAGTCCAGTTTTCTTGTTACTTTCCAACCTCCAATTGGACAATCCAGCCTTCTTAGGGACTATCCAACTTTCGTTTTCGATAATCCAGATTTTATGTTACTATCCAACCTTTGTTGGGACTATCCCACTTTCGGTTGGATAATCCAGATTTCATTTTACTATCCAGTCTTTGGTCGGACTATCCATGTTTCGGTTGTTTAATGCAGATTTAATGTTACTATCCAACATTCAATTGGACTATCCAACCTTCTTTGGGACTATCCAACTTTCGGTTGGATGATCCAGATTTAATTTTACTATCCAGCCTTTGGTGGTACTATCCAACTTTCGGTTGTTTAATCCAGATTTAATTTTATTATCCAACCTTTGGTGGGACCAGCCAACTTTCGTTTGGATAATCCAGATTTCATGTTACTTTCCAACCTTCAATTGGACTATCCAACCTTCTTTGGGACTATCCAACTTTCAGTTGGATAATCCAGATTTCATTTTACTATCCAACGTTTGGTGGGACTATCTAATTTTCGTTTGGATAATCCAGATTTCATTTTACTATCCAGCCTTTGGTGGGACTATCCAGCTTTCGGTTGTTTAACCAACATTTCATTTTACTATCCAACCTTTGGTGGGACCATCCAACTTTCGTTTGGATAATCCAGTTTTCTTGTTACTTTCCAACCTTCAATTGGACTATCCAACCTTCTTTGGGACTATCCGACTTTCTTTTTGGATAATCCAGATTTCATGTTACTATCCAACCTTTGGTGGGACTATCCAACTTTCGTTTGGATAATCCAGATTTCATTTTACTATCCAACCTTTGTTGGGACTATCCAACTTTCTGTTGGATAATCCAGATTTCATTTTACTATCCAACCTTTGGTGGGACTATCCAACTTTCGTTTGGATAATCCAGATTTCATTTTACTATCCAACCTTTGTTGGGACAATCCATCTTTCGGTTGGATAATCCATATTTAATTTTACTATCCAACCTTTGGTGGGACCATCCAACTTCCGTTTGGATAATCCAGTTTTCTTGTTACTTTCCACCATTCAATTGGACTATCCAACCTTCTTTGGGACTATCCAACTTTCGGTTGGATAATCCAGATTTCATTTTACTATCCAAGCTTTGTTGGGACTATCCAACTTTCGGTTGGATAATCCAGATTTCATTTTACAATCCAACCTTTGGTGGGACTATCCAACTTTCGTTTGGATAATCCAGATTTCATTTTACTATCCAACCTTTGTTGGGACTATCCATTTTTCGGTTGGATAATCCAGATTTAGTTTTACTATCCAGCCTTTGGTGGGACTATCCAACTTTCGGTTGTTTAATCCAGATTTAATTTTACTATCCAGCCTTTGGTGACACCATCCAACTTTCGTTTGGATAATCCAGTTTTCTTGTTACTTTCTAACCTTCAATTGGACTATCCAACCTTCTTTGGGAATATCCGACTTTCGTTTTGGATAATCCAGATTTCATGTTACTATCCAACCTTTGTTGGGACTATCCAAATTTCGTTTGTTTAATCCAAATTTCACTTTATTATCCAACCTTTGTTGGGACTATCCAACATTCGGTTGGATAATCCAGATTTCATTTTACTATCCAACCTTCGCTTGGAATATCAAACTTTCGTTTGGATAATCCAGATTTCATATTACTATGCAGCCTTTGGTGGGACTATCCAACTTTCGGTTGTTTAATGCAGATTTCATGTTACTTTCCAACATTCAATTGGACTATTCAACTTTCTTTGGGACTATCCAACTATTGTTTTGGATAATCCAGATTTCATGTTACTATCCAACTTTTGTTGGGACTATCCAACTTTCGGTTGGATGATCCAGATTTCATTTTACCATCCAGCCATTCGTGGGACAATCCAACTTTCGGTTGTTTAATCCAGATTTAATTTTATTATCCAACCTTTGGTGGAACTATCCAACTTTCGGTTGTTTAATCCACATTTCATTTTACTATCCAACCTTCGCTTGGGATATCCAACTTTGGTTTGGATAGTCCATATTTCATTTTACTATCCAACCTTTGGTGGGACCATCCAACTTTCGTTTGGATAATCCAGTTTTCTTGTTACTTTCCACCATTCAATTGGACTATCCAACCTTCTTTGGGACTATCCAACTTTCGGTTGGATAATCCAGATTTCATTTTACTATCCAAGCTTTGTTGGGACTATCCAACTTTCGGTTGGATAATCCAGATTTCATTTTACAATCCAACCTTTGGTGGGACTATCCAACTTTCGTTTGGATAATCCAGATTTCATTTTACTATCCAACCTTTGTTGGGACTATCCATTTTTCGGTTGGATAATCCAGATTTAGTTTTACTATCCAGCCTTTGGTGGGACTATCCAACTTTCGGTTGTTTAATCCAGATTTAATTTTACTATCCAGCCTTTGGTGACACCATCCAACTTTCGTTTGGATAATCCAGTTTTCTTGTTACTTTCCAACCTTCAATTGGACTATCCAACCTTCTTTGGGAATATCCGACTTTCGTTTTGGATAATCCAGATTTCATGTTACTATCCAACCTTTGTTGGGACTATCCAAATTTCGTTTGTTTAATCCAAATTTCACTTTATTATCCAACCTTTGTTGGGACTATCCAACATTCGGTTGGATAATCCAGATTTCATTTTACTATCCAACCTTCGCTTGGAATATCAAACTTTCGTTTGGATAATCCAGATTTCATATTACTATGCAGCCTTTGGTGGGACTATCCAACTTTCGGTTGTTTAATGCAGATTTCATGTTACTTTCCAACATTCAATTGGACTATTCAACTTTCTTTGGGACTATCCAACTATTGTTTTGGATAATCCAGATTTCATGTTACTATCCAACTTTTGTTGGGACTATCCAACTTTCGGTTGGATGATCCAGATTTCATTTTACCATCCAGCCATTCGTGGGACAATCCAACTTTCGGTTGTTTAATCCAGATTTAATTTTATTATCCAACCTTTGGTGGAACTATCCAACTTTCGGTTGTTTAATCCACATTTCATTTTACTATCCAACCTTCGCTTGGGATATCCAACTTTGGTTTGGATAGTCCATATTTCATTTTACTATCCAACCTTTGGTGGGACCATCCAACTTTCGTTTGGATAATCCAGTTTTCTTGTTACTTTCCAACCTTCAATTGGACTATCCAACCTTCTTTGGGACTATCCAACTTTCGGTTGGATAATCCAGATTTAATTTTACTATCCAACCTTTGGTGGGACTATCCATCTTTCGGTTGTTTAATACAGATTTCATGTTACTTTCCAACCTTCAATTGGACTATCCAACCTTCTTTGGGACTATCCAATTTAGATTTTGGATAATCCAGATTTAATGTTACTATCCAACCTTTGGTGGAACTATCAAACTTTCGGTTGTTTAATCCAGATTACATTTTATTATCCAACCTTGGGCGGGTCTTTACAACTTTCGGTTGTTAAATCCAAATTTCATTTTACTATCCAACCTTCGCTTGGAATATCCAACTTTGGTTTGGATAGTCCATATTTCATCTTACTATCCAACCTTTGGTGGGACTATCCAACTTTCGGTTGGATAATCCAGATTTAAATTTACTATCCAACCTTTGGTGGCACCATCCAACTTTCGGTTATTTAATCCAGATATCATGTTACTTTCCAACCTTCAATTGGACAATCCAGCCTTCTTTGGGACTATCCAACTTTCGTTTTGGATTATCCAGAATTCATTTTACTATCCAACCTTTCGTGGGACCATCGAACTTTCGTTTTGTTAATCCAGATTTCATGTTACTTTCCAACCTTCAATTGGACTATCCAACCTTTGTTGGGACTATCCAACTTTCGGTTGGATAATCCAGATTTAATTTTACTATCCAGCCTTTGGTGGGACTATCCAACTTTCGGTTGTTTAACACACATTTCATTTTAATATCCAACCTTCGCTTGGGATATCCAACTTTGGTTTGGATAGTCCAACATTCGTTTGGATAGTCCAGTTTTCTTGTTACTTTCCAACCTTCAATTGGACTATCCAACCTTCTTTGGGACTATCCTACTTTCTTTTTGGATAATCCAGATTTCATGTTACTATCCAACCTTTGGTGGGACTATCCAACTTTCTGTTGGATAATCCACATTTCATTTTACTATCCAACCTTTGGTGGGACTATCCAACTTTCGTTTGGATAATCCAGATTTCATTTTACTATCCAACCTTTGTTGGGACTATCCATCTTTCGGTTGGATAATCCAGATTTAATTTTACTATCCAGCCTTTGGTGGGACTATCCAACTTTTGGTTGTTTAATCCGGATTTAATTTTATTATCCAACCTTTTGGTGGGACTATCCAACTTTCGTTTGTTTAATCCACATTTCATTTTACTATCCAACCTTCGCTTGGGATATCCAACTTTGGTTTGGATAGTCCATATTTCATTTTACTATCCAACCTTTGGTGGGACTATCCAACTTCCGTTTGGATAATCCAGTTTTCTTGTTACTTTCCAACATTCAATTGGACTATCCAACCTTCTTTGGGACTATCCAACTTTCGGTTGGATAATCCAGATTTCATTTTACTATCCAAGCTTTGTTGGGACTATCCAACTTTCGGTTGGATAATCCAGATTTCATTTTACTATCCAACCTTTTGTTGGGACTATCCATTTTTCGGTTGGATAATCCAGATTTAATTTTACTATCCAGCCTTTGGTGGGACTATCCAACTTTCGGTTGTTTAATCCAGATTTAATTTTACTATCCAGCCTTTGGTGGGACTATCCAACTTTCGGTTGTTTAATCCACATTAAATTTTATTATCCAACGTTTGGTGGGACTATCCAACTTTCGGTTGTTTAATCCACATTTCATTTTACTATCCAACCTTCGCTTGGGATTTCCAACTTTGGTTTGGATATTCCATATTTAATTTTACTATACAACCTTTGGTGGGTCTATCCAACTTTCGGTTGTTTAATCCATATTTAATTTTACTATCCAACCTTCGCTTGGAATATCCAACTTTGGTTTGGATAGTCCATATTTCGTTTGGATAGTCCATATTTCATTTTACTATCCACCCTTTGGTGGGACCATCCAACTTTCGTTTGGATAATCCAGTTTTCTTGTTACTTTCCAACCTTCAATTGGACTATCCAACCTTTGTTGGGACTATCCAACTTTCGGTTGGATAATCCAGATTTCATTTTACTATCCAACCTTTGGTGGGACTATCCAACTTGCGTTTGGATAATCCAGATTTCATTTTACTATCCAACCTTTGTTGGGACTATCCATCTTTCGGTTGGATAATCCAGATTTAATTTTACTATCCAGCCTTTGGTGGGACTATCCAACTTTCGGTTGTTTAATCCACATTTCATTTTACTATCCAACCTTCGCTTGGGATATCCAACTTTGGTTTGGATAGTCCATATTTCATTTTACTATCCAACCTTTGGTGGGACTATCCAACTTTCGTTCGGATAGTCCATAATTAATTTTACTATCCAACCTTTGGTGGGACCTTCCAACTTCGGTTTGGATAATCCAGTTTTCTTGTTACTTTCCAACATTCAATTGGACTACCCAACCTTCTTTGGGACTATCCAACTTTCGGTTGGATAATCCAGATTTAATTTTACTATCCAGCCTTTGGTGGGACTATCCAACTTTCGGTTGTTTAATCCACATTTCATTTTATTATCCAACGTTTGGTGGGACTATCCAACTTTCGGTTGTTTAATCCACATTTAATTTTACTATCCAACCTTCGCTTGGGATTTCCAACTTTGGTTTGGATAGTACATATTTAATTTTACTATACAACCTTTGGTGGGACTATCCAACTTTCGGTTGTTTAATCCATATTTCATTTTACTATCCAACCTTCGCTTGGAATATCCAACTTTGGTTTGGATAGTCCATATTTCATGTTACTATCCAACGTTTGTTGGGACTATCCAACTTTCAGTTGGATAATCCAGATTTAATTTTACTATCCAGCCTTTGGTGGGACCATACAACTTTCGTTTGGATAATCCAGTTTTCTTGTTACTTTCCAACCTTCAATTGGACTATCCAACCTTCTTTGGGAATATCCGACTTTCGTTTTGGATAATCCAGATTTCATGTTACTATCCAACCTTTGGTGGGACTATCCAAATTTCGTTTGTTTAATCCAAATTTCAATTTATTATCCAACCTTTGCTTGGAATATCAAACTTTCGTTTGGATAATCCAGATTTCATATTACTATGCAGCCTTTGGTGGGACTATCCAACTTTCGGTTGTTTAATGCAGATTTCATGTTACTTTCCAACATTCAATTGGACTATTCAACTTTCTTTGGGACTATCCAACTATCGTTTTGGATAATCCAGATTTCATGTTACTATCCAACTTTTGTTGGGACTATCCAACTTTCAGTTGGATGATCCAGAATTCATTTTACCATCCAGCCATTCGTGGGACAATCCAACTTTCGGTTGTTTAATCTAGATTTAATTTTATTATCCAACCTTTGGTGGAACTATCCAATTTTCGGTTGTTTAATCCACATTTCATTTTACTATCCAACCTTCGCTTGGGATATCCAACTTTGGTTTGGATAGTCCATATTTCATTTTACTATCCAACCTTTGGTGGGACCATCCAACTTTCGTTTGGATAATCCAGTTTTCTTGTTACTTTCCAACCTTCAATTGGACTATCCAACCTTTGTTGGGACTATCCAACTTTCGGTTGGATAATCCAGATTTCATTTTACTATCCAACCTTTGGTGGGACTATCCAACTTGCGTTTGGATAATCCAGATTTCATTTTACTATCCAACCTTTGTTGGGACTATCCATCTTTCGGTTGGATAATCCAGATTTAATTTTACTATCCAGCCTTTGGTGGGACTATCCAACTTTCGGTTGTTTAATCCACATTTCATTTTATTATCCAACGTTTGGTGGGACTATCCAACTTTCCGTTGTTTAATCCACATTTAATTTTACTATCCAACCTTCGCTTGGGATTTCCAACTTTGGTTTGGATAGTACATATTTAATTTTACTATACAACCTTTGGTGGGACTATCCAACTTTCGGTTGTTTAATCCATATTTCATTTTACTATCCAACCTTCGCTTGGAATATCCAACTTTGGTTTGGATAGTCCATATTTCATGTTACTATCCAACGTTTGTTGGGACTATCCAACTTTCAGTTGGATAATCCAGATTTAATTTTACTATCCAGCCTTTGGTGGGACCATACAACTTTCGTTTGGATAATCCAGTTTTCTTGTTACTTTCCAACCTTCAATTGGACTATCCACCCTTCTTTGGGTATATCCGACTTTCGTTTTGGATAATCCAGATTTCATGTTACTATCCAACCTTTGGTGGGACTATCCAAATTTCGTTTGTTTAATCCAAATTTCAATTTATTATCCAACCTTTGCTTGGAATATCAAACTTTCGTTTGGATAATCCAGATTTCATATTACTATGCAGCCTTTGGTGGGACTATCCAACTTTCGGTTGTTTAATGCAGATTTCATGTTACTTTCCAACATTCAATTGGACTATTCAACTTTCTTTGGGACTATCCAACTATCGTTTTGGATAATCCAGATTTCATGTTACTATCCAACTTTTGTTGGGACTATCCAACTTTCGGTTGGATGATCCAGAATTCATTTTACCATCCAGCCATTCGTGGGACAATCCAACTTTCGGTTGTTTAATCTAGATTTAATTTTATTATCCAACCTTTGGTGGAACTATCCAATTTTCGGTTGTTTAATCCACATTTCATTTTACTATCCAACCTTCGCTTGGGATATCCAACTTTGGTTTGGATAGTCCATATTTCATTTTACTATCCAACCTTTGGTGGGACCATCCAACTTTCGTTTGGATAATCCAGTTTTCTTGTTACTTTCCAACCTTCAATTGGACTATCCAACCTTCTTTGGGACTATCCAACTTTCGGTTGGATAATCCAGATTTAATTTTACTAGTCAGCCTGTGGTGGGACTATCCAACTTTCGGTTGTTTAATCCAGATTTAATTTTATTATCCAACGTTTGGTCGGACTCTCCAACTTTCATTTGGATAATCCAGATTTAATTTTACTATCCAACCTTTTGTTGGGACTATCCAACCTTCTTCGGGACTATCCAATCTTTGGTGGGACTATCCAACGTTCGGTTGTTTAATCCACGTTTCATTTTACTATCCAACCTCCGCTTGGAATATCCAACTTTCGTTTGGATAGTCTATATTTCATTTTACTATCCAACCTTTGGTGGGACCATCCAACTTCCCTTTAACTATCCAGCTTTTGGTGGGACGATCCAAATTCCGTTTGTTTAATCCTGATTTCAATTTATTATCCAACTTTAGGGACTTTTGTTGGGACTATCTAACCTTTGGTGGGACTATCCAACTTTCGGTTGTTAAATCCACATTTCATTTTACTATCCAACCTTTGCTTGGGATTTTCAACTTTGGTTTGGATAGTCCATATTTAATTTTATTATCCAACCTTTGGTGGGACTATCCATCTTTCGGTTGTTTAATACAGATTTCATGTTACTTTCCAACCTTCAATTGGACTATCCAACCTTCTTTGGGACTATCCAATTTAGATTTTGGATAATCCAGATTTAATGTTACTATCCAACCTTTGGTGGGACTATCAAACTTTCGGTTGTTTAATCCAGATTACATTTTATTATCCAACCTTGTGCGGGTCTTTACAACTTTCTGTTGTTAAATCCAAATTTCATTTTACTATCCAACCTTCGCTTGGAATATCCAACTTTGGTTTGGATAGTCCATATTTCATCTTACTATCCAACCTTTGGTGGGACTATCCAACTTTCGGTTGTTTAATCCAGATTCAAATTTACTATCCAACCTTTGGTGGGACCATCCAACTTTCGGTTATTAAATCCAGATATCAGGTTACTTTCCAACCTTCAATTGGACAGTCTTCTTTGGGACTATCCAACTTTCGTTTTGGATTATCCAGATTTAATTTTACTATCCAACCTTTCGTGGGACCATCGAACTTTCGTTTGGTTAATCCAGATTTCATGTTACTTTCCAACTATCCAACCTTCTTTGGGACTATCCAATTTAGATTTTGGATAATCCAGATTTTATCCAACCTTTGGTGGGACTATCCAACTTTCCGTTGTTTAATCCAGATTTAAATTTACTATCCAACCTTTGGTGGGACCATCCAACTTTCGGTTATTTAATCCAGATATCATGTTAATTTCCAACCTTCAATTGGACAATCCAGCCTTCTTTGGGACTATCCAACTTTCGTTTTGGATTATCCAGATTTCATTTTACTATCCAACCTTTCGTGGGACCATCGAACTTTCGTTTGGTTAATCCAGATTTCATGTTACTTTCCAACCTTCAATTGGACTATCCAACCTTCTTTGGGACTATCCAATTTAGATTTTGGATAAACCAGATTTTATCCAACCTTTGGTGGGACTATCCAACTTTCGGTTGTTTAATCCAGATTACATTTTATTATCCAACCTTGGGCGGGACTTTACAACTTTCGGTTGTTGAATCCATATTTAATTTTACTATCCAACCTCCGCTTGGAATATCCAACTTTGGTTTGGATAGTCCTTATTTCATGTTACTATCCAACCTTTGTTGGGACTATCCAACTTTCGGTTGGATAATCCAGATTTAATTTTACTATCCAGCCTTTGGTGGGACTATCCAACTTTCGGTTGTTTAACACACATTTCATTTTAATATCCAACCTTCGCTTGGGATATCCAACTTTGGTTTGGATAGTCCAACATTCGTTTGGATAGTCCAGTTTTCTTGTTACTTTCCAACCTTCAATTGGACTATCCAACCTTCTTTGGGAATATCCGACTTTCGTTTTGGATAATCCAGATTTCATGTTACTATCCAACCTTTGGTGGGACTATCCAAATTTCGTTTGGATAATCCAGTTTTCTTGTTAGTTTCCAACCTTCAATTGGACTATCCAACCTTCTTTGGGAATATCCGACTTTCGTTTTGGATAATCCAGATTTCATGTTACTATCCAACCTTTGGTGGGACTATCCAAATTTCGTTTGTTTAATCCAGATTTCACTTTATTATCCAACCTTTGTTGGGACTGTCCAACTTTCGGTTGGATAATCCAGATTTAATTTTACTACCCAACCTTCGCTTGGGATATCCAACTTTGGTTTGGATAGTCCAGATTTCATTTTACTATCCAGCCTTTGGTGGGACTATCCAACTTTCGGTTGTTTAATGCAGATTTCATGTTACTTTCCAACATTCAATTGGACTATTCAACTTTCTTTGGGACTATCCAACTATCGTTTTGGATAATCCAGATTTCATGTTACTATCCAACTTTTGTTGGGACTATCCAACTTTCGGTTGGATGATCCAGATTTCATTTTACCATCCAGCCATTCGTGGGACAATCCAACTTTCGGTTGTTTAATCCAGATTTAATTTTATTATCCAACCTTTGGTGGAACTATCCAACTTTCGGTTGTTTAATCCACATTTCATTTTACTATCCAACCTTCGCTTGGGATATCCAACTTTGGTTTGGATAGTCCAAATTTCATTTTACTATCCAACCTTTGGTGGGACCATCCAACTTTCGTTTGGATAATCCAGATTTCTTGTTACTTTCCAACCTTCAATTGGACTATCCAACCTTCTTTGGGACTATCCAACTTTCGGTTGGATAATCCAAATTTAATTTTACTATCCAGCCTGTGGTGGGACTATCCAACTTTCGGTTGTTTAATCCAGATTTAATTTTATTATCCAACCTTTGCTTGGGATTTTAAACTTTGGTTTGGATAGTCCATATTTAATTTTACTATCCAACCTTTGGTGGGACTATCCAACTTTCGGTTGTTTAATACAGATTTCATGTTACTTTCCAACCTTCAAATGGACTATCCAACCTTCTTTGGGACTATCCAATTTAGATTTTGGATAATCCAGATTTTATTTTACTATCCAACCTTTGGTGGGACTATCCAACTTTCGGTTGTTTAATCCAGATTACATTTTATTATCCAACCTTGGGCGGGACTTTACAACTTTCGGTTGTTAAATCCAAATTTCATTTTACTATCCAACCTTGGCTTGGAATATCCAACTTTGGTTTGGATATTCCATATTTCATCTTACTATCCAACCTTTGGTGGGACCATCCAACTTTCGGTTATTTAATCCAGATATCATGTTACTTTCCAACCTTCAATTGGACAATCCAGCCTTCTTTGGGACTATCCAACTTTCGTTTTGGATTATCCAGATTTCATTTTACTATCCAACCTTTCGTGGGACCATCGAACTATCGTTTGGTTAATCCAGATTTCATGTTACTTTCCAACCTTCAATTGGACTATCCGACCTTCTTTGGGACTATCCAATTTAGATTTTGGATAATCCAGATTTTATCCAACCTTTGGTGGGACTATCCAACTTTCGGTTGTTTAATCCAGATTTAAATTTACTATCCAACCTTTGGTGGGACCATCCAACTTTCAGTTATTTAATCCAGATATCATGTTACTTTCCAACCTTCAATTGGAAAATCCAGCCTTCTTTGGGACTATCCAACTTTCGTTTTGGATTATCCAGATTTCATTTTACTATCCAACCTTTCGTGGGACCATCGACCTTTCGTTTTGTTAATCCAGATTTCATGTTACTTTCCAAATTTCAATTGGACTATCCAACCTTCTTTCGGACTATCCAATTTAGATTTTGGATAATCCAGATTTTATCCAACCTTTAGTGGGACTATCCAACTTTCGGTTGTTTAATCCAGATTACATTTTATTATCCAACCTTGGGCGGGACTTTACAACTTTCGGTTGTTGAATCCACTTTTCATTTTACTATCCAACCTTCGCTTCGAATATCCAACTTTGGTTTGGATAGTCCTTATTTCATGTTACTATCCAACCTTTGTTGGGATTATCCAACTTTCGGTTGGATAATCCAGATTTTATTTTACTATCCAGCCTTTGGTGAGACTATCCAACTTTCAGTTTTTTAACATACATTTCATTTTACTATCCAACCTTCGCTTGGGATATCCAACTTTGGTTTGGATAGTCCAACATTCGTTTGGATAGTCCATATTTCATTTTACTATCCAACTTTTGGTGGGACCATCCAACTTTCGTTTGGATAATCCAGTTTTCTTGTTACTTTTTAACCTTCAATCGGACTATCCAACCTTCTTTGGGACTATCCGACTTTCTTTTTGGATAATCCAGATTTAGTGTTACTATCCTACCTTTGGTGGGACTATCCGACTTTCTTTTTGGATAATCCAGATTTCATGTTACTATCCAACCTTTGGTGGGACTATCCAAATTTCGTTTGTTAAATCCAGATTTCATTTTATTATCCGACCTTTGGAGGAACTATCCAACTTTCGTTCGGATAATCCAGATTTCATTTTACTATCCAGCCTTTGTTGGGACTATCCAACTTTCGTTTGGATAATCCAGATTTAATTTTACCATCCAGCCTTTGGTGGGACTATCCAACTTTTGGTTGTTTAATCCAGATTTAATTTTATTATCCAACCTTTCGTGGGACTATCCAACTTTCGTTTGGATAGTCCATATTTAATTTTACTTTCCAACCTTTGGTGGGACCATCCAACTTCCGTTTGGATAATCCAGTTTTCTTGTTACTTTCCAACATTCAATTGGACTATCCAACCTTCTTTGGGACTATCCAACTTTCGGTTGGATAATCCAGATTTAATTTTACTATCCAACCTTCGGTGGGACCTTCCAACTTTCGGTTATTTAATCCAGATATCATGTTACTTTCCAACCTTCAATTGGACAATCCAGCCTTCTTTGGGACTATCCAACTTTCGGTTGGATAATCCAGATTTTATTTTACTATCCAGCCTTTGGTGGGACTATCCAACTTTCGGTTGTTTAATCCACATTTCATTTTACTATCCAACCTTTGGTGGGACCATCCAACTTTCGTGGGACCATCGAACTTTCGTTTGGTTAATCCAGATTTCATGTTACTTTCCAACCTTCAATTGGACTATCCAACCTTCTTTGGGACTATACAATTTAGATTTTGGATAATCCAGATTTTATCCAACCTTTGGTGGGACTATCCAACTTTCGGTTGTTTAATCCAGATTTAAATTTACTATCCAACGTTTGGTGGGACCATCCTACTTTCGGTTATTTAATCCAGATATCATGTTACTTTCCAACCTTCAATTGGACAATCCAGCTTTCTTTGGGACTATCCAACTTTCGTTTTGGATTATCCAGATTTCGTTTTACTATCCAACCTTTCGTGGGACCATCGAACTTTCGTTTGGTTAATCAAGATTTCATGTTACTTTCCAACCTTCAATTGGACTATCCAACCTTCTTTGGGACTATCCAATTTAGATTTTGGATAATCCAGATTTTATCCAACCTTTGGTGGGACTATCCAACTTTCGGTTGTTGAATCCACATTTCATTTTACTATCCAACCTTCGCTTGGAATATCCAACTTTGGTTTGGATAGTCCTTATTTCATGTTACTATCCATCCTTTGTTGGGACTATCCAACTTTCGGTTGGATAATCCAGATTTAATTTTACTATCCAGCCTTTGGTGGGACTATCCAACTTTCGGTTGTTTAACACACATTTCATTTTACTATCCAACCTTCGCTTGGGATATCCAACTTTGGTTTCGATAGTCCAACATTCGTTTGGATAGTCCAGTTTTCTTGTTACTTTCTAACCTTCAATTGGACTATCCAACCTTCTTTGGGACTATCCGACTTTCTTTTTGGATAATCCAGATTTCATGTTACTATCCAACCTTTGGTGGGACTATCCAAATTTTGTTTGTTTAATCCAGATTTCAATTTATTATCCGACCTTTGGAGGAACTCTCCAACTTTCGTTTGGATAATCCAGATTTAATTTTACTATCCAACCTTTTTTGGGACTATCCAACTTTCGGTTGGATAATCCAGATTTCATTTTACTATCCAACCTTTCGTGGGACTATCCAACTTTCGTTTGGATAATCCAGTTTTCTTGTAACTTTCCAACCTTCAATTGGACTATCCAACCTTCTTTGGGAATATCCGACTTTCGTTTTGGATAATCCAGATTTCATGTTACTATCCAATCTTTGGTGGGACTATCCAAATTTCGTTTGTTTAATCCAGATTTCACTTTATTATCCAACCTTTGTAGGGACTATCCAATTTTCGGTTAGATAATCCAGATTTCATTTTACTATCCAACCTTCGCTTGGAATATCAAACTTTCGTTTGGTTAATCCAGATTTCACTTTACTATCCAGCCTTTGGTGGGACTATCCAACTTTCGGTTGTTTAAAGCAAATTTCATGTTACTTTCCAACATTCAATTGGACTATTCAACTTTCTTTGGGACTATCCAAATATCGTTTTGGATAATCCAGATTTCATCTTACTATCCAACTTTTGTTGGGACTATCCAACTTTCGGTTGGATGATCCAGATTTCATTTTACCATCCAGCCATTCGTGGGACAATCCAACTTTCAGTTATTTAATCCACATTTCATTTTTCTATCCAACCTTTGCTTGGGATATCGAACTTTGGTTTGGATAGTCCATATTTCATTTTACTATCCAACCTTTGGTGGGACCATCCAACTTTCGTTTGGATAATACGGTTTTCTTGTTACTTTCCAACCTTCAATTGGACTATCCAACCTTCTTTGGGACTATCCATCTTTCGGTTGGATAATCCAGCTTTAATTTTACTATCCAGCCTGTGGTGGGACTATCCAACTTTCGGTTGTTTAATCCAGATTTAATTTTATTATCCAACGTTTGGTGGGACTATCCAACTTTCGGTTGTTTAATACAGATTTCATGTTACTTTCCAACCTTCAATTGGACTATCCAACCTTCTTTGGGACTATCCAATTTAGATTTGGGATAATCCAGATTTTGTGTTACTATCCAACCTTTGGTGGGACTATCCAACTTTCGGTTGTTTAATCCAGATTACATTTTATTATCCAACCTTCGGCTGGACTTTACAACTTTCGGTTGTTTAAATCCAAATTTCCTTTTACTATCCAAACTTCGCTTGGAATATCCAACTTTGGTTTGGATATTCCATATTTCATCTTACTATCCAACCTTTGGTGGGACTATCCAACTTTCTGTTGTTTAATCTAGATTTAAATTTACTATCCAACCTTTCGTGGGACCATCGAACTTTCGTTTGGTTAATCCAGATTTCATGTTACTATCCAACCTTCAATTGGACTATCCAACCTTCTTTGGGACTATCCAATTTAGATTTTGAATAATCCAGATTTTATCCAACCTTTGGTGGGACTATCCAACTTTCGGTTGTTTAATCCAGATTACATTTTATTATCCAACCTTGGGCGGGACTTTACAACTTTCGGTTGTTGAATCCACATTTCATTTTACTATCCAAATTTCGCTTGGAATATCCAACTTTGGTTTGGATAGTCCTTATTTCATGTTACTATCCAACCTTTGTTGGGACTATCCAACTTTCGGTTGTTTAATCCACATTTCATTTTATTATCCAACGTTTGGTGGGACTATCCAACTTTCGGTTGTTTAATCCAGATTTCATGTTACTATCCAACCTTTGGTGGGACTATCCAAATTTCGTTTGTTTAATCCAGATTTCAATTTATTATCCGCCCTTTGGAGGAACTATCCAACTTTCGTTTGGATAATCTAGATTTCATTTTACTATCCAACCTTTGTTGGGACTATCCAATTTAAGGTTTGATAATCCAGATTTCATTTTACTATGCAACTTTTTGTGGGACTATCCAACTTTCGTTTGGCTAATCCAAATTTCATTTTACTATCCAACCTTTGTTGGGACTATCCATCTTTCGGTTGGAAAATCCAGATTTAATTTTACTATCCAGCCATTGGTGGGACTATCCAACTTTCGGTTGTTTAATCCAGATTTAATTTTATCATCCAACCTTTGGTGGGACTATCCAACTTTCGGTTGTTTAATCCACATTTCATTTTACAATCCAACTTTCGCTTGGGATATCCAACTTTGGTTTGGAAAGTCCATATTTCATTTTACTATCCAACCTTTGGTGGGACTATCCAACTTTTGTTTGGATAGTTCATATTAAATTTTACTATCCAACCTTTGGTGGGACCATCCAACTTCCGTTTGGATAATCCAGTTTTCCTGTTACTTTCCAATATTCAATTGGACTATCCAACCTTCTTTGGGACTATCCAACTTTCGGTTGGATAATCCAGATTTAATTTTACTATACAACCTTTGGTGGGACTATCCAACTTTCGGGTGTTTAATCCACATTTCATTTTACTATCCAAAATTCGCTTGGAATATCCAACTTTGGTTTGGATAGTCCATATTTCATGTTACTATCCAACCTTTGTTGGGATTATCCAACTTTCAGTTGGATAATCTAGATTTAATTTTATTATCCAGCCTTTGGTGGGACCATCCAACTTTCGTTTGGATAATCCAGTTTTCTTGTTACTTTCCAACCTTCAATTGGACTATCCAACCTTCTTTGGGAATATCCGACTTTTGTTTTGGATAATCCAGATTTCATGTTACTATCCAAACTTTGGTGGGACTATCCAAATTTAGTTTGTTAAATCCAGATTTCACTTTATTATCCAACCTTTGTTGGGACTATCCAACTTTCGGTTGGATAATCCAGATTTCATTTTACTATCCAGCCTGTGGTGGGACTATCCAACTTTCGGTTGTTTAATCCAGATTTAATTTTATTATCCAACGTTTAGTGGGACTATCCAACTTTCGGTTGTTAAATCCACATTTCATTTTACTATCCAACCTTTGCTTGGGATTTTCAACTTTGGTTTGGATAGTCCATATTTAATTTTATTATCCAACCTTTGGTGGGACTATCAAACTTTCGGTTGTTTAATACAGATTTCATGTTACTTTCCAACCTTCAATTGGACTATCCAACCTTCTTTGGGACTATCCAATTTAGATTTGGGATAATCCAGATTTTGTGTTACTATCCAACCTTTGGTGGGACTATCCAACTTTCGGTTGTTTAATCCAGATTACATTTTATTATCCAACCTTGGGCGGGACTTTACAACTTTCGGTTGTTAAATCCACATTTCATTTTACTATCCAAACTTCGCTTGGAATATCCAACTTTGGTTTGGATATTCCATATTTCATCTTACTATCCATCCTTTGTTGGGACTATCCAACTTTCGGTTGGATAATCCAGATTTAATTTTACTATCCAGCCTTTGGTGGGACTATCCAACTTTCGGTTGTTAAACACACATTTCATTTTACTATCCAACCTTCGCTTGGGATATCCAACTTTGGTTTGGATAGTCCAACATTCGTTTGGATAGTCCAGTTTTCTTGTTACTTTCTAACCTTCAATTGGACTATCCAACCTTCTTTGGGACTATCCGACTTTCTTTTTGGATAATCCAGATTTCATGTTACTATCCAACCTTTGGTGGGACTATCCAAATTTCGTTTGTTTAATCCAGATTTAATTTTACTATCCAACCTTTTTTGGGACTATCCAACTTTCGGTTGGATAAACCAGATTTAATTTTACTATCCAGCCTTTGGTGGGACTATCCAACTTTCGGTTGTTTAATCCACATTTCATTTTACTATCCAACCTTTGGTGGGACCTTCCAGCTTTCGGTTATTTAATCCAGATATCATGTTAATTTCCAACCTTCAATTGGACAATCCAGCCTTCTTTGGGACTATCCAACTTTTGTTTTGGATTATCCAGATTTCATTTTACTATCCAGCCTTTGTTGGGACTATCCAACTTTCGTTTGGATAATCCAGATTTCATTTTACTATCCAACCTTTGTTGGGACTATCCATCTTTCGGTTGGATAATCCAGATTTAATTTTACTATCCAGCCTTTGGTGGGACTATCCAACTTTCGGTTGTTTAATCCAGATTTAATTTTATTATCCAACCTTTGGTGGGACTATCCAACTTTCGGTTGTTTAATCCACATTTCATTTTACTATCCAACGTTCGCTTGGGATATCCAACTTTGGTTTGGATAGTCCATATTTCATTTTACTTTCCAACCTTTCGTGGGACTATCCAACTTTCGTTTGGATAGTCCATATTTAATTTTACTATCCAACCTTTGGTGGGACCATCCAACTTCCGTTTGGATAATCCAGTTTTCTTGTTACTTTCCAACATTCAATTGGACTATCCAACCTTCTTTGGGACTATCCAACTTTCGGTTGGATAATCCAGATTTAATTTTACTATCCAGCCTTTGGTGGGACTATCCAACTTTTGGTTCTTTAATCCACATTTCATTTTACTATCCAACCTTTGGTGGGACCATCCAACTTTCGGTTATTTAATCCACATTTAATTTTACTATCCAACCTTTGTTGGGACTATCCAACTTTCAGTTGGATAATCTAGATTTAATTTTATTATCCAGCCTTTGGTGGGACCATCCAACTTTCGTTTGGATAATCCAGTTTTCTTGTTACTTTCCAACCTTCAATTGGACTATCCAACTTTCTTTGGTAATATCCGACTTTTGTTTTGGATAATCCAGATTTCATGTTACTATCCAAACTTTGGTGGGACTATCCAAATTTAGTTTGTTTAATCCAGATTTCACTTTATTATCCAACCTTTGTTGGGACTATCCAACTTTCGGTTGGATAATCCAGATTTCATTTTACTATCCAACCTTCGCTTGGAATATCAAACTTTCGTTTGGATAATCCAGATTTCATTTTACTATCCAGCCTTTGGTGGGACTATCCAACTTTCGGTTGGATAATCCAGATTTAATTTTACTATCCAGCCTGTGGTGGGACTATCCAACTTTCGGTTGTTTAATCCAGATTTAATTTTATTATCCAACGTTTAGTGGGACTATCCAACTTTCGGTTGTTAAATCCACATTTCATTTTACTATCCAACCTTTGCTTGGGATTTTCAACTTTGGTTTGGATAGTCCATATTTAATTTTATTATCCAACCTTCTTTGGGACTATCCGACTTTCTTTTTGGATAATCCAGATTTCATGTTACTATCCAACCTTTGGTGGGACTATCCAAATTTCGTTTGTTTAATCCAGATTTCAATTTATTATCCGACCTTTGGAGGAACTATCCAACTTTCGTTTGGATAATCCAGATTTAATTTTACTATCCAACCTTTTTTGGGACTATCCAACGTTCGGTTGGATAAACCAGATTTAATTTTACTATCCAGCCTTTCGTGGGACTATCCAACTTTCGGTTGTTTAATCCACATTTCATTTTACTATCCAACCTTTGGTGGGACCTTCCAACTTTCGGTTATTTAATCCAGATATCATGTTACTTTCCAACCTTCAATTGGACAATCCAGCCTTCTTTGGGACTATCCAACTTTCGTTTTGGATTATCCAGATTTCATTTTACTATCCAGCCTTTGTTGGGACTATCCAACTTTCGTTTGGATAATCCAGATTTCATTTTACTATCCAACCTTTGTTGGGACTATCCATCTTTCGGTTGGATAATCCAGATTTAATTTTACTATCCAGCCTTCGGTGGGAGTATCCAACTTTCGGTTGTTTAATCCAGATTTAATTTTATTTTCCAACCTTTGGTGGGACTATCCAACTTTCGGTTGTTTAATCCACATTTCATTTTACTATCCAACCTTCGCTTGGGATATCCAACTTTGGTTTGGATAGTCCATATTTCATTTTACTCTCCAACCTTTCGTGGGACTATCCAACTTTCGTTTGGATAGTCCATATTTAATTTTACTATCCAACCTTTGGTGGGACCATCCAACTTCCGTTTGGATAATCCAGTTTTCTTGTTACTTTCCAACATTCAATTGGACTATCCAACCTTCTTTGAGACTATCCAACTTTCGGTTGGATAATCCAGATTTCATTTTTCTATCCAGCCTTTGGTGGGACTATCCAACTTTTGGTTGTTTAATCCACATTTCATTTTACTATCCAACCTTTGGTGGGACCATCCAACTTTCGGTTATTTAATCCAGATATCATGTTACTTTCCAACCTTCAATTGGACAATCCAGCCTTCTTTGGGACTATCCAACTTTCGTTTTGGATTATCCAGATTTCATTTTACTATCCAACCTTTCGTGGGACCATCGAACTTTCGTTTGGTTAATCCAGATTTCATGTTACTTTCCAACCTTCAATTGGACTATCCAACCTTCTTTGGGACTATCCAATTTAGATTTTGGATAATCCAGATTTTATCCAACCTTTGGTGGGACTATCCAACTTTCGGTTGTTTAATCCAGATTACATTTTATTATCCAACCTTGGGCGGGACTTTACAACTTTCGGTTGTTGAATCCACATTTCATTTTACTATCCAAATTTCGCTTGGAATATCCAACTTTGGTTTGGATAGTCCTTATTTCATGTTACTATCCAACCTTTGTTGGGACTATCCAACTTTCGGTTGTTTAATCCACATTTCATTTTATTATCCAACGTTTGGTGGGACTATCCAACTTTCGGTTGTTTAATCCAGATTTCATGTTACTATCCAACCTTTGGTGGGACTATCCAAATTTCGTTTGTTTAATCCAGATTTCAATTTATTATCCGCCCTTTGGAGGAACTATCCAACTTTCGTTTGGATAATCTAGATTTCATTTTACTATCCAACCTTTGTTGGGACTATCCAATTTAAGGTTTGATAATCCAGATTTCATTTTACTATGCAACTTTTTGTGGGACTATCCAACTTTCGTTTGGCTAATCCAAATTTCATTTTACTATCCAACCTTTGTTGGGACTATCCATCTTTCGGTTGGAAAATCCAGATTTAATTTTACTATCCAGCCATTGGTGGGACTATCCAACTTTCGGTTGTTTAATCCAGATTTAATTTTATCATCCAACCTTTGGTGGGACTATCCAACTTTCGGTTGTTTAATCCACATTTCATTTTACAATCCAACTTTCGCTTGGGATATCCAACTTTGGTTTGGAAAGTCCATATTTCATTTTACTATCCAACCTTTGGTGGGACTATCCAACTTTTGTTTGGATAGTTCATATTAAATTTTACTATCCAACCTTTGGTGGGACCATCCAACTTCCGTTTGGATAATCCAGTTTTCCTGTTACTTTCCAATATTCAATTGGACTATCCAACCTTCTTTGGGACTATCCAACTTTCGGTTGGATAATCCAGATTTAATTTTACTATACAACCTTTGGTGGGACTATCCAACTTTCGGGTGTTTAATCCACATTTCATTTTACTATCCAAACTTCGCTTGGAATATCCAACTTTGGTTTGGATAGTCCATATTTCATGTTACTATCCAACCTTTGTTGGGATTATCCAACTTTCAGTTGGATAATCTAGATTTAATTTTATTATCCAGCCTTTGGTGGGACCATCCAACTTTCGTTTGGATAATCCAGTTTTCTTGTTACTTTCCAACCTTCAATTGGACTATCCAACCTTCTTTGGGAATATCCGACTTTTGTTTTGGATAATCCAGATTTCATGTTACTATCCAAACTTTGGTGGGACTATCCAAATTTAGTTTGTTAAATCCAGATTTCACTTTATTATCCAACCTTTGTTGGGACTATCCAACTTTCGGTTGGATAATCCAGATTTCATTTTACTATCCAACCTTCGCTTGGAATATCAAACTTTCGTTTGGATAATCCAGATTTCATTTTACTATCCAGCCTTTGGTGGGACTATCCAACTTTCGGTTGGATAATCCAGATTTAATTTTACTATCCAGCCTGTGGTGGGACTATCCAACTTTCGGTTGTTTAATCCAGATTTAATTTTATTATCCAACGTTTAGTGGGACTATCCAACTTTCGGTTGTTAAATCCACATTTCATTTTACTATCCAACCTTTGCTTGGGATTTTCAACTTTGGTTTGGATAGTCCATATTTAATTTTATTATCCAACCTTTGGTGGGACTATCAAACTTTCGGTTGTTTAATACAGATTTCATGTTACTTTCCAACCTTCAATTGGACTATCCAACCTTCTTTGGGACTATCCAATTTAGATTTGGGATAATCCAGATTTTGTGTTACTATCCAACCTTTGGTGGGACTATCCAACTTTCGGTTGTTTAATCCAGATTACATTTTATTATCCAACCTTGGGCGGGACTTTACAACTTTCGGTTGTTAAATCCACATTTCATTTTACTATCCAAACTTCGCTTGGAATATCCAACTTTGGTTTGGATATTCCATATTTCATCTTACTATCCATCCTTTGTTGGGACTATCCAACTTTCGGTTGGATAATCCAGATTTAATTTTACTATCCAGCCTTTGGTGGGACTATCCAACTTTCGGTTGTTAAACACACATTTCATTTTACTATCCAACCTTCGCTTGGGATATCCAACTTTGGTTTGGATAGTCCAACATTCGTTTGGATAGTCCAGTTTTCTTGTTACTTTCTAACCTTCAATTGGACTATCCAACCTTCTTTGGGACTATCCGACTTTCTTTTTGGATAATCCAGATTTCATGTTACTATCCAACCTTTGGTGGGACTATCCAAATTTCGTTTGTTTAATCCAGATTTAATTTTACTATCCAACCTTTTTTGGGACTATCCAACTTTCGGTTGGATAAACCAGATTTAATTTTACTATCCAGCCTTTGGTGGGACTATCCAACTTTCGGTTGTTTAATCCACATTTCATTTTACTATCCAACCTTTGGTGGGACCTTCCAGCTTTCGGTTATTTAATCCAGATATCATGTTAATTTCCAACCTTCAATTGGACAATCCAGCCTTCTTTGGGACTATCCAACTTTTGTTTTGGATTATCCAGATTTCATTTTACTATCCAGCCTTTGTTGGGACTATCCAACTTTCGTTTGGATAATCCAGATTTCATTTTACTATCCAACCTTTGTTGGGACTATCCATCTTTCGGTTGGATAATCCAGATTTAATTTTACTATCCAGCCTTTGGTGGGACTATCCAACTTTCGGTTGTTTAATCCAGATTTAATTTTATTATCCAACCTTTGGTGGGACTATCCAACTTTCGGTTGTTTAATCCACATTTCATTTTACTATCCAACGTTCGCTTGGGATATCCAACTTTGGTTTGGATAGTCCATATTTCATTTTACTTTCCAACCTTTCGTGGGACTATCCAACTTTCGTTTGGATAGTCCATATTTAATTTTACTATCCAACCTTTGGTGGGACCATCCAACTTCCGTTTGGATAATCCAGTTTTCTTGTTACTTTCCAACATTCAATTGGACTATCCAACCTTCTTTGGGACTATCCAACTTTCGGTTGGATAATCCAGATTTAATTTTACTATCCAGCCTTTGGTGGGACTATCCAACTTTTGGTTCTTTAATCCACATTTCATTTTACTATCCAACCTTTGGTGGGACCATCCAACTTTCGGTTATTTAATCCACATTTAATTTTACTATCCAACCTTTGTTGGGACTATCCAACTTTCAGTTGGATAATCTAGATTTAATTTTATTATCCAGCCTTTGGTGGGACCATCCAACTTTCGTTTGGATAATCCAGTTTTCTTGTTACTTTCCAACCTTCAATTGGACTATCCAACTTCCTTTGGTAATATCCGACTTTTGTTTTGGATAATCCAGATTTCATGTTACTATCCAAACTTTGGTGGGACTATCCAAATTTAGTTTGTTTAATCCAGATTTCACTTTATTATCCAACCTTTGTTGGGACTATCCAACTTTCGGTTGGATAATCCAGATTTCATTTTACTATCCAACCTTCGCTTGGAATATCAAACTTTCGTTTGGATAATCCAGATTTCATTTTACTATCCAGCCTTTGGTGGGACTATCCAACTTTCGGTTGGATAATCCAGATTTAATTTTACTATCCAGCCTGTGGTGGGACTATCCAACTTTCGGTTGTTTAATCCAGATTTAATTTTATTATCCAACGTTTAGTGGGACTATCCAACTTTCGGTTGTTAAATCCACATTTCATTTTACTATCCAACCTTTGCTTGGGATTTTCAACTTTGGTTTGGATAGTCCATATTTAATTTTATTATCCAACCTTCTTTGGGACTATCCGACTTTCTTTTTGGATAATCCAGATTTCATGTTACTATCCAACCTTTGGTGGGACTATCCAAATTTCGTTTGTTTAATCCAGATTTCAATTTATTATCCGACCTTTGGAGGAACTATCCAACTTTCGTTTGGATAATCCAGATTTAATTTTACTATCCAACCTTTTTTGGGACTATCCAACGTTCGGTTGGATAAACCAGATTTAATTTTACTATCCAGCCTTTCGTGGGACTATCCAACTTTCGGTTGTTTAATCCACATTTCATTTTACTATCCAACCTTTGGTGGGACCTTCCAACTTTCGGTTATTTAATCCAGATATGTTACTTTCCAACCTTCAATTGGACAATCCAGCCTTCTTTGGGACTATCCAACTTTCGTTTTGGATTATCCAGATTTCATTTTACTATCCAGCCTTTGTTGGGACTATCCAACTTTCGTTTGGATAATCCAGATTTCATTTTACTATCCAACCTTTGTTGGGACTATCCATCTTTCGGTTGGATAATCCAGATTTAATTTTACTATCCAGCCTTTGGTGGGAGTATCCAACTTTCGGTTGTTTAATCCAGATTTAATTTTATTTTCCAACCTTTGGTGGGACTATCCAACTTTCGGTTGTTTAATCCACATTTCATTTTACTATCCAACCTTCGCTTGGGATATCCAACTTTGGTTTGGATAGTCCATATTTCATTTTACTCTCCAACCTTTCGTGGGACTATCCAACTTTCGTTTGGATAGTCCATATTTAATTTTACTATCCAACCTTTGGTGGGACCATCCAACTTCCGTTTGGATAATCCAGTTTTCTTGTTACTTTCCAACATTCAATTGGACTATCCAACCTTCTTTGAGACTATCCAACTTTCGGTTGGATAATCCAGATTTCATTTTTCTATCCAGCCTTTGGTGGGACTATCCAACTTTTGGTTGTTTAATCCACATTTCATTTTACTATCCAACCTTTGGTGGGACCATCCAACTTTCGGTTATTTAATCCAGATATCATGTTACTTTCCAACCTTCAATTGGACAATCCAGCCTTCTTTGGGACTATCCAACTTTCGTTTTGGATTATCCAGATTTCATTTTACTATCCAACCTTTCGTGGGACCATCGAACTTTCGTTTGGTTAATCCAGATTTCATGTTACTTTCCAACCTTCAATTGGACTATCCAACCTTCTTTGGGACTATCCAATTTAGATTTTGGATAATCCAGATTTTATCCAACCTTTGGTGGGACTATCCAACTTTCGGTTGTTTAATCCAGATTTAAATTTACTATCCAACCTTTGGTGGGACCATGCAACTTTCGGTTGTTTAATCCAGATATCATGTTACTTTCCAACCTTCAATTGGACAATCCAGCCTTCTTTGGGACTATCCAACTTTCGTTTTGGATTATCCAGATTTCATTTTACTATCCAACCTTTCGTGGGACCATCGAACTTTCGTTTGGTTAATCAAGATTTCATGTTACTTTCCAACCTTCAATTGGACTATCCAACCTTCTTTGGGACTATCCAATTTAGATTTTGGATAATCCAGATTTTATCCAACCTTTGGTGGGACTATCCAACTTTCGGTTGTTTAATCCAGATTACATTTTATTATCCAACCTTGGGCGGGACTTTACAACTTTCGGTTGTTTAATCCACATTTCATTTTACTATCCAACCTTCGCTTGGGATATCCAACTTTGGTTTGGATAGTCCAACATTCGTTTGGATAGTCCAGTTTTCTTGTTACTTTCTAACCTTCAATTGGACTATCCAACCTTCTTTGAGACTATCCGACTTTCTTTTTGGATAATCCAGATTTCATGTTACTATCCAACCTTTGGTGGGACTATCCAAATTTTGTTTGTTTAATCCAGATTTCAATTTATTATCCGACCTTTGGAGGAACTATCCAACTTTCGTTTGGATAATCCAGATTTAATTTTACTATCCAACCTTTTTTGGGACTATCCAACTTTCGGTTGGATAATCCAGATTTCATTTTACTATCCAACCTTTGGTCGGACTATCCAACTTTCGTTTGGATAATCCAGTTTTCTTGTTACTTTCCAACCTTCAATTGGACTATCCAACCTTCTTTGGGAATATCTGACTTTCGTTTTGGATAATCCAGATTTCATGTTACTATCCAACCTTTGGTGGGACTATCCAAATTTCGTTTGTTTAATCCAGATTTCACTTTATTATCCAACCTTTGTTGGGACTGTCCAACTTTCGGTTGGATAATCCAGATTTCATTTTACTATCCAACCTTCGCTTGGAATATCATACTTTCGTTTGGATAATCCAGATTTCATTTTATTATCCAGCCTTTGGTGGGACTATACAACTTTCGGTTATTTAAATCAAATTTCATGTTACTTTCCAACATTCAATTGGACTATTCAACTTTCTTTGGGACTATCCAAATATCGTTTTGGATAATCCAGATTTCATGTTACTATCCAACTTTTGTTGGGACTATCCAACTTTCGGTTGGATGATCCAGACCTTCAATTGGACTATCCAACCTTCTTTGGGACTATCCAATTTAGATTTTGGATAATCCAGATTTTTTCCAACCTTTGGTGGGACTATCCAACTTTCGGTTGTTTAATCCAGATTACATTTTATTATCCAACCTTGGGCGGGACTTTACAGCTTTCGGTTGTTGAATCCACATTTCATTTTACTATCCAACCTTCGCTTGGGATATCCAACTTTGGTTTGGATAGTCCAACATTCGTTTGGATAGTCCAGTTTTCTTGTTACTTTCTAACCTTCAATTGGACTATCCAACCTTCTTTGAGACTATCCGACTTTCTTTTTGGATAATCCAGATTTCATGTTACTATCCAACCTTTGGTGGGACTATCCAAATTTTGTTTGTTTAATCCAGATTTCAATTTATTATCCGACCTTTGGAGGAACTCTCCAACTTTCGTTTGGATAATCCATATTTAATTTTACTATCCAACCTTTTTTGGGACTATCCAACTTTCGTTTGGATAATCCAGATTTCATTTTACTATCCAACCTTTGGTGGGACTATCCAACTTTCATTTGGATAATCCAGTTTTCTTGTTACTTTCCAACCTTCAATTGGACTATCCAACCTTCTTTGGTAATATCTGACTTTCGTTTTGGATAATCCAGATTTCATGTTACTATCCAACCTTTGGTGGGACTATCCAAATTTCGTTTGTTTAATCCAGATTTCACTTTATTATCCAACCTTTGTTGGGACTATCCAACTTTCGGTTGGATAATCCAGATTTCATTTTACTATCCAACCTTCGCTTGGAATATCATACTTTCGTTTGGATAATCCAGATTTCATATTATTATCCAGCCTTTGGTGGGACTATCCAACTTTCGGTTATTTAAATCAAATTTCATGTTACTTTCCAACATTCAATTGGACTATTCAACTTTCTTTGGGACTATCCAAATATCGTTTTGGATAATCCAGATTTCAAGTTACTATCCAACTTTTGTTGGGACTATCCAACTTTCGGTTGGATGATCCAGATTTCATTTTACCATCCAGCCATTCGTGGGACAATCCAACTTTCGGTTGTTTAATCCACATTTCATTTTTCTATCCAACCGTCGCTTAGGATATCCAACTTTGGTTTGGATAGTCCATATTTCATTTTACTATCCAACCTTTGGTGGGACCATCCATCTTTCGTTTGGATAATCCAGTTTTCTTGTTACTTTCCAACCTTCAATTGGACTATCCAATCCTCTTTGGGACTATCCAACTTTCGGTTGGATAATCCAGATTTAATTTTACTATCCAGCCTGTGGTGGGACTATCCAACTTTCGGTTGTTTAATCCAGATTTAATTTTATTATGCAACGTTTGGTGGGACTATCCAACTTTCGGTTTTTTAATCCAGATTTAAATTTACTATCCAACCTTTGGTGGGACCATCCGACTTTCGGTTATTTAATCCAGATATCATGTTACTTTCCAACCTTCAATTGGACAATCCAGCCTTCTTTGGGACTATCCAATTTAGATTTTGGATAATCCAGATTTTATCCAACCTTTGGTGGGACTATCCAACTTTCGGTTGTTTAATCCAGATTACATTTTATTATCCAACCTTGGGCGGGACTTTACAACTTTCGGTTGTTGAATCCACATTTCATTTTACTATCCAACCTTCGCTTGGAATATCCAACTTTGGTTTGGATAGTCCTTATTTCATGTTACTATCCATCCTTTGTTGGGACTATCCAACTTTCGGTTGGATAATCCAGATTTAATTTTACTATCCAGCCTTTGGTGGGACTATCCAACTTTCGGTTGTTTAACACACATTTCATTTTACTATCCAACCTTCGCTTGGGATATCCAACTTTGGTTTGGATAGTCCAACATTCGTTTGGATAGTCCAGTTTTCTTGTTACTTTCTAACCTTCAATTGGACTATCCAACCTTCTTTGGGACTATCCGACTATCTTTTTGGATAATCCAGATTTCATGTTACTATCCAACCTTTGGTGGGACTATCCAAATTTCGTTTGTTTAATCCAGATTTCAATTTATTATCCGACCTTTGGAGGAACTATCCAACTTTCGTTTGGATAATCCAGATTTAATTTTACTATCCAACCTTTTTTGGGACTATCCAACTTTCGGTTGGATAATCCAGATTTCATTTTACTATCCAACCTTCGCTTGGAATATCAAACTTTCGTTTAGATAATCCAGATTTCATTTTACTATCCAGCCTTTGGTGGGACTATCCAACTTTCGGTTGTTTAAAGCAAATTTCATGTTACTTTCCAACATTCAATTGGACTATTCAACTTTCTTTGGGACTATCCAAATATCGTTTTGGATAATCCAGATTTCATGTTACTATCCAACTTTTGTTGGGACTATCCAACTTTCGGTTGGATGATCCAGATTTCATTTTACCATCCAGCCATTCGTGGGACAATCCAACTTTCGGTTGTTTAATCCACATTTCATTTTTCTATCCAACCTTTGCTTAGGATATCCAACTTTGGTTTGGATAGTCCATATTTCATTTTACTATCCAACCTTTGGTGGGACCATCAAACTTTCGTTTGGATAATCCAGTTTTCTTGTTACTTTCCAACCTTCAATTGGACTATCCAACCCTCTTTGGGACTATCCAACTTTCGGTTGGATAATCCAGATTTAATTTTACTATCCAGCCTGTGGTGGGACTATCCAACTTTCGGTTGTTTAATACAGATTTCATGTTACTTTCCAGCCTTCAATTGGACTATCCAACCTTCTTTGGGACTATCCAATTTAGATTTGGGATAATCCAGATTTTGTGTTACTATCCAACCTTTGGTGGGACTATCCAACTTTCGGTTGTTTTATCCAGATTACATTTTATTATCCAACCTTGGGCGGGACTTTACAACTTTCGGTTGTTAAATCCACATTTCATTTTACTATCCAAACTTCGCTTGGAATATCCAACTTTGGTTTGGATATTCCATATTTCATCTTACTATCCATCCTTTGTTGGCACTATCCAACTTTCGGTTGGATAATCCAGATTTAATTTTACTATCCAGCCTTTGGTAGGACTATCCAACTTTCGGTTGTTTAACACACATTTCATTTTACTATCCAACCTTCGCTTGGGATATCCAACTTTGGTTTGGATAGTCCAACATTCGTTTGGATAGACCAGTTTTCTTGTTACTTTCTAACCTTCAATTGGACTATCCAACCTTCTTTGAGACTATCCGACTTTCTTTTTGGATAATCCAGATTTCATGTTACTATCCAACCTTTGGTGGGACTATCCAAATTTCGTTTGTTTAATCCAGATTTCAATTTATTATCCGACCTTTGGAGGAACTATCCAACTTTCGTTTGGATAATCCAGATTTAATTTTACTATCCAACCTTTTTTGGGACTATCCAACTTTTGGTTGGATAATCCAGATTTCATTATACTATCCAACCTTTGGTGGGACCATCCAACTTCCGTTTGGATAATCCAGTTTTCTTGTTACTTTCCAACATTCAATTGGACTATCCAACCTTCTTTGGGACTATCCAACTTTCGGTTGGATAATCCAGATTTAATTTTACTATCCAGCCTTTGGTGGGACTATCCAACTTTCGGTTGTTTAATCCACATTTCATTTTACTATCCAACCTTTGGTGGGACCATCCAACTTTCGGTTATTTAATCGAGATATCATGTTACTTTCCAACCTTCAATTGGACAATCCAGTCTTCTTTGGGACTATCCAACTTTCGTTTTGGATTATCCAGATTTCATTTTACTATCCAGCCTTTGTTGGGACTATCCAACTTTCGTTTGGATAATCCAGATTTCATTTTACTATCCAACCTTTGTTGGGACTATCCATCTTTCGGTTGGATAATCCAGATTTAATTTTACTATCCAGCCTTTGGTGGGACTATCCAACTTTCGGTTGTTTATTCCAGATTTAATTTTATTATCCAACCTTTGGTGGGACTATCCAACTTTCGGTTGTTTAATCCACATTTCATTTTACTATCCAACCTTCGCTTGGGATATCCAACTTTGGTTTGGATAGTCCATATTTCATTTTACTATCCAACCTTTCGTGGGACTATCCAACTTTCGTTTGGATAGTCCATATTTAATTTTACTATCCAACCTTTGGTGGGACCATCCAACTTCCGTTTGGATAATCCAGTTTTCTTGTTACTTTCCAACATTCAATTGGACTATCCAACCTTTTTTGGGACTATCCAACTTTCGGTTGGTTAATCCAGATTTAATTTTACTATCCAGCCTTTGGTGGGACTATCCAACTTTCGGTTGTTTAATCCACATTTCATTTTACTATCCAACGTTCGCTTGGGATATCCAACTTTGGTTTGGATAGTCCATATTTCATTTTACTTTCCAACCTTTCGTGGGACTATCCAACTTTCGTTTGGATAGTCCATATTTAATTTTACTATCCAACCTTTGGTGGGACCATCCAACTTCCGTTTGGATAATCCAGTTTTCTTGTTACTTTCCAACATTCAATTGGACTATCCAACCTTCTTTGGGACTATCCAACTTTCGGTTGGATAATCCAGATTTAATTTTACTATCCAGCCTTTGGTGGGACTATCCAACTTTTGGTTCTTTAATCCACATTTCATTTTACTATCCAACCTTTGGTGGGACCATCCAACTTTCGGTTATTTAATCCACATTTAATTTTACTATCCAACCTTTGTTGGGACTATCCAACTTTCAGTTGGATAATCTAGATTTAATTTTATTATCCAGCCTTTGGTGGGACCATCCAACTTTCGTTTGGATAATCCAGTTTTCTTGTTACTTTCCAACCTTCAATTGGACTATCCAACTTTCTTTGGTAATATCTGACTTTTGTTTTGGATAATCCAGATTTCATGTTACTATCCAAACTTTGGTGGGACTATCCAAATTTAGTTTGTTTAATCCAGATTTCACTTTATTATCCAACCTTTGTTGGGACTATCCAACTTTCGGTTGGATAATCCAGATTTCATTTTACTATCCAACCTTCGCTTGGAATATCAAACTTTCGTTTGGATAATCCAGATTTCATTTTACTATCCAGCCTTTGGTGGGACTATCCAACTTTCGGTTGGATAATCCAGATTTAATTTTACTATCCAGCCTGTGGTGGGACTATCCAACTTTCGGTTGTTTAATCCAGATTTAATTTTATTATCCAACGTTTAGTGGGACTATCCAACTTTCGGTTGTTAAATCCACATTTCATTTTACTATCCAACCTTTGCTTGGGATTTTCAACTTTGGTTTGGATAGTCCATATTTAATTTTATTATCCAACCTTTGGTGGGACTATCAAACTTTCGGTTGTTTAATACAGATTTCATGTTACTTTCCAACCTTCAATTGGACTATCCAACCTTCTTTCGGACTATCCAATTTAGATTTGGGATAATCCAGATTTTGTGTTACTATCCAACCTTTGGTGGGACTATCCAACTTTCGGTTGTTTAATCCAGATTACATTTTATTATCCAACCTTGGGCGGGACTTTACAACTTTCGGTTGTTAAATCCACATTTCATTTTACTATCCAAACTTCGCTTGGAATATCCAACTTTGGTTTGGATATTCCATATTTCATCTTACTATCCATCCTTTGTTGGGACTATCCAACTTTCGGTTGGATAATCCAGATTTAATTTTACTATCCAGCCTTTGGTGGGACTATCCAACTTTCGGTTGTTTAACACACATTTCATTTTACTATCCAACCTTCGCTTGGGATATCCAACTTTGGTTTGGATAGTCCAACCTTTGTTTGGATAGTCCAGTTTTCTTGTTACTTTCTAACCTTCAATTGGACTATCCAACCTTCTTTGGGACTATCCGACTTTCTTTTTGGATAATCCAGATTTCATGTTACTATCCAACCTTTGGTGGGACTATCCAAATTTCGTTTGTTTAATCCAGATTTCAATTTATTATCCGACCTTTGGAGGAACTATCCAACTTTCGTTTGGATAATCCAGATTTAATTTTACTATCCAACCTTTTTTGGGACTATCCAACGTTCGGTTGGATAAACCAGATTTAATTTTACTATCCAGCCTTTCGTGGGACTATCCAACTTTCGGTTGTTTAATCCACATTTCATTTTACTATCCAACCTTTGGTGGGACCTTCCAACTTTCGGTTATTTAATCCAGATATCATGTTACTTTCCAACCTTCAATTGGACAATCCAGCCTTCTTTGGGACTATCCAACTTTCGTTTTGGATTATCCAGATTTCATTTTACTATCCAGCCTTTGTTGGGACTATCCAACTTTCGTTTGGATAATCCAGATTTCATTTTACTATCCAACCTTTGTTGGGACTATCCATCTTTCGGTTGGATAATCCAGATTTAATTTTACTATCCAGCCTTTGGTGGGAGTATCCAACTTTCGGTTGTTTAATCCAGATTTAATTTTATTTTCCAACCTTTGGTGGGACTATCCAACTTTCGGTTGTTTAATCCACATTTCATTTTACTATCCAACCTTCGCTTGGGATATCCAACTTTGGTTTGGATAGTCCATATTTCATTTTACTCTCCAACCTTTCGTGGGACTATCCAACTTTCGTTTGGATAGTCCATATTTAATTTTATTATCCAACCTTTGTTGGGACTATCCATCTTTCGGTTGGATAATCCAGATTTAATTTTACTATCCAGCCTTTGGTGGGACTATCCAACTTTCGGTTGTTTATTCCAGATTTAATTTTATTATCCAACCTTTGGTGGGACTATCCAACTTTCGGTTGTTTAATCCACATTTCATTTTACTATCCAACCTTCGCTTGGGATATCCAACTTTGGTTTGGATAGTCCATATTTCATTTTACTATCCAACCTTTCGTGGGACTATCCAACTTTCGTTTGGATAGTCCATATTTAATTTTACTATCCAACCTTTGGTGGGACCATCCAACTTCCGTTTGGATAATCCAGTTTTCTTGTTACTTTCCAACATTCAATTGGACTATCCAACCTTTTTTGGGACTATCCAACTTTCGGTTGGTTAATCCAGATTTAATTTTACTATCCAGCCTTTGGTGGGACTATCCAACTTTCGGTTGTTTAATCCACATTTCATTTTACTATCCAACGTTCGCTTGGGATATCCAACTTTGGTTTGGATAGTCCATATTTCATTTTACTTTCCAACCTTTCGTGGGACTATCCAACTTTCGTTTGGATAGTCCATATTTAATTTTACTATCCAACCTTTGGTGGGACCATCCAACTTCCGTTTGGATAATCCAGTTTTCTTGTTACTTTCCAACATTCAATTGGACTATCCAACCTTCTTTGGGACTATCCAACTTTCGGTTGGATAATCCAGATTTAATTTTACTATCCAGCCTTTGGTGGGACTATCCAACTTTTGGTTCTTTAATCCACATTTCATTTTACTATCCAACCTTTGGTGGGACCATCCAACTTTCGGTTATTTAATCCACATTTAATTTTACTATCCAACCTTTGTTGGGACTATCCAACTTTCAGTTGGATAATCTAGATTTAATTTTATTATCCAGCCTTTGGTGGGACCATCCAACTTTCGTTTGGATAATCCAGTTTTCTTGTTACTTTCCAACCTTCAATTGGACTATCCAACTTTCTTTGGTAATATCTGACTTTTGTTTTGGATAATCCAGATTTCATGTTACTATCCAAACTTTGGTGGGACTATCCAAATTTAGTTTGTTTAATCCAGATTTCACTTTATTATCCAACCTTTGTTGGGACTATCCAACTTTCGGTTGGATAATCCAGATTTCATTTTACTATCCAACCTTCGCTTGGAATATCAAACTTTCGTTTGGATAATCCAGATTTCATTTTACTATCCAGCCTTTGGTGGGACTATCCAACTTTCGGTTGGATAATCCAGATTTAATTTTACTATCCAGCCTGTGGTGGGACTATCCAACTTTCGGTTGTTTAATCCAGATTTAATTTTATTATCCAACGTTTAGTGGGACTATCCAACTTTCGGTTGTTAAATCCACATTTCATTTTACTATCCAACCTTTGCTTGGGATTTTCAACTTTGGTTTGGATAGTCCATATTTAATTTTATTATCCAACCTTTGGTGGGACTATCAAACTTTCGGTTGTTTAATACAGATTTCATGTTACTTTCCAACCTTCAATTGGACTATCCAACCTTCTTTCGGACTATCCAATTTAGATTTGGGATAATCCAGATTTTGTGTTACTATCCAACCTTTGGTGGGACTATCCAACTTTCGGTTGTTTAATCCAGATTACATTTTATTATCCAACCTTGGGCGGGACTTTACAACTTTCGGTTGTTAAATCCACATTTCATTTTACTATCCAAACTTCGCTTGGAATATCCAACTTTGGTTTGGATATTCCATATTTCATCTTACTATCCATCCTTTGTTGGGACTATCCAACTTTCGGTTGGATAATCCAGATTTAATTTTACTATCCAGCCTTTGGTGGGACTATCCAACTTTCGGTTGTTTAACACACATTTCATTTTACTATCCAACCTTCGCTTGGGATATCCAACTTTGGTTTGGATAGTCCAGTTTTCTTGTTACTTTCTAACCTTCAATTGGACTATCCAACCTTCTTTGGGACTATCCGACTTTCTTTTTGGATAATCCAGATTTCATGTTACTATCCAACCTTTGGTGGGACTATCCAAATTTCGTTTGTTTAATCCAGATTTCAATTTATTATCCGACCTTTGGAGGAACTATCCAACTTTCGTTTGGATAATCCAGATTTAATTTTACTATCCAACCTTTTTTGGGACTATCCAACGTTCGGTTGGATAAACCAGATTTAATTTTACTATCCAGCCTTTCGTGGGACTATCCAACTTTCGGTTGTTTAATCCACATTTCATTTTACTATCCAACCTTTGGTGGGACCTTCCAACTTTCGGTTATTTAATCCAGATATCATGTTACTTTCCAACCTTCAATTGGACAATCCAGCCTTCTTTGGGACTATCCAACTTTCGTTTTGGATTATCCAGATTTCATTTTACTATCCAGCCTTTGTTGGGACTATCCAACTTTCGTTTGGATAATCCAGATTTCATTTTACTATCCAGCCTTTGGTGGGAGTATCCAACTTTCGGTTGTTTAATCCAGATTTAATTTTATTTTCCAACCTTTGGTGGGACTATCCAACTTTCGGTTGTTTAATCCACATTTCATTTTACTATCCAACCTTCGCTTGGGATATCCAACTTTGGTTTGGATAGTCCATATTTCATTTTACTCTCCAACCTTTCGTGGGACTATCCAACTTTCGTTTGGATAGTCCATATTTAATTTTATTATCCAACCTTTGGTGGGACCATCCAACTTCCGTTTGGATAATCCAGTTTTCTTGTTACTTTCCAACATTCAATTGGACTATCCAACCTTCTTTGAGACTATCCAACTTTCGGTTGGATAATCCAGATTTCATTTTTCTATCCAGCCTTTGGTGGGACTATCCAACTTTTGGTTGTTTAATCCACATTTCATTTTACTATCCAACCTTTGGTGGGACCATCCAACTTTCGGTTATTTAATCCAGATATCATGTTACTTTCCAACCTTCAATTGGACAATCCAGCCTTCTTTGGGACTATCCAACTTTCGTTTTGGATTATCCAGATTTCATTTTACTATCCAACCTTTCGTGGGACCATCGAACTTTCGTTTGGTTAATCAAGATTTCATGTTACTTTCCAACCTTCAATTGGACTATCCAACCTTCTTTGGGACTATCCAATTTAGATTTTGGATAATCCAGATTTTATCCAACCTTTGGTGGGACTATCCAACTTTCGGTTGTTTAATCCAGATTACATTTTATTATCCAACCTTGGGCGGGACTTTACAACTTTCGGTTGTTTAATCCACATTTCATTTTACTATCCAACCTTCGCTTGGGATATCCAACTTTGGTTTGGATAGTCCAACATTCGTTTGGATAGTCCAGTTTTCTTGTTACTTTCTAACCTTCAATTGGACTATCCAACCTTCTTTGAGACTATCCGACTTTCTTTTTGGATAATCCAGATTTCATGTTACTATCCAACCTTTGGTGGGACTATCCAAATTTTGTTTGTTTAATCCAGATTTCAATTTATTATCCGACCTTTGGAGGAACTATCCAACTTTCGTTTGGATAATCCAGATTTAATTTTACTATCCAACCTTTTTTGGGACTATCCAACTTTCGGTTGGATAATCCAGATTTCATTTTACTATCCAACCTTTGGTCGGACTATCCAACTTTCGTTTGGATAATCCAGTTTTCTTGTTACTTTCCAACCTTCAATTGGACTATCCAACCTTCTTTGGGAATATCTGACTTTCGTTTTGGATAATCCAGATTTCATGTTACTATCCAACCTTTGGTGGGACTATCCAAATTTCGTTTGTTTAATCCAGATTTCACTTTATTATCCAACCTTTGTTGGGACTGTCCAACTTTCGGTTGGATAATCCAGATTTCATTTTACTATCCAACCTTCGCTTGGAATATCATACTTTCGTTTGGATAATCCAGATTTCATTTTATTATCCAGCCTTTGGTGGGACTATCCAACTTTCGGTTATTTAAATCAAATTTCATGTTACTTTCCAACATTCAATTGGACTATTCAACTTTCTTTGAGACTATCCAAATATCGTTTTGGATAATCCAGATTTCATGTTACTATCCAACTTTTGTTGGGACTATCCAACTTTCGGTTGGATGATCCAGACCTTCAATTGGACTATCCAACCTTCTTTGGGACTATCCAATTTAGATTTTGGATAATCCAGATTTTTTCCAACCTTTGGTGGGACTATCCAACTTTCGGTTGTTTAATCCAGATTACATTTTATTATCCAACCTTGGGCGGGACTTTACACCTTTCGGTTGTTGAATCCACATTTCATTTTACTATCCAACCTTCGCTTGGGATATCCAACTTTGGTTTGGATAGTCCAACATTCGTTTGGATAGTCCAGTTTTCTTGTTACTTTCTAACCTTCAATTGGACTATCCAACCTTCTTTGAGACTATCCGACTTTCTTTTTGGATAATCCAGATTTCATGTTACTATCCAACCTTTGGTGGGACTATCCAAATTTTGTTTGTTTAATCCAGATTTCAATTTATTATCCGACCTTTGGAGGAACTCTCCAACTTTCGTTTGGATAATCCATATTTAATTTTACTATCCAACCTTTTTTGGGACTATCCAACTTTCGTTTGGATAATCCAGATTTCATTTTACTATCCAACCTTTGGTGGGACTATCCAACTTTCATTTGGATAATCCAGTTTTCTTGTTACTTTCCAACCTTCAATTGGACTATCCAACCTTCTTTGGTAATATCTGACTTTCGTTTTGGATAATCCAGATTTCATGTTACTATCCAACCTTTGGTGGGACTATCCAAATTTCGTTTGTTTAATCCAGATTTCACTTTATTATCCAACCTTTGTTGGGACTATCCAACTTTCGGTTGGATAATCCAGATTTCATTTTACTATCCAACCTTCGCTTGGAATATCATACTTTCGTTTGGATAATCCAGATTTCATATTATTATCCAGCCTTTGGTGGGACTATCCAACTTTCGGTTATTTAAATCAAATTTCATGTTACTTTCCAACATTCAATTGGACTATTCAACTTTCTTTGGGACTATCCAAATATCGTTTTGGATAATCCAGATTTCAAGTTACTATCCAACTTTTGTTGGGACTATCCAACTTTCGGTTGGATGATCCAGATTTCATTTTACCATCCAGCCATTCGTGGGACAATCCAACTTTCGGTTGTTTAATCCACATTTCATTTTTCTATCCAACCGTCGCTTAGGATATCCAACTTTGGTTTGGATAGTCCATATTTCATTTTACTATCCAACCTTTGGTGGGACCATCCATCTTTCGTTTGGATAATCCAGTTTTCTTGTTACTTTCCAACCTTCAATTGGACTATCCAATCCTCTTTGGGACTATCCAACTTTCGGTTGGATAATCCAGATTTAATTTTACTATCCAGCCTGTGGTGGGACTATCCAACTTTCGGTTGTTTAATCCAGATTTAAATTTACTATCCAACCTTTGGTGGGACCATCCGACTTTCGGTTATTTAATCCAGATATCATGTTACTTTCCAACCTTCAATTGGACAATCCAGCCTTCTTTGGGACTATCCAATTTAGATTTTGGATAATCCAGATTTTATCCAACCTTTGGTGGGACTATCCAACTTTCGGTTGTTTAATCCAGATTACATTTTATTATCCAACCTTGGGCGGGACTTTACAACTTTCGGTTGTTGAATCCACATTTCATTTTACTATCCAACCTTCGCTTGGAATATCCAACTTTGGTTTGGATAGTCCTTATTTCATGTTACTATCCATCCTTTGTTGGGACTATCCAACTTTCGGTTGGATAATCCAGATTTAATTTTACTATCCAGCCTTTGGTGGGACTATCCAACTTTCGGTTGTTTAACACACATTTCATTTTACTATCCAACCTTCGCTTGGGATATCCAACTTTGGTTTGGATAGTCCAACATTCGTTTGGATAGTCCAGTTTTCTTGTTACTTTCTAACCTTCAATTGGACTATCCAACCTTCTTTGGGACTATCCGACTATCTTTTTGGATAATCCAGATTTCATGTTACTATCCAACCTTTGGTGGGACTATCCAAATTTCGTTTGTTTAATCCAGATTTCAATTTATTATCCGACCTTTGGAGGAACTATCCAACTTTCGTTTGGATAATCCAGATTTAATTTTACTATCCAACCTTTTTTGGGACTATCCAACTTTCGGTTGGATAATCCAGATTTCATTTTACTATCCAACCTTCGCTTGGAATATCAAACTTTCGTTTAGATAATCCAGATTTCATTTTACTATCCAGCCTTTGGTGGGACTATCCAACTTTCGGTTGTTTAAAGCAAATTTCATGTTACTTTCCAACATTCAATTGGACTATTCAACTTTCTTTGGGACTATCCAAATATCGTTTTGGATAATCCAGATTTCATGTTACTATCCAACTTTTGTTGGGACTATCCAACTTTCGGTTGGATGATCCAGATTTCATTTTACCATCCAGCCATTCGTGGGACAATCCAACTTTCGGTTGTTTAATCCACATTTCATTTTTCTATCCAACCTTTGCTTAGGATATCCAACTTTGGTTTGGATAGTCCATATTTCATTTTACTATCCAACCTTTGGTGGGACCATCAAACTTTCGTTTGGATAATCCAGTTTTCTTGTTACTTTCCAACCTTCAATTGGACTATCCAACCCTCTTTGGGATTATCCAACTTTCGGTTGGATAATCCAGATTTAATTTTACTATCCAGCCTGTGGTGGGACTATCCAACTTTCGGTTGTTTAATACAGATTTCATGTTACTTTCCAGCCTTCAATTGGACTATCCAACCTTCTTTGGGACTATCCAATTTAGATTTGGGATAATCCAGATTTTGTGTTACTATCCAACCTTTGGTGGGACTATCCAACTTTCGGTTGTTTTATCCAGATTACATTTTATTATCCAACCTTGGGCGGGACTTTACAACTTTCGGTTGTTAAATCCACATTTCATTTTACTATCCAAACTTCGCTTGGAATATCCAACTTTGGTTTGGATATTCCATATTTCATCTTACTATCCATCCTTTGTTGGCACTATCCAACTTTCGGTTGGATAATCCAGATTTAATTTTACTATCCAGCCTTTGGTAGGACTATCCAACTTTCGGTTGTTTAACACACATTTCATTTTACTATCCAACCTTCGCTTGGGATATCCAACTTTGGTTTGGATAGTCCAACATTCGTTTGGATAGACCAGTTTTCTTGTTACTTTCTAACCTTCAATTGGACTATCCAACCTTCTTTGAGACTATCCGACTTTCTTTTTGGATAATCCAGATTTCATGTTACTATCCAACCTTTGGTGGGACTATCCAAATTTCGTTTGTTTAATCCAGATTTCAATTTATTATCCGACCTTTGGAGGAACTATCCAACTTTCGTTTGGATAATCCATATTTAATTTTACTATCCAACCTTTTTTGGGACTATCCAACTTTTGGTTGGATAATCCAGATTTCATTATACTATCCAACCTTTGGTGGGACCATCCAACTTCCGTTTGGATAATCCAGTTTTCTTGTTACTTTCCAACATTCAATTGGACTATCCAACCTTCTTTGGGACTATCCAACTTTCGGTTGGATAATCCAGATTTAATTTTACTATCCAGCCTTTGGTGGGACTATCCAACTTTCGGTTGTTTAATCCACATTTCATTTTACTATCCAACCTTTGGTGGGACCATCCAACTTTCGGTTATTTAATCGAGATATCATGTTACTTTCCAACCTTCAATTGGACAATCCAGTCTTCTTTGGGACTATCCAACTTTCGTTTTGGATTATCCAGATTTCATTTTACTATCCAGCCTTTGTTGGGACTATCCAACTTTCGGTTGTTTAATCCACATTTCATTTTACTATCCAACCTTTGGTGGGACCATCCAACTTTCGGTTATTTAATCGAGATATCATGTTACTTTCCAACCTTCAATTGGACAATCCAGTCTTCTTTGGGACTATCCAACTTTCGTTTTGGATTATCCAGATTTCATTTTACTATCCAGCCTTTGTTGGGACTATCCAACTTTCGTTTGGATAATCCAGATTTCATTTTACTATCCAACCTTTGTTGGGACTATCCATCTTTCGGTTGGATAATCCAGATTTAATTTTACTATCCAGCCTTTGGTGGGACTATCCAACTATCGGTTGTTTATTCCAGATTTAATTTTATTATCCAACCTTTGGTGGGACTATCCAACTTTCGGTTGTTTAATCCACATTTCATTTTACTATCCAACCTTCGCTTGGGATATCCAACTTTGGTTTGGATAGTCCATATTTCATTTTACTATCCAACCTTTCGTGGGACTATCCAACTTTCGTTTGGATAGTCCATATTTAATTTTACTATCCAACCTTTGGTGGGACCATCCAACTTCCGTTTGGATAATCCAGTTTTCTTGTTACTTTCCAACATTCAATTGGACTATCCAACCTTTTTTGGGACTATCCAACTTTCGGTTGGTTAATCCAGATTTAATTTTACTATCCAGCCTTTGGTGGGACTATCCAACTTTCGGTTGTTTAATCCAGATTTAAATTTACTATCCAACCTTTGGTGGGACCATCCAACTTTCGGTTATTTAATCCAGATATCATGTTACTTTCCAACCTTCAATTGGACAATCCAGCCTTCTTTGGGACTATCCAACTTTCGTTTTGGATTATCCAGATTTCATTTTACTATCCAACCTTTCGTGGGACCATCGAACTTTCGTTTGGTTAATCAAGATTTCATGTTACTTTCCAACCTTTAATTGGACTATCCAACCTTCTTTGGGACTATCCAATTTAGATTTTGGATAATCCAGATTTTATCCAACCTTTGGTGGGACTATCCAACTTTCGGTTGTTTAATCCAGATTACATTTTATTTTCCAACCTTGGGCGGGACTTTACAACTTTCGGTTGTTGAATCCACATTTCATTTTACTATCCAACCTTCGCTTGGAATATCCAACTTTGGTTTGGATAGTCCTTATTTCATGTTACTATGCATCCTTTGTTGGGACTATCCAACTTTCGGTTGGATAATCCAGATTTAATTTTACTATCCAGCCTTTGGTGGGACTATCCAACTTTTGGTTGTTTAACACACATTTCATTTTACTATCCAACCTTCGCTTGGGATATCCAACTTTGGTTTGGATAGTCCAACAATTGTTTGGATAGTCCAGTTTTCTTGTTTCTTTCTAACCTTCAATTGGACTATCCAACCTTCTTTGGGACTATCTGACTTTCTTTTTGGATAATCCAGATTTCATGTTACTATCCAACCTTTGGTGGGACTATCCAAATTTCGTTTGTTTAATCCAGATTTCAATTTATTATCCGACCTTTGGAGGAACTATCCAACTTTCGTTTGGATAATCCAGATTTAATTTTACTATCCAACCTTTTTTGGGACTATCCAACTTTCGGTTGGATAATCCAGATTTCATTTTACTATCCAACCTTTGTTCGGACTATCCAACTTTCGTTTGGATAATCCAGTTTTCTTGTTACTTTCCAACCTTCAATTGGACTATCCAACCTTCTTTGGGAATATCTGACTTTCGTTTTGGATAATCCAGATTTCATGTTACTATCCAACATTTGGTGGGACTATCCAAATTTCGTTTGTTTAATCCAGTTTTCACTTTATTATCCAACCTTTGTTGGGACTATCCAACTTTCGGTTGGATAATCCAGATTTCATTTTACTATCCAACCTTCGCTTGGAATATCAAACTTTCGTTTGGATAATCCAGATTTCATTTTACTATCCAGCCTTTGGTGGGACTATCCAACTTTCGGTTGTTGAAAGCAAATTTCATGTTACTTTCCAACATTCAATTGGACTATTCAACTTTCTTTGGGACTATCCAAATATCGTTTTGGATAATCTAGATTTCATGTTACTATCCAACTTTTGTTGGGACTATCCAACTTTCGGTTGGATGATCCAGATTTCATTTTACCATCCAGCCATTCGTGGGACAATCGAACTTTCGTTTGGTTAATCAAGATTTCATGTTACTTTCCAACCTTTAATTGGACTATCCAACCTTCTTTGGGACTATCCAATTTAGATTTTGGATAATCCAGATTTTATCCAACCTTTGGTGGGACTATCCAACTTTCGGTTGTTTAATCCAGATTACATTTTATTTTCCAACCTTGGGCGGGACTTTACAACTTTCGGTTGTTGAATCCACATTTCATTTTACTATCCAACCTTCGCTTGGAATATCCAACTTTGGTTTGGATAGTCCTTATTTCATGTTACTATGCATCCTTTGTTGGGACTATCCAACTTTCGGTTGGATAATCCAGATTTAATTTTACTATCCAGCCTTTGGTGGGACTATCCAACTTTTGGTTGTTTAACACACATTTCATTTTACTATCCAACCTTCGCTTGGGATATCCAACTTTGGTTTGGATAGTCCAACAATTGTTTGGATAGTCCAGTTTTCTTGTTACTTTCTAACCTTCAATTGGACTATCCAACCTTCTTTGGGACTATCTGACTTTCTTTTTGGATAATCCAGATTTCATGTTACTATCCAACCTTTGGTGGGACTATCCAAATTTCGTTTGTTTAATCCAGATTTCAATTTATTATCCGACCTTTGGAGGAACTATCCAACTTTCGTTTGGATAATCCAGATTTAATTTTACTATCCAACCTTTTTTGGGACTATCCAACTTTCGGTTGGATAATCCAGATTTCATTTTACTATCCAACCTTTGTTCGGACTATCCAACTTTCGTTTGGATAATCCAGTTTTCTTGTTACTTTCCAACCTTCAATTGGACTATCCAACCTTCTTTGGGAATATCTGACTTTCGTTTTGGATAATCCAGATTTCATGTTACTATCCAACATTTGGTGGGACTATCCAAATTTCGTTTGTTTAATCCAGTTTTCACTTTATTATCCAACCTTTGTTGGGACTATCCAACTTTCGGTTGGATAATCCAGATTTCATTTTACTATCCAACCTTCGCTTGGAATATCAAACTTTCGTTTGGATAATCCAGATTTCATTTTACTATCCAGCCTTTGGTGGGACTATCCAACTTTCGGTTGTTGAAAGCAAATTTCATGTTACTTTCCAACATTCAATTGGACTATTCAACTTTCTTTGGGACTATCCAAATATCGTTTTGGATAATCTAGATTTCATGTTACTATCCAACTTTTGTTGGGACTATCCAACTTTCGGTTGGATGATCCAGATTTCATTTTACCATCCAGCCATTCGTGGGACAATCCAACTTTCGGTTGTTTAATCCACATTTCATTTTTCTATCCAACCTTCGCTTGGGATATCCAACTTTGGTTTGGATAGTCCATATTTCATTTTACTATCCAACCTTTGGTGGGACCATCCAACTTTCGTTTGGATAATCCAGTTTTCTTGTTACTTTCCAACCTTCAATTGGACTATCCAACCTTCTTTGGGACTATCCAACTTTCGGTTGGATAATCCAGATTTAATTTTACAATCCAGCCTGTGATGGGACTATCCAACTTTCGGTTGTTTAATCCAGATTTCATGTTACTTTCCAACCTTCAGTTGGACTATCCAACCTTCTTTGGGACTATCCAATTTAGATTTTGGATAATCCAGATTTTATCCAACCTTTAGTGGGACCATCCAACTTTCGGTTGTTTAATCCAGATTACATTTTATTATCCAACCTTGGGCGGGACTTTACAACTTTCGGTTGTTGAATCCACATTTCATTTTACTATCCAACCTTCGCTTGGAATATCCAACTTTGGTTTGGATAGTCCTTATTTCATGTTACTATCCAACCTTTGTTGGGACTATCCAACTTTCGGTTGTTTAATCCACATTTCATTTTATTATCCAACGTTTGGTGGGACTATCCAACTTTCGGTTGTTTAATCCAGATTTCATGTTACTATCCAACCTTTGGTGGGACTATCCAAATTTCGTTTGTTTAATCCAGATTTCAATTTATTATCCGACCTTTGGAGGAACTATCCAACTTTCGTTTGGATAATCCAGATTTCATTTTACTATCCAACCTTTGTTGGGACTATCCAATTTAAGGTTTGATAATCCAGATTTCTTGTTACTTTCCAATATTCAATTGGACTATCCAACCTTCTTTGGGACTATCCAACTTTCGGTTGGATAATCCAGATTTAATTTTACTATCCAGCCTTTGGTGGGACTATCCAACTTTCGGTTGTTTAATCCACACTTAATTTTATTATCCAACGTTTGGTGGGACTATCCAACTTTCGGTTGTTTAATCCACATTTCATTTTACTATCCAAACTTCACTTGGAATATCCAACTTTGGTTTGGATAGTCCATATTTCATGTTACTATCCAACCTTTGTTGGGACTATCCAACTTTCAGTTGGATAATCCAGATTTAATTTTATTATCCAGCCTTTGGTGGGACCATCCAACTTTCGTTTGGATAATCCAGTTTTCTTGTTACTTTCCAACCTTCAATTGGACTATCCAACCTTCTTTGGGAATATCCGACTTTTGTTTTGGATAATCCAGATTTCATGTTACTATCCAAACTTTGGTGGGACTATCCAAATTTCGTTTGTTTAATCCAGATTTCACTTTATTATCCAACCTTTGTTGGGACTATCCAACTTTCGGTTGGATAATCCAGATTTCATTTTACTATCCAACGTTCGCTTTGAATATCAAACTTTCGTTTGGATAATCCAGATTTCATTTTACTATCCAGCCTTTGGTGGGACTATCCAACTTTCGGTTGGATAATCCACATTTCATTTTACTATCCAACCTTCGCTTGGGATATCCAACTTTGGTTTGGATAGTCCAACAATTGTTTGGATAGTCCATTTGTCTTGTTACTTTCTAACCTTCAATTGGACTATCCAACCTTCTTTGGGACTATCTGACTTTCTTTTTGGATAATCCAGATTTCATGTTACTATCCACCCTTTGGAGGGACTATCCAAATTTCGTTTGTTTAATCCAGATTTCAATTTATTATCCGACCTTTGGAGGAACTATCCAACTTTCGTTTGGATAATCCAGATTTAATTTTACTATCCAACCTTTTTTGGGACTATCCAACTTTCGGTTGGATAATCCAGATTTCATTTTACTATCCAACCTTTGGTCGGACTATCCAACTTTTGTTTGGATAATCCAGTTTTCTTGTTACTTTCCAACCTTCAATTGGACTATCCAACCTTCTTTGGGAATATCTGACTTTCGTTTTGGATAATCCAGATTTCATGTTACTATCCAACCTTTGGTGGGACTATCCATATTTCGTTTGTTTAATCCAGTTTTCACTTTATTATCCAACCTTTGTTGGGACTATCCAACTTTCGGTTGGATAATCCAGATTTCATTTTACTATCCAACCTTCGCTTGGAATATCAAACTTTCGTTTGGATAATCCAGATTTCATTTTACTATCCAGCCTTTGGTGGGACTATCCAACTTTCGGTTGTTTAAAGCAAATTTCATGTTACTTTCCAACATTCAATTGGACTATTCAACTTTTTTTGGGACTATCCAAATATCGTTTTGGATAATCCAGATTTCATGTTACTATCCAACTTTTGTTGGGACTATCCAACTTTCGGTTGGATGATCCAGATTTCATTTTACCATCCAGCCATTCGTGGGAAAATCCAACTTTCGGTTGTTTAATCCACATTTCATTTTTCTATCCAACCTTCGCTTGGGATATCCAACTTTGGTTTGGATAGTCCATATTTCATTTTACTATCCAACCTTTGGTGGGACCATCCAACTTTCGTTTGGATAATCCAGTTTTCTTGTTACTTTCCAACCTTCAATTGGACTATCCAACCTTCTTTGGGACTATCCAACTTTCGGTTGGATAATCCAGATTTAATTTTACAATCCAGCCTGTGGTGGGACTATCCAACTTTCGGTTGTTTAATCCAGATTTCATGTTACTTTCCAACCTTCAGTTGGACTATCCAACCTTCTTTGGGACTATCCAATTTAGATTTTGGATAATCCAGATTTTATCCAACCTTTAGTGGGACCATCCACCTTTCGGTTGTTTAATCCAGATTACATTTTATTATCCAACCCTGGGCGGGACTTTACAACTTTCGGTTGTTGAATCCACATTTCATTTTACTATCCAACCTTCGCTTGGAATATCCAACTTTGGTTTGGATAGTCCTTATTTCATGTTACTATCCAACCTTTGTTGGGACTATCCAACTTTCGGTTGTATAATCCACATTTCATTTTATTATCCAACGTTTGGTGGGACTATCCAAATTTCGTTTGTTTAATCCAGATTTCAATTTATTATCCGACCTTTGGAGGAACTATCCAACTTTCGTTTGGATAATCCAGATTTCATTTTACTATCCAACCTTTGTTGGGACTATCCAATTTAAGGTTTGATAATCCAGATTTCTTGTTACTTTCCAATATTCCATTGGACTATCCAACCTTCTTTGGGACTATCCAACTTTCGGTTGGATAATCCAGATTTAATTTTACTATCCAGCCTTTGGTGGGACTATCCAATTTTCGGTTGTTTAATCCACACTTAATTTTATTATCCAACGTTTGGTGGGACTATCCAACTTTCGGTTGTTTAATCCACATTTCATTTTACTATCCAAACTTCGCTTGGAATATCCAACTTTGGTTTGGATAGTCCATATTTCATGTCACTATCCAACCTTTGTTGGGACTATCCAACTTTCAGTTGGATAATCCAGATTTAATTTTATTATCCAGCCTTTGGTGGGACCATCCAACTTTCGTTTGGATAATCCAGTTTTCTTGTTACTTTCCAACCTTCAATTGGACTATCCAACCTTCTTTGGGAAAATCCGACTTTTGTTTTGGATAATCCAGATTTCATGTTACTATCCAAACTTTGGTGGGACTATCCAAATTTTGTTTGTTTAATCCAGATTTCACTTTATTATCCAACCTTTGTTGGGACTATCCAACTTTCGGTTGGATAATCCAGATTTCATTTTACTATCCAACGTTCGCTTTGAATATCAAACTTTCGTTTGGATAATCCAGATTTCATTTTACTATCCAGCCTTTGGTGGGACTATCCAACTTTCGGTTGGATAATCCACATTTCATTTTACTATCCAACCTTTGCTTGGGATTTTCAACTTTGGTTTGGATAGTCCATATTTCATTTTACTCTCCAACCTTTCGTGGGACTATCCAACTTTCGTTTGGATAGTCCATATTTAATTTTACTATCCAACCTTTGGTGGGACCATCCAACTTCCGTTTGGATAATCCAGTTTTCTTGTTACTTTCCAACATTCAATTGGACTATCCAACCTTTTTTGGGACTATCCAACTTTCGGTTGGATAATCCAGATTTAATTTTACTATCCAGCCTTTGGTTGGACTATCCAACTTTCGGTTGTTTAATCCAGATTTAAATTTACTATCCAACCTTTGGTGGGACCATCCAACTTTCGGTTATTTAATCCAGATATCATGTTACTTTCCAACCTTCAATTGGACAATCCAGCCTTCTTTGGGACTATCCAACTTTCGTTTTGGATTATCCAGATTTCATTTTACTATCCAACCTTTGTTGGGACTATCCAAATTTCGTTTGTTTAATCCAGATTTCACTTTATTATCCAACCTTTGTTGGGACTATCCAACTTTCGGTTGGATAATCCAGATTGCATTTTACTATCCAACGTTCGCTTTGAATATCAAACTTTCGTTTGGATAATCCAGATTTCATTTTACTATCCAACCTTTTTTGGGACTATCCAACTTTCGGTTGGATAATCCAGATTTCATTTTACTATCCAACCTTTGGTCGGACTATCCAACTTTCGTTTGGATAATCCAGTTTTCTTGTTACTTTCCAACCTTCAATTGGACTATCCAACCTTCTTTGGGAATATCTGACTTTCGTTTTGGATAATCCAGATTTCATGTTACTATCCAACCTTTGGTGGGACTATCCAAATTTCGTTTGTTTAATCCAGTTTTCACTTTATTATCCAACCTTTGTTGGGACTATCCAACTTTCGGTTGGATAATCCAGATTTCATTTTACTATCCAACCTTCGCTTGGAATATCAAACTTTCGTTTGGATAATCCAGATTTCATTTTACTATCCAGCCTTTGGTGGGACTATCCAACTTTCGGTTGTTTAAAGCAAATTTCATGTTACTTTCCAACATTCAATTGGACTATTCAACTTTCTTTGGGACTATCTAAATATCGTTTTGGATAATCCAGATTTCATGTTACTATCCAACTTTTGTTGGGACTATCCAACTTTCGGTTGGATGATACAGATTTCATTTTACCATCCAGCCATTCGTGGGACAATCCAACTTTCGGTTGTTTAATCCACATTTCATTTTTTTATCCAACCTTCGCTTGGGATATCCAACTTTGGTTTGGATAGTCCATATTTCATTTTACTATCCAACCTTTGGTGGGACCATCCAACTTTCGTTTGGATAATCTAGTTTTCTTGTTACTTTCCAACCTTCAATTGGACTATCCAACCTTCTTTGGGACTATCCAACTTTCGGTTGGATAATCCAGATTTAATTTTACAATCCAGCCTGTGGTGGGACTATCCAACTTTCGGTTATTTAATCCAGATTTCATGTTACTTTCCAACCTTCAGTTGGACTATCCAACCTTCTTTGGGACTATCCAATTTAGATTTTGGATAATCCAGATTTTATCCAACCTTTAGTGGGACCATCCAACTTTCGGTTGTTTAATCCAGATTACATTTTATTATCCAACCCTGGGCGGGACTTTACAACTTTCGGTTGTTGAATCCACATTTCATTTTACTATCCAACCTTCGCTTGGAATATCCAACTTTGGTTTGGATAGTCCTTATTTCATGTTACTATCCAACCTTTGTTGGGACTATCCAACTTTCGGTTGTATAATCCACATTTCATTTTATTATCCAACGTTTGGTGGGACTATCCAAATTTCGTTTGTTTAATCCAGATTTCAATTTATTATCCGACCTTTGGAGGAACTATCCAACTTTCGTTTGGATAATCCAGATTTCATTTTACTATCCAACCTTTGTTGGGACTATCCAATTTAAGGTTTGATAATCCAGATTTCTTGTTACTTTCCAATATTCCATTGGACTATCCAACCTTCTTTGGGACTATCCAACTTTCGGTTGGATAATCCAGATTTAATTTTACTATCCAGCCTTTGGTGGGACTATCCAATTTTCGGTTGTTTAATCCACACTTAATTTTATTATCCAACGTTTGGTGGGACTATCCAACTTTCGGTTGTTTAATCCACATTTCATTTTACTATCCAAACTTCGCTTGGAATATCCAACTTTGGTTTGGATAGTCCATATTTCATGTCACTATCCAACCTTTGTTGGGACTATCCAACTTTCAGTTGGATAATCCAGATTTAATTTTATTATCCAGCCTTTGGTGGGACCATCCAACTTTCGTTTGGATAATCCAGTTTTCTTGTTACTTTCCAACCTTCAATTGGACTATCCAACCTTCTTTGGGAAAATCCGACTTTTGTTTTGGATAATCCAGATTTCATGTTACTATCCAAACTTTGGTGGGACTATCCAAATTTTGTTTGTTTAATCCAGATTTCACTTTATTATCCAACCTTTGTTGGGACTATCCAACTTTCGGTTGGATAATCCAGATTTCATTTTACTATCCAACGTTCGCTTTGAATATCAAACTTTCGTTTGGATAATCCAGATTTCATTTTACTATCCAGCCTTTGGTGGGACTATCCAACTTTCGGTTGGATAATCCACATTTCATTTTACTATCCAACCTTTGCTTGGGATTTTCAACTTTGGTTTGGATAGTCCATATTTCATTTTACTCTCCAACCTTTCGTGGGACTATCCAACTTTCGTTTGGATAGTCCATATTTAATTTTACTATCCAACCTTTGGTGGGACCATCCAACTTCCGTTTGGATAATCCAGTTTTCTTGTTACTTTCCAACATTCAATTGGACTATCCAACCTTTTTTGGGACTATCCAACTTTCGGTTGGATAATCCAGATTTAATTTTACTATCCAGCCTTTGGTTGGACTATCCAACTTTCGGTTGTTTAATCCAGATTTAAATTTACTATCCAACCTTTGGTGGGACCATCCAACTTTCGGTTATTTAATCCAGATATCATGTTACTTTCCAACCTTCAATTGGACAATCCAGCCTTCTTTGGGACTATCCAACTTTCGTTTTGGATTATCCAGATTTCATTTTACTATCCAACCTTTGTTGGGACTATCCAAATTTCGTTTGTTTAATCCAGATTTCACTTTATTATCCAACCTTTGTTGGGACTATCCAACTTTCGGTTGGATAATCCAGATTGCATTTTACTATCCAACGTTCGCTTTGAATATCAAACTTTCGTTTGGATAATCCAGATTTCATTTTACTATCCAACCTTTTTTGGGACTATCCAACTTTCGGTTGGATAATCCAGATTTCATTTTACTATCCAACCTTTGGTCGGACTATCCAACTTTCGTTTGGATAATCCAGTTTTCTTGTTACTTTCCAACCTTCAATTGGACTATCCAACCTTCTTTGGGAATATCTGACTTTCGTTTTGGATAATCCAGATTTCATGTTACTATCCAACCTTTGGTGGGACTATCCAAATTTCGTTTGTTTAATCCAGTTTTCACTTTATTATCCAACCTTTGTTGGGACTATCCAACTTTCGGTTGGATAATCCAGATTTCATTTTACTATCCAACCTTCGCTTGGAATATCAAACTTTCGTTTGGATAATCCAGATTTCATTTTACTATCCAGCCTTTGGTGGGACTATCCAACTTTCGGTTGTTTAAAGCAAATTTCATGTTACTTTCCAACATTCAATTGGACTATTCAACTTTCTTTGGGACTATCTAAATATCGTTTTGGATAATCCAGATTTCATGTTACTATCCAACTTTTGTTGGGACTATCCAACTTTCGGTTGGATGATACAGATTTCATTTTACCATCCAGCCATTCGTGGGACAATCCAACTTTCGGTTGTTTAATCCACATTTCATTTTTTTATCCAACCTTCGCTTGGGATATCCAACTTTGGTTTGGATAGTCCATATTTCATTTTACTATCCAACCTTTGGTGGGACCATCCAACTTTCGTTTGGATAATCTAGTTTTCTTGTTACTTTCCAACCTTCAATTGGACTATCCAACCTTCTTTGGGACTATCCAACTTTCGGTTGGATAATCCAGATTTAATTTTACAATCCAGCCTGTGGTGGGACTATCCAACTTTCGGTTATTTAATCCAGATTTCATGTTACTTTCCAACCTTCAGTTGGACTATCCAACCTTCTTTGGGACTATCCAATTTAGATTTTGGATAATCCAGATTTTATCCAACCTTTAGTGGGACCATCCAACTTTCGGTTGTTTAATCCAGATTACATTTTATTATCCAACCCTGGGCGGGACTTTACAACTTTCGGTTGTTGAATCCACATTTCATTTTACTATCCAACCTTCGCTTGGAATATCCAACTTTGGTTTGGATAGTCCTTATTTCATGTTACTATCCAACCTTTGTTGGGACTATCCAACTTTCGGTTGTATAATCCACATTTCATTTTATTATCCAACGTTTGGTGGGACTATCCAACTTTCGGTTGTTTAATCCAGATTTCATGTTACTATCCAACCTTTGGTGGGACTATCCAAATTTCGTTTGTTTAATCCAGATTTCAATTTATTATCCGACCTTTGGAGGAACTATCCAACTTTCGTTTGGATAATCCAGATTTCATTTTACTATCCAACCTTTGTTGGGACTATCCAATTTAAGGTTTGATAATCCAGATTTCTTGTTACTTTCCAATATTCAATTGGACTATCCAACCTTCTTTGGGACTATCCAACTTTCGGTTGGATAATCCAGATTTAATTTTACTATCCAGCCTTTGGTGGGACTATCTAACTTTCGGTTGTTTAATCCACACTTAATTTTATTATCCAACGTTTGGTGGGACTATCCAACTTTCGGTTGTTTAATCCACATTTCATTTTACTATCCAAACTTCGCTTGGAATATCCAACTTTGGTTTGGATAGTCCATATTTCATGTCACTATCCAACCTTTGTTGGGACTATCCAACTTTCAGTTGGATAATCCAGATTTAATTTTATTATCCAGCCTTTGGTGGGACCATCCAACTTTCGTTTGGATAATCCAGTTTTCTTGTTACTTTCCAACCTTCAATTGGACTATCCAACCTTCTTTGGGAAAATCCGACTTTTGTTTTGGATAATCCAGATTTCATGTTACTATCCAAACTTTGGTGGGACTATCCAAATTTCGTTTGTTTAATCCAGATTTCACTTTATTATCCAACCTTTGTTGGGACTATCCAACTTTCGGTTGGATAATCCAGATTTCATTTTACTATCCAACGTTCGCTTTGAATATCAAACTTTCGTTTGGATAATCCAGATTTCATTTTACTATCCAGCCTTTGGTGGGACTATCCAACTTTCGGTTGGATAATCCACATTTCATTTTACTATCCAACCTTTGCTTGGGATTTTCAACTTTGGTTTGGATAGTCCATATTTAATTTTATTATCCAACCTTTGGTGGGACTATCCAACTTTCGGTTGTTTAATACAGATTTCATGTTACTTTCCAACCTTCAATTGGACTATCCAACCTTCGGTGGGACTATCCAATTTAGATTTGGGATAATCCAGATGTTGTGTTACTATCCAACCTTTGGTGGGACTATCCAACTTTCGGTTGTTAAATCCACATTTCATTTTACTATCCAAACTTCGCTTGGAATATCCAACTTTGGTTTGGATATTCCATATTTATCTTACTATCCAACCTTTGGTGGGACTATCCAACTTTCGGCTGTTTAATCCAGATTTAAATTTACTATCCAACCTTTGGTGGGACAATCTAATTTTCGTTTGGGTAATCCAGATTTCATGTAACTTTCCAACCTTCAATTGGACTATCCAACCTTCTTTGGGACTATCCAACTTTCGTTTGGATAGCCCATATTTAATTTTAATATCCAACCTTTGGTGGGACCATCCAACTTTCGTTTGGATAATCCAGTTTTCTTGTTACTTTCCAACCTCCAATTGGACAATCCAGCCTTCTTAGGGACTATCCAACTTTAGTTTTGGATAATCCAGATTTTATGTCACTATCCAACCTTTGTTGGGACTATCCAACTTTCGGTTGTATAATCCACATTTCATTTTATTATCCAACGTTTGGTGGGACTATCCAACTTTCGGTTGTTTAATCCAGATTTCATGTTACTATCCAACCTTTGGTGGGACTATCCAAATTTCGTTTGTTTAATCCAGATTTCAATTTATTATCCGACCTTTGGAGGAACTATCCAACTTTCGTTTGGATAATCCAGATTTCATTTTACTATCCAACCTTTGTTGGGACTATCCAATTTAAGGTTTGATAATCCAGATTTCTTGTTACTTTCCAATATTCAATTGGACTATCCAACCTTCTTTGGGACTATCCAACTTTCGGTTGGATAATCCAGATTTAATTTTACTATCCAGCCTTTGGTGGGACTATCCAACTTTCGGTTGTTTAATCCACACTTAATTTTATTATCCAACGTTTGGTGGGACTATCCAACTTTCGGTTGTTTAATCCACATTTCATTTTACTATCCAAACTTCGCTTGGAATATCCAACTTTGGTTTGGATAGTCCATATTTCATGTCACTATCCAACCTTTGTTGGGACTATCCAACTTTCAGTTGGATAATCCAGATTTAATTTTATTATCCAGCCTTTGGTGGGACCATCCAACTTTCGTTTGGATAATCCAGTTTTCTTGTTACTTTCCAACCTTCAATTGGACTATCCAACCTTCTTTGGGAAAATCCGACTTTTGTTTTGGATAATCCAGATTTCATGTTACTATCCAAACTTTGGTGGGACTATCCAAATTTCGTTTGTTTAATCCAGATTTCACTTTATTATCCAACCTTTGTTGGGACTATCCAACTTTCGGTTGGATAATCCAGATTTCATTTTACTATCCAACGTTCGCTTTGAATATCAAACTTTCGTTTGGATAATCCAGATTTCATTTTACTATCCAGCCTTTGGTGGGACTATCCAACTTTCGGTTGGATAATCCACATTTCATTTTACTATCCAACCTTTGCTTGGGATTTTCAACTTTGGTTTGGATAGTCCATATTTAATTTTATTATCCAACCTTTGGTGGGACTATCCAACTTTCGGTTGTTTAATACAGATTTCATGTTACTTTCCAACCTTCAATTGGACTATCCAACCTTCGGTGGGACTATCCAATTTAGATTTGGGATAATCCAGATGTTGTGTTACTATCCAACCTTTGGTGGGACTATCCAACTTTCGGTTGTTAAATCCACATTTCATTTTACTATCCAAACTTCGCTTGGAATATCCAACTTTGGTTTGGATATTCCATATTTATCTTACTATCCAACCTTTGGTGGGACTATCCAACTTTCGGCTGTTTAATCCAGATTTAAATTTACTATCCAACCTTTGGTGGGACCATCTAATTTTCGTTTGGGTAATCCAGATTTCATGTAACTTTCCAACCTTCAATTGGACTATCCAACCTTCTTTGGGACTATCCAACTTTCGTTTGGATAGCCCATATTTAATTTTAATATCCAACCTTTGGTGGGACCATCCAACTTTCGTTTGGATAATCCAGTTTTCTTGTTACTTTCCAACCTCCAATTGGACAATCCAGCCTTCTTAGGGACTATCCAACTTTAGTTTTGGATAATCCAGATTTTATGTCACTATCCAACCTTTGTTGGGACTATCCCACTTTCGGTTGGATAATCAAGATTTTATGTGACTATCCAACCTTTGTTGGGACTATCCAACTTTCGTTTGGATAGTCCATATTTAATTTTACTATCCAACTTTTGGTGGGACTATCCAACTTTCGGTTGTTTAATACAGATTTCATGTTACTTTCCAACCTTCAATTGGACTATCCAACCTTCTTTGTGACTATCCAATTTAGATTTGGGATAATCCAGAATTTGTGTTACTATCCAACCTTTGGTGGGACTATCCAACTTTCGGTTGTTTAATCCAGATTACATTTTATTATCCAACTTTGGGCGGGACTTTACAACTTTCGGTTGTTAAATCCAAATTTCATTTTACTATCCAAACTTCGCTTGGAATATCCAACTTTGGTTTGGATATTCCATATTTCATCTTACTATCCAACCTTTGGTGGGACTATCCAACTTTCGGTTGTTCAATCCAGATTTAAATTTACTATCCAACCTTTGGTGGGACCATCCAACTTTCGGTTATTTATTCCAGATATCATGTTGCTTTCCAACCTTCAATTGGACAATCCAGCCTTCTTTGGGACTATCCAACTTTCGTTTTGGATTATCCAGATTTCATTTTACTATCCAACCTTTCGTGGGACAATTGAACTTTCGTTTGGTTAATCGAGATTTCATGTTACTTTCCAACCTTCAATTGGACTATCCAACCTTCTTTGGGACTATCCAATTTAGATTTTGGATAATCCAGATTTTATCCAACCTTTGGTGGGACTATCCAACTTTCGGTTGTTTAATCCAGATTACATTTTATTATCCAACCTTGGGCGGGACTTTACAACTTTCGGTTGTTGAATCCACATTTCATTTAACTATCCAACCTTCGCTTGGAATATCCAACTTTGGTTTGGATAGTCCTTATTTCATGTTACTATCCAACCTTTGGTGGGACTATCCAACTTTCGTTTGGATAGTCCATATTTAATTTTACTATCCAACCTTTGTTGGGACCATCCAACTTCCGTTTGGATAATCCAGTTTTCTTGTTACTTTCCAATATTCAATTGGACTATCCAACCTTCTTTGGGACTATCCAACTTTCGGTTGGATGATCCAGATTTAATTTTACTATACAACCTTTGGTGGGACTATCCAACTTTCGGGTGTTTAATCTACATTTCATTTTACTATCCAAACTTCGCTTGGAATATCTAACTTTGGTTTGGATAGTCCATATTTCATGTTACTATCCAACCTTTGTTGGGACTATCCAACTTTCAGTTGGATAATCCAGATTTAATTTTATTATCCAACCTTTGTTGGGACTATCCAACTTTCGGTTGGATAATCCAGATTTCATTTTACTATCCAACCTTCACGTGGAATATCAAACTTTCGTTTGGATAATCCAGATTTCATTTTACTATCCAGCCTTTGGTGGGACTATACAACTTTCGGTTGGATAATCCAGAATTAATTTTACTATCCAGCCTGTGGTGGGACTATCCAACTTTCGGTTGTTAAATCCACATTTCATTTTACTATCCAACCTTTGCTTGGGATTTTCAACTTTGGTTTGAATAGTCCATATTTAATTTTATTATCCAACCTTTGGTGGGACTATCCAACTTTCGGTTGTTTAATACAGATTTCATGTTACTTTCCAACCTTCAATTGGACTATCCAACCTTCTTTGGGACTATCCAATTTAGATTTGGGATAATCCAGATTTTGTGTTACAATCCAACCTTTGGTGGGACTATCCAACTTTCGGTTGTTTAATCCAGATTACATTTTATTATCCAACCTTGGGCGGGACTTTACAACTTTCGGTTGTTAAATCCACATTTCATTTTACTATACAAACTTCGCTTGGAATATCCAACTTTGGTTTGGATATTCCATATTTCATCTTACTATCCAACCTTTGGTGGGACTATCCAACTTTCGGTTGTTTAATCCAGATTTAAATTTACTATCCAACCTTTGGTGGGACCAACTAACTTTCGTTTGGGTAATCCAGATTTCATGTAACTTTCCAACCTTCAATTGGACTATCCAACCTTCTTAGGGACTATCCAACTTTCGTTTGGATAGCCCATATTTCATTTTACTATCCAGCCTTTGGTGGGACTATCCAACTTTCGGTTGTTTAATCCAGATTTTATTTTATCATCCAACCTTTGGTGGGACCATCCAACTTTCGTTTGGATAATCCAGATTTCATTTTACAATCCAACGTTTGTGGGACTATCCGACTTTCGTTTGGATAATCCAGATTTCATTTTACTATCTAGCCTTTGGTGGGACTATCCAACTTTCGGTTGTTTAACCCACATTTCATTTTACTATCCAACATTTGGTGGGACCATCCAACTTTAATTTGGATAATCCAGTTTTCTTGTTACTTTCCAACCTTCAATTGGACTATCCAACCTTCTTTGGGACTATCCGACTTTCGTTTTGGATAATCCAGATTTCATGTTACTATCCAACCTTTGGTGGGACTATCCAAATTTTGTTTGTTTAATCCAGATTTCACTTTATTATGCAAGCTTTGGAGGAACTATCCAACTTTCGGTTGGATGATCCAGATTTAATTTTACTATCCAACGTTTGTTGGGACTATCCAATTTTCTGTTGGATAATACAGATTTCATTTTACTATCCAGCCTTAAGTGGGACTATCCAACTTTCGGTTGTTTAATCCAGATTGCATTTTACTTTCCAACCTTAAATTGGACTATTCAACCTTTCTTTGGGACTATCCAACTTTCGTTTTGGATAATCCAGATTTCATGTTACTATCCAACTTTCGGTTGGATGATCCAGATTTAATTTTATTATCCAGCCTTTTGTGGGACAATCCAACTTTCGGTTGTTTAATCCACATTTCATTTTATTATCCAACCTTTGGTGGGACTAAACAACTTTCGGTTGTTTAATCCACATTTCATTTTACTATCCCACCTTTGCTAGGGATATCCAACGTTTTTTGGATAGTCCATATTTCATTTTACTATCCAACCTTTGGTTGGACCATCCAACTTTCGTTTGGATAACCCAGTTTTCTTGTTACTTTACAACCCTCAATTGGACTATCCAACCTTCTTTGGGACTATCCCACTTACGTTTTGGATAATCCAGATTTCAAGTTACTTTCCAACCTTTGTTGGGACTATCCAACTTTCGATTGTTTAATCCACATTTAATTTTCTTATCCAACCTTCGCTTGGAATACCCAAATTTGGTTTGGATAGTCCATATTTCATTTCACTATCCAATGTTTGGTGAGACTATCCATCTTTCGTTTGGATAACCCAGGTTTCATTTTACTATCCAGCTTTGGTGGGACTCTCCAATTTTCGTTTGTTTAATCCAGATTTCACTTTATTATCCAACCTTTGGAAGGACTATCCAACTTTCGGTCGGATAATCCAGATTTCATTTTACTATCCAGCCTTTGTTGGGACTATGCAACTTTGGGTTGTTTAAACTAGATTTCATTTTACTTTCCAACCTTCTTTGGGACTATCCAACTTTCGTTTTGGTTAATTCAGATTTCATGTTACTTTCCAACATTCAATTGGACTATTCAACCTTCTTTGGGACTATCCAACTTTCGTTTTGGATAATCCAGATTTCATGTTACTATCCAACCCTTGGTGGGACCATCTAACTTTTGTTTGGAAAATCCACTTTTCCTGTTACTTTCCAACCTTCAATTGGACTATCCAACCTTCTTTGGGACTATCCAACTTTCGTTTTGGATTATACAGATTTCATGTTAAAACAAAGGACTATCCAACCTTTGTTGGGACTATTCAACTTTTGGTTGGTTAATCCAAATTTCATTTTACTATCCAGCTTTTGGTGGGACTATCCATCTTTCGTTTGTTTAATCCAGATTTCACTTTATTATCCAACCTTTGGTGGGACTATCCAACTTTCGGTTGGATAATCCATATTTCCTTTTACTATCCAACCTTTTGGTGGGGCTATCCAACTTTTGTTTCGATAGTCCATATTTCATTTTATTATCCAATCTTTGATGGGACCATCCAACTTTCGTTTGGATAATCCAGTTTTCTTGTTATGTTCCAACCTCAATTGGACTATCCAACCTTCTTTGGGACTATCCGACTTTCGTTTTGGATAATCCAGATTTCATGTTACTATCCAACCTTTGGTGGGACTATCCAAATGTTGTTTGTTTAATCCAGATTTCACTTTATTATCCAACCTTTGGAGGAACTATCCAACTTTCGGTTGTGTAATCCAGATTTAATTTTATTATCCAGCCTTTGGTGGGACTATCCAACTTTCGGTTGTTTAATCCAAATTTCATTTTACTATCCAACCATCGCTTGAAATATCCAACATTGGTTTGGACAGTCCATATTTCCTTTTACTATCCAAACTTTTGGTGGGACCATCCAATTTTCGTTTGGAAAAATCAAGATTTCATGTTACTTTCCAACCTTCCATTGAACTATCCAACCTTCTTCGGGACTATCCAACTTTCGTTTTGGATAATCCAGATTTTATGATACTATCCAACCTTTGTTGGGACTATTCAACTATCGGTTGGTTAATCCAGATTTAATTTTATTATCCAGTCTTTTGTGGGAGTATCCAACTTTCAGTGGTTTAATTTGGTTTGCATTTTACTTTCCAACCTTCAATTGGACTATTCAACCTTTCTTTGGGACTATCCAACTTTCGTTTTGGATAATCCAGATTTCATGTTACTCTCCATCTTTCGGTTGGATGATCCAGATTTAATTTTATTATCCAGCCTTTTGTGGGACAATCCAACTTTTGTTTCGATAGTCCATATTTCATTTTACTATCCAATCTTTGATGGGACCATCCAACTTTCGTTTGGATAATCCAGTTTTCTTGTTATGTTCCAACCTCAATTGGACTATCCAACCTTCTTTGGGACTATCCGACTTTCATTTTGGATAATCCAGATTTCATGTTACTATCCAACCTTTGGTGGGACTATCCAAATGTTGTTTGTTTAATCCAGATTTCACTTTATTATCCAACCTTTGGAGGAAATATCCAACTTTCGGTTGGATGATCCAGATTTCATCTTACTATCCAACATTTGTTGGTACTATCCAACTTTCGGTTGTGTAATCCAGATTTAATTTTATTATCCAGCCTTTGGTGGGACTATCCAACTTTCGGTTGTTTAATCCAAATTTCATTTTACTATCCAACCATCGCTTGAAATATCCAACATTGGTTTGGACAGTCCATATTTCCTTTTACTATCCAAACTTTTGGTGGGACCATCCAATTTTCGTTTGGAAAAATCCAGATTTCATGTTACTTTCCAACCTTCCATTGAACTATCCAACCTTCTTCGAGACTATCCAACTTTCGTTTTGGATAATCCAGATTTTATGATACTATCCAACCTTTGTTGGGACTATTCAACTATCGGTTGGTTAATCCAGATTTAATTTTATTATCCAGTCTTTTGTGGGAGTATCCAACTTTCAGTGGTTTAATTTGGTTTGCATTTTACTTTCCAACCTTCAATTGGACTATTCAACCTTTCTTTGGGACTATCCAACTTTCGTTTTGGATAATCCAGATTTCATGTTACTCTCCATCTTTCGGTTGGATGATCCAGATTTAATTTTATAATCCAGCCTTTTGTGGGACAATCCAACTTTCGGTTGTTTAATCCACATTTCATTTTATTATCCAACCTTTGGTGGGACTAAACAACTTTCGGTTGTTTAATCCACATTTCATTTTACTATCCCACCTTCGCTAGGGATATCCAACGTTTTTTTGGATAGTCCATATTTCATTTTACTATCCAACCATTGGTGGGACCATCCAACTTTCGTTTGGATAATCCAGTTTTCTTGTTACCTTACAACCCTCAATTGGACTATCCAACCTTCTTTGGGACTATCCCACTTACGTTTTGGATAATCCAGATTTCATGTTACTTTCCAACCTTTGTTGGGACTATCCATACTTTCGATTGTTTAATCCACATTTAATTTTCTTATCCAACCTTCGCTTGGAATATCCAAATTTGGTTTGGATAGTCCATATTTCACTATCCAATGTTTGGTGAGACTATCCATCTTTCGTTTGGATAACCCAGGTTTCATTTTACTATCCAGCTTTGGTGGGACTCTCCAATTTTCGTTTGTTTAATCCAGATTTCACTTTATTATCCAACCTTTGGAAGGACTATCCAACTTTCGGTTAGATAATCCAGATTTCATTTTAGTATCCAACGTTTGGTGGGACTATCCCACTTTCTTCGGGAGTATCCAATTTTCTTTTTGGATAATCCAGATTTCATGTTACTTTCCAACCTTTGTTGGGACTATCCAACTTTGGTTTGGACACTCCATATTTCCTTTTACCATCCAACCTTTTGGTGGGGCTATCCAACTTTCGTTTCGATAGTCCTTATTTCATTTTACAATCCAATCTTTGGTGGGACCATCCAACTTTCGTTTGGATAATCCAGTTTTCTTGTTACTTTCCAACCTTCAATTGGACTATCCAACCTTCTTTGGGACTATCCGACTTTCGTTTTGGATAATCCAGATTTCATGTTACTTTCCGACCTTTGGTGGGACTACCCAAATTTTGTTTGTTTAATCCAGATTTCACTTTATTATCCAACCTTTGGAAGAACTATCCAACTTTCGGTTGGATGATCCATATTTCATTTTACTATCCAACGTTTGTTGCGACTATCCAACTTTCTGTTGGATAATCCAGATTTCATTTTACTATCCAGCCTTTGGTGGGACTATCCAACTTTCGGTTGTTTAATACAGATTTCATGTTACTTTCCAACCTTCAATTGGACTTTTAAACCTTTTATTTGGGACTATCCAACTTTCGTTTTGGATAATCCAGATTTCATGTTACTATCCAACTTTGGGTTGGATGATCCAGATTTAATTTTACTATCCAGCCTTTTGAGGGACAATCCAACTTTCGGTTGTGTAATCCAGATTTAATTTTATTATCCAACCTTTGGTGGGAGTATCCAACTTTCAGTTGTTTAATCCACATTTCATTTTACTGTCCCACCTTCGCTAGGGATATCCAACTTTGGTTTGGATAGTCCATATTTCATTTTACTATCCAACCTTTGGTGGGACTATCCAACTTTCGATTGTTTAATCCACATTTAATTTTCATATCCGACCTTCGCTTGGAATATCCAAATTTGGTTTGGATAGTCCATTTTTCATTTCACTATCCAATGTTTGGTGAGACTATCCATCTTTCGTTTGGATAACCCAGGTTTCATTTTACTATCCGGCTTTGGTGGGACTATCCAATTTTCGTTTGTTTAATCCAGATTTCACTTTATCATCCAACCTTTGGAGGGACTATCCAACTTTCGGTTGGATAATCCAGATTTCATTTTACTATCCAACGTTTGGTGGGACTATCCAACTTTTGTTTGGATAATCCAGATTTCATTTTACTATCCAACTTTTGGTGGGACTATCCAACTTTCTTCGGGACTATCCAATTTTCTTTTTGGATAATCCAGATTTCATGTTACTTTCCTACCTTTGTTGGGACTATCCAACTTTGGTTTGGACACTCCATATTTCCTTTTACTATCCAACCTTTTGGTGGGGCTATCCAACTTTCGTTTCGATAGTCCATAATTCATTTTACAATCCAATCTTTGGTGGGACCATCCAACTTTCGTTTGGATAATCCAGTTTTCTTTTTACTTTTGAACCTTCCATTGGACCATCCAACCTTCTTTGGAACTATCCGACTTTCGTTTTGGATAATCCAGTTTTCATGTTACTATCCAATCTTTGGTGGGACTATCCAAATTTCGTTTGTTTAATCCAGATTTCACTTCATTATCCAACCTTTGGAAGAACTATCCAACTTTCGGTTGGATGATCCAGATTTCATTTTACTATCCAACGTTTGTTGGGACTATCCAACTTTCTGTTGGATAATCCAGATTTCATGTTACTATCCAACTTTCGGTTGGATTATCCAGATATAATTTTACTATCCAGCCTTTTGTGGGACAATCCAACTTTCGGTTGTGTAATCCAGATTTAATTTTATTATCCAACCTTTGTCTGGGACTATCCAACTTTCGGTTGTTTAATCCACATTTCATTTTATTATCCATCCTTTGGTGTGACTAAACAACTTTCGGTTGTTTAATCCACAATTTCATTTTACTATCCCACCTTCGCTAGGGATATCCAACTTTGGTTTGGATAATCCAGTTTTCTTGTTACTTTACAACCTTCAATTGGACTATTCAACCTTCTTTGGGACTATCCCACTTACGTTTTGGATAATCCAGATTTCATGTTACTATCCAACCTTTGTTGGGACTATCCAACTTCTGATTGTTTAATCCAAATTTAATTTTCTTATCCAACCTTCGCTTGGAATATCCATATTTGGTTTGGATAGTCCATATTTCATTTTACTATCCAACCTTCTTCGGGACTATCCAATCTTCGTTTTGGATAATCCAGCTTTCATGTTACTATACAACTTTTGTTGGGACTATCCAACTTTCGGTTGGATAATCCATATTTCATGATTCTATCCAACCTTTGTTGGAACTATGCAACTTTCTGTTGGATAATCCACATTTCATTTACTATCCAGCCTTTGGTGGGACTATCCAACTTTCTGTTGGATAATCCAGATTTCATTTTAAAATCCAGCCTTTGGTGGGACTATCCAACTTTCGGTTGTTTAATCCACATTTCATTTTACTATCCAGCCTTTGGTGGGACTATCCAACTTTCGGTTGCTTAATCCAGATTTGATTTTATTATCCAGCCTTTGGTGGGACTATCCAGCTTTCGGTTGTTTAATCCACATTTCATTTTACAATCCAACCTTCGCTTGGAATATCCAAATTTGGTTTGGATAGTCCATATTTCATTTTACTATCCAATGTTCGGTGGGACTATCCAACTTTCGTTTGGATAATCCAGATTTCATGTTACTATCCAACCTTTGTTGGGACTATCCAACCTTTGGTGGGACTATCCGACTTTCGTTTTGGATAATCCAGATTTCATCTTACTATCCAACCTTTGGTGGGACTATCCAAATTTTGTTTGTTTAATCCAGATTTCACTTTATTATCCAACATTTGGAGGAACTGTCCAACTTTCGGTTGGATAATCCAGATTTCATGTTACTATCCAACTTTGGGTTGGATGATCCAGATTTAATTTTACTATCCAGCCTTTTGAGGGACAATCCAACTTTCGGTTGTGTAATCCAGATTTAATTTTATTATCCAACCTTTGGTGGGACTATCCAACTTTCAGTTGTTTAATCCACATTTCATTTTACTGTCCCACCTTCGCTAGGGATATCCAACTTTGGTTTGGATAGTCCATATTTCATTTTATTATCCAACCTTTGGTGGGACCATCCAACTTTCGTTTGTAAAATCCAGTTTTCTTGTTACTTTACAACCTTCAATTGGACTATCCAACCTTCTTTGGGACTATCCCACTTACGGTTTGGATAATCCAGATTTCATGTTACTATCCAACCTTTGTTGGGACTATCCAACTTTCGATTGTTTAATCCACATTTAATTTTCATATCCGACCTTCGCTTGGAATATCCAAATTTGGTTTGGATAGTCCATTTTTCATTTCACTATCCAATGTTTGGTGAGACTATCCATCTTTCGTTTGGATAACCCAGGTTTCATTTTACTATCCGGCTTTGGTGGGACTATCCAATTTTCGTTTGTTTAATCCAGATTTCACTTTATCATCCAACCTTTGGAGGGACTATCCAACTTTCGGTTGGATAATCCAGATTTCATTTTACTATCCAACGTTTGGTGGGACTATCCAACTTTTGTTTGGATAATCCAGATTTCATTTTACTATCCAACTTTTGGTGGGACTATCCAACTTTCTTCGGGACTATCCAATTTTCTTTTTGGATAATCCAGATTTCATGTTACTTTCCTACCTTTGTTGGGACTATCCTACTTTGGTTTGGACACTCCATATTTCCTTTTACTATCCAACCTTTTGGTGGGGCTATCCAACTTTCGTTTCGATAGTCCATAATTCATTTTACAATCCAATCTTTGGTGGGACCATCCAAATTTCGTTTGGATAATCCACTTTTCTTGTTACTTTCGAACCTTCCATTGGACCATCCAACCTTCTTTGGGACTATCCGACTTTCGTTTTGGATAATCCAGATTTCAGGTTACTATCCAATCTTTGGTGGGACTATCCAAATTTGGTTTGGATAGTCCATATTTCATTTCACTATCCAACGTTTGGTGGGACTATCCAACTTTCGTTTGGATAATCCAGATTTCATTTTACTATCCAACGTTTGGTGGGACTATCCAACTTTCGGTTGGATAATCCAGATTTCATTTTACTATCCAACGTTTGGTGGGACTATCCAACTTTCGTTTCTATAGTACATATTTCATTTTACTATCCAATCTTTGGTGGGACCATCCAACTTTCGTTTGGATGATCCAGTTTTCTTGTTATTTTACAACCTTCAATTGGACTATCCAACCTTCTTTGGGACTATCCGACTTTCGTTTTGGATAATCCAGATTTCATGTTACTATCCAACCTTTGTTGGGACTATCCTAATTTTGTTTGTTTAATCCAGATTTCACTTTATCATCCAACCTTTGGAGGAACTATCCAACTTTCGGTTGGATGATCCAGATATAATTTTACTATCCAACGTTTGTTGGGACTATCCAACTTTCTGTTGGATAATCCAGATTTAATTTTACTATCCAACCTTTGGTGGGACTATCCAACCTTCTTCGGGACTATCCAATCTTCGTTTTGGATAATCCAGCTTTCATGTTACTATACAACTTTTGTTGGGACTATCCAACTTTCGGTTGGATAATCCATATTTCATGATTCTATCCAACCTTTGTTGGAACTATGCAACTTTCTGTTGGATAATCCAGATTTCATTTACTATCCAGCCTTTGGTGGGACTATCCAACTTTCGGTTGGATAATCCATATTTCATGTTTCTATCCCACCTTGGTTGGGACTATCCAACTTTCTGTTGGATAATCCAGATTTCATTTTAAAATCCAGCCTTTGGTGGGACTATCCAACTTTCGGTTGTTTAATCCACATTTCATTTTACTATCCAGCCTTTGGTGGGACTATCCAACTTTCGGTTGTTTAATCCAGATTTAATTTTATTATCCAGCCTTTGGTGGGACTATCCAGCTTTCGGTTGTTTAATCCACATTTCATTTTACAATCCAACCTTCGCTTGGAATATCCAAATTTGGTTTGGATAGTCCATATTTCATTTTACTATCCAATGTTCGGTGGGACTATCCAACTTTCGTTTGGATAATCCAGATTTCATGTTACTATCCAACCTTTGTTGGGACTATCGAACCTTCTTCGGGACTATCCCACTTTCGTTTTGGATAATCCAGATTTCATCTTACTATCCAACCTTTGGTGGGACTATCCAAATTTTGTTTGTTTAATCCAGATTTCACTTTATTATCCAACATTTGGAGGAACTGTCCAACTTTCGGTTGGATGATCCAGATTTAATTTTACTATCCAACGTTTGTTGGGACTATCCAACTTTCTGTTGGATAATCCAGATTTAATTTTTCTATCCAGCCTTTGGTGGGACTATCCAACTTTCGATTGTTTAATCCATATTTCATGTTACTTTCCAACCTTCAATTGGATTATTCAACCTTTCTTTGGGACTATCCAACTTTCGGTTTGGATAATCCAGATTTCATGTTACTATCCAACTTTCGGTTGGATGATCCAGATTTAATTTTACTATCCAGCCTTTTGTGGGACAATCCAACTTTTGGTTGTTTAATCCACATTTCATTTTACTATCCTACCTTTGCTAGGGAAATCCAACTTTGGTTTTGGATAGTCCATATTTCATTTTACTATCCAACCTTTGGTGGGACCATCCAACTTTCTTTTGGATTATCCAGTTTTCTTGTTACTTTACAACCTTCAATTGGACTATCCAACCTTCTTTGGGACTATCCCACTTTCGTTTTGGATCATCCAGATTTCATGTTACTATCCAACCTTTGTTTGGACTATCCAACTTTCGATTGTTTAATCCACATTTAATTTTCCTATCCAACCCTCGCTTGGAATATCCAAATTTGGTTTGGATAGTCCATATTTCATTTCACTATCCAATGTTTTGTGGGACTATTCAACTATCGGTTGGATAATCCAGATTTAATTTTACTATCCAGCCTTTTGTGGGCGTATCCAACTTTCAGTTGTTTAATCCAGATTTAATTTTACTATCCAACCTTTGGTGGGACCATCCTACTTTCGTTTGGATAATCCAGTTTTCTTGTTACTTTACAACCTTCAATTGGACTATCCAACCTTCTTTGGGACTATCCAACTTTCGTTTGGATAATCCAGATTTCATTTTACTATCCAACCATTGGATGGACTATCCAACCTTCTTCGGGACTATCCAAGATTCGTTTTGGATAATCCAGATTTCATGTTACTATCCAACCTTTGGTGGGACTATCCAACTTTCGGTTGTTTAATCCATATTTCATGTTACTTTCCCAACCTTCAATTTGACTATTCAACCTTTCTTTGGGACTATCCAACTTTCGGTTTGGATAATCCAGATTTCATGTTACTATCCAACTTTCGGTTGGATGATCCAGATTTAATTTGACTATCCAGCCTTTTGTGGGACAATCCAACTTTTGGTTGTTTAATCCACATTTCATTTTACTATCCTACCTTTGCTAGGGAAATCCAACTTTGGTTTTGGATATTCCATATTTCATTTTACTATCCAACCTTTGGTGGGACCATCCAACTTTCTTTTGGATTATCCAGTTTTCTTGTTACTTTACAACCTTCAATTGGACCATCCAACTTTCGTTTTGGATAATCCAGATTTCATGTTACTATCCATCCTTTGCTTGGAATATTAAACTTTGGTTTGGATAGTCCAGATTTCATTTTATTATCCAACCTTTGGTGGGACTATCCAACCTTTGTTGGGACTATCCAACCTTTGGTTGGATTATCCAGATTTCATTTTACTATCCAGCCTTTGGTGGGACTATCCAACGTTCGGTTGTTTAATCCACATTTCATTTTACAATCCAACCTTCGCTTGGGATATCCAGCTTTGGTTTGGATAGTCAATATTTCATTTTACTATCCAACCTTTTTGTGGGACCATCCAACTTTTGTTTTTGATAATCCACATTTCATTTTACTATCCAACTTTCGCTTGGACTATCCAAATTTGGTTTGGATAGTCCATATTTCATTTTACTATCCAATGTTTCGTGGGACTATCCAACTTTCGTTTGGATAATCCAGATTTAATTTTACTATCCAACCATTGGTGGGACTATCCAACCTTCTTCGGGACTATCCAAGATTCGTTTTGGATGATCCAGATTTCATGTTACTATCCAACCTTTGTTGGGACTATCCAACTTTCGGTTGGATAATCCAGATTTCATGTTACTTTCCAACCTTAAATTGGACTATCCAACTTTCGTTTTGGATAATCCAGATTTCATGTTACTATCCAACCTTTGGTGGGACTATCCAACTTTCGGTTGTTTAATCCAGATTTCATTTTATTATCCAGCCTTTGGTGAGACTATCCAGCTTTCGGTTGTTTAATCCACATTTCATTTTACAATCCAACCTTCGCTTGGGATATCCAGCTTTGGTTTGTATAGTCCATATTTCATTTTACTATCCAACCTTTTTGTGGGACCATCCAACTTTCGTTTTGGATAATCCAGATTTCATGTTACTATCCAACCTTTGTTGGTACTATCCAACCTTCTTCGGGACTATCCAAGCTTCATTTTGGATAATCCAGATTTCATGTTACTATCCAATGTCCGGTGGGACTATCCAACTTTCGTTTGGATAATCCAGATTTCATGTTACTATCCAACCTTTGTTGGGACTATCCAACCTTCTTCGGGACTATCCAAGCTTCGTTTTAGATAATCCAGATTTCATGTTACTATCCAACCTTTGTTGGGACTATCCAACTTTCGTTTTGGATAATCCAGATTTCATGTTACTCTCCAACCTTTGCTTGGAATATTAAACTTTGGTTTGGATAGTCCAGATTGCATTTTATTATCCAACCTTCCATTGGACTATCCAACCTTCTTCGGGACTATCCAACTTTCGTTTTGGATAATCCAGATTTTATATTACTACCCAACCTTTGTTGGGACTATCCAACTTTCGGTATGATAATCAAGATTTCATGTTACTATCCAACCTTCGCTTGGAATATCCAAATTTGGTTTGGATAGTCCATATTTCATTTTAATATCCAATGTTTCGTGGGACTATCCAACTTTCGTTTGGATAATCCAGATTTCATTTTACTATCCAACCATTGGATGGACTATCCAACCTTCTTCGGGACTATCCAAGATTCGTTTTGGATAATCCAGATTTCATGTTACTATCCAACCTTTGTTGGGACTATCCAACTTTCGGTTGGATTATCCAGATTTCATTTTACTATCCAGCCTTTGGTGGGACTATCCAACTTTCGGTTGTTTAATCCACATTTCATTTTACAATCCAACCTTCGCTTGGGATATCCAGCTTTGGTTTGGATAGTCCATATTTCATTTTACTATCCAACCTTTTTGTGGGACTATCCAACTTTCGTTTGGATAATCCAGATTTCATTTTACTATCCAACCATTGGTGGGACTATCCAACCTTCTTCGGGACTATCCAAGATTCGTTTTGGATGATCCAGATTTCATGTTACTATCCAACCTTTGTTGGGACTATCCAACAAATTTCATGTTACTATCCAACCTTTGGTGGGACTATCAAACTTTCGGTTGTTTAATCCAGATTTAATTTTATTATCCAGCCTTTGGTGAGACTATCCAGCTTTCGGTTGTTTAATCCACATTTCATTTTACAATCCAACCTTCGCTTGGGATATCCAGCTTTGGTTTGGATAGTCCATATTTCATTTTACTATCCAACCTTTTTGTGGGACCATCCAACTTTCGTTTTGGATAATCCACATTTCATTTTACTATCCAACCTTCGCTTGGAATATCCAAATTTGGTTTGGATAGTCCAGATTTCATTATATTATCAAACCTTCCATTGGACTATCCAACCTCCTTTGGGACTATCCAACTTTCGCTTTGGATAATCCAGATTTTATGTTACTACCCAACCTTTGTTGGGACTATCCAACTTTGGGTAGGATATTCAAGATTTCATTTTACTATGCAGCCTTTGGTGGGAGTATCCAACTTTCGGTTGTTTAATCCAGATTTCATTTTACTGTCCAACTTTTGGTGGGACCATCCAACTTTCGTTTGGGTAAACCAGTTTTCTTGTTACTTTCCAACCTTCAATTGGACTTTACAACCTTTGTTGGGACTATCCAACTTTCGGGTGGATGATCCATATTTCATTTTACCATCCAGCTTTTGGTTGGACTATCCAACTTTCGTTTTGGATTACCCAGATTTCATGTTGCCATCCAACCTTTGCTTCGAATATTAAACTTTGGTTTGGATAGTCCATATTTCATTTTACTATCCAATGTTTGGTGGGACTATCCAACTTTCGTTTGGATAATCCATATTTCATTTTACTATCCATTCATTGGAGGGACTATCCAACTTTGGTGGTACCATCCATCTTTCGTTTGGATAATCCAGTTTTCTTATTACATTACAACCTTCAATTGGACTATCCAACCTTCTTTGGGACTATCCAACTTTCATTTTGCATAATCCAGATTTCATGTTACTATCCAACTTTTGTTGGGACTATCCAATGTTCGGTTAGATAATCCATATTTCATGTTACTATCCAACCTTTAGTGGGACTATCCAACTTTCGGTTTGATAATCCAGATTTAATTTTACTATCCAACCTTTGTTGGGACTATCCAACTTTCGGTTGTTTAATCCAGATTTCATGTTACTTTCCAACCTTCAATTGGACTATCCAACTTTCGTTTTGGATAATCCAGATTTCATGTTAATATCCAACCTTTGCTTGGAATATTAAACTTTGTTTTGGATAGTCCATATTTCATTTTACTATCCAACCTTTGTTGGGACTATGCAACTTTCGTTTGGATAATCCAGATTTCAAGTTACTTTCCAACATTCAATTGGACTATCCAACCTTCTTCGGGACTATCCAACCTTCGTTTTGGATAATCTATATTTCATGTTACTATCCAACCTTTGTTGGGACTATCCAGCTTTCGGTTGGTTAATCCATATTTTATTTAACTATCCAACCTTTGGTGGGACTATCCAACTTTCGGTTGTTTAATCCAGATTTCATGTTACTTTCCAATCTTCAATTGGACTATCCAACTTTCGTTTTGGATAATCCAGATTTCTTGTTGCTATCCAACCTTTGCTTCGAATATTAAACTTTGGTTTGGATAGTCCATATTTCATTTTACTATCCAATTTTTGGTGGGACTATCCAACTTTCGTTTGGATAATCCATATTTCATTTTACTATCCAACCATTGGTGGGACTATCCAACTTTGGTGGTACCATCCATCTTTTGATTGGATTATCCAGTTTTCTTATTACATTACAACCTTCAATTGGACTATCCAACCTTCTTTGGGACTATCCAACTTTCGTTTTGCATAATCCAGATTTCATTTTACTATCCAACTTTTGTTGGGACTATCCAATGTTTGGTTGGATAATCCATATTTCATGTTACTATCCAACCTTTTTTGGGACTATCCAACTTTCGGTTTGATAATCCATATTTTATTTAACTATCCAACCTTTGGTGGGACTATCCAATTTTCGGTTGTTTAATCCAGATTTAATTTTATTATCCAACCTTTGGTGGAACTATCTAACTTTCAGGTTGTTTAATCCACATTTCATTTTACTATCCAACCTTCGATTGGGACATCCAACTTTGGTTTGGATGTTCCAAATTTCATTTTACTATCCAACCTTTGGTGGGACTATGCAACTTTCGGTTGGATAGTCCATATTTCATTTTACTATCCAAGCCTTGGTGGGACCATCTAACTTTCGTTTGGATAATCCAGTTTTCTTTTTACTTTCCAACCTTGAATTGGACTATCCAACCTTCTTTGGGACTATCCAACTTTCGTTTTGGATAATACAGATTTCATGTTACTATCCAACCTTTGTTGGGACTATCCAACTTTCGGTAGGATAATCCAGATTTCATTTTACTATCCAGCCTTTGGTGGGAGTATCCAACTTTCAGTTGTTTAATCCAGATTTCATTTTACTATCCAACCTTTGGTGGGACCATCCATCTTTCGTTTGGAAAATCCAGATTTCTTATTAGTTTACAACCTTCAATTGGACTATCCAACCTTCTTTGGGACTATCCAACTTTCGGTTTGATAATCCAGATTTAATTTTACTATCCAACCTTTGTTGGGACTATCCAACTTTCGGTTGTTTAATCCAGATTTCATGTTACTTTCCAACCTTCAATTGGACTATCCAACTTTCGTTTTGGATTATCCAGATTTCATGTTAATATCCAACCTTTGCTTGGAATATTAAACTTTGTTTTGGATAGTCCATATTTAATTTTACTATCCACCCTTTGTTGGGACTTTCCAACTTTCGTTTGGATAATCCAGATTTCAAGTTACTTTCCAACATTCAATTGGACTATCCAACCTTCTTCGGGACTATCCAACCTTCGTTTTGGATAATCCATATTACATGTTACTATCCAACCTTTGTTGGGACTATCCAGCTTTCGGTTGGATAATCCATATTTTATTTAACTATCCAACCTTTGGTGGGACTATCCAATTTTCGGTTGTTTAATCCAGATTTCATTTTACTATCCATTCATTGGAGGGACTATCCAACTTTGGTGGTACCATCCATCTTTCGTTTGGATAATCCAGTTTTCTTATTACATTACAACCTTCAATTGGACTATCCAACCTTCTTTGGGACTATCCAACTTTCATTTTGCATAATCCAGATTTCATGTTACTATCCAACTTTTGTTGGGACTATCCAATGTTCGGTTAGATAATCCATATTTCATGTTACTATCCAACCTTTAGTGGGACTATCCAACTTTCGGTTTGATAATCCAGATTTAATTTTACTATCCAACCTTTGTTGGGACTATCCAACTTTCGGTTGTTTAATCCAGATTTCATGTTACTTTCCAACCTTCAATTGGACTATCCAACTTTCGTTTTGGATAATCCAGATTTCATGTTAATATCCAACCTTTGCTTGGAATATTAAACTTTGTTTTGGATAGTCCATATTTCATTTTACTATCCAACCTTTGTTGGGACTATGCAACTTTCGTTTGGATAATCCAGATTTCAAGTTACTTTCCAACATTCAATTGGACTATCCAACCTTCTTCGGGACTATCCAACCTTCGTTTTGGATAATCTATATTTCATGTTACTATCCAACCTTTGTTGGGACTATCCAGCTTTCGGTTGGTTAATCCATATTTTATTTAACTATCCAACCTTTGGTGGGACTATCCAACTTTCGGTTGTTTAATCCAGATTTCATGTTACTTTCCAATCTTCAATTGGACTATCCAACTTTCGTTTTGGATAATCCAGATTTCTTGTTGCTATCCAACCTTTGCTTCGAATATTAAACTTTGGTTTGGATAGTCCATATTTCATTTTACTATCCAATTTTTGGTGGGACTATCCAACTTTCGTTTGGATAATCCATATTTCATTTTACTATCCAACCATTGGTGGGACTATCCAACTTTCGTTTTGGATAATCCAGATTTTATATTACTACCCAACCTTTGTTGGGACTATCCAACTTTCGGTATGATAATCAAGATTTCATGTTACTATCCAACCTTCGCTTGGAATATCCAAATTTGGTTTGGATAGTCCATATTTCATTTTAATATCCAATGTTTCGTGGGACTATCCAACTTTCGTTTGGATAATCCAGATTTCATTTTACTATCCAACCATTGGATGGACTATCCAACCTTCTTCGGGACTATCCAAGATTCGTTTTGGATAATCCAGATTTCATGTTACTATCCAACCTTTGTTGGGACTATCCAACTTTCGGTTGGATTATCCAGATTTCATTTTACTATCCAGCCTTTGGTGGGACTATCCAACTTTCGGTTGTTTAATCCACATTTCATTTTACAATCCAACCTTCGCTTGGGATATCCAGCTTTGGTTTGGATAGTCCATATTTCATTTTACTATCCAACCTTTTTGTGGGACTATCCAACTTTCGTTTGGATAATCCAGATTTCATTTTACTATCCAACCATTGGTGGGACTATCCAACCTTCTTCGGGACTATCCAAGATTCGTTTTGGATGATCCAGATTTCATGTTACTATCCAACCTTTGTTGGGACTATCCAACAAATTTCATGTTACTATCCAACCTTTGGTGGGACTATCAAACTTTCGGTTGTTTAATCCAGATTTCATTTTATTATCCAGCCTTTGGTGAGACTATCCAGCTTTCGGTTGTTTAATCCACATTTCATTTTACAATCCAACCTTCGCTTGGGATATCCAGCTTTGGTTTGGATAGTCCATATTTCATTTTACTATCCAACCTTTTTGTGGGACCATCCAACTTTCGTTTTGGATAATCCACATTTCATTTTACTATCCAACCTTCGCTTGGAATATCCAAATTTGGTTTGGATAGTCCAGATTTCATTATATTATCCAACCTTCCATTGGACTATCCAACCTCCTTTGGGACTATCCAACTTTCGCTTTGGATAATCCAGATTTTATGTTACTACCCAACCTTTGTTGGGACTATCCAACTTTGGGTAGGATATTCAAGATTTCATTTTACTATGCAGCCTTTGGTGGGAGTATCCAACTTTCGGTTGTTTAATCCAGATTTCATTTTACTGTCCAACTTTTGGTGGGACCATCCAACTTTCGTTTGGGTAAACCAGTTTTCTTGTTACTTTCCAACCTTCAATTGGACTTTACAACCTTTGTTGGGACTATCCAACTTTCGGGTGGATGATCCATATTTCATTTTACCATCCAGCTTTTGGTTGGACTATCCAACTTTCGTTTTGGATTACCCAGATTTCATGTTGCCATCCAACCTTTGCTTCGAATATTAAACTTTGGTTTGAATAGTCCATATTTCATTTTACTATCCAATGTTTGGTGGGACTATCCAACTTTCGTTTGGATAATCCATATTTCATTTTACTATCCATTCATTGGAGGGACTATCCAACTTTGGTGGTACCATCCATCTTTCGTTTGGATAATCCAGTTTTCTTATTACATTACAACCTTCAATTGGACTATCCAACCTTCTTTGGGACTATCCAACTTTCATTTTGCATAATCCAGATTTCATGTTACTATCCAACTTTTGTTGGGACTATCCAATGTTCGGTTAGATAATCCATATTTCATGTTACTATCCAACCTTTAGTGGGACTATCCAACTTTCGGTTTGATAATCCAGATTTAATTTTACTATTCAACCTTTGTTGGGACTATCCAACTTTCGGTTGTTTAATCCAGATTTCATGTTACTTTCCAACCTTCAATTGGACTATCCAACTTTCGTTTTGGATAATCCAGATTTCATGTTAATATCCAACCTTTGCTTGGAATATTAAACTTTGTTTTGGATAGTCCATATTTCATTTTACTATCCAACCTTTGTTGGGACTATGCAACTTTCGTTTGGATAATCCAGATTTCAAGTTACTTTCCAACATTCAATTGGACTATCCAACCTTCTTCGGGACTATCCAACCTTCGTTTTGGATAATCTATATTTCATGTTACTATCCAACCTTTGTTGGGACTATCCAGCTTTCGGTTGGTTAATCCATATTTTATTTAACTATCCAACCTTTGGTGGGACTATCCAACTTTCGGTTGTTTAATCCAGATTTCATGTTACTTTCCAATCTTCAATTGGACTATCCAACTTTCGTTTTGGATAATCCAGATTTCTTGTTGCTATCCAACCTTTGCTTCGAATATTAAACTTTGGTTTGGATAGTCCATATTTCATTTTACTATCCAATTTTTGGTGGGACTATCCAACTTTCGTTTGGATAATCCACATTTCATTTTACTATCCAACCTTCGCTTGGAATATCCAAATTTGGTTTGGATAGTCCAGATTTCATTATATTATCCAACCTTCCATTGGACTATCCAACCTCCTTTGGGACTATCCAACTTTCGCTTTGGATAATCCAGATTTTATGTTACTACCCAACCTTTGTTGGGACTATCCAACTTTGGGTAGGATATTCAAGATTTCATTTTACTATGCAGCCTTTGGTGGGAGTATCCAACTTTCGGTTGTTTAATCCAGATTTCATTTTACTGTCCAACTTTTGGTGGGACCATCCAACTTTCGTTTGGGTAAACCAGTTTTCTTGTTACTTTCCAACCTTCAATTGGACTTTACAACCTTTGTTGGGACTATCCAACTTTCGGGTGGATGATCCATATTTCATTTTACCATCCAGCTTTTGGTTGGACTATCCAACTTTCGTTTTGGATTACCCAGATTTCATGTTGCCATCCAACCTTTGCTTCGAATATTAAACTTTGGTTTGAATAGTCCATATTTCATTTTACTATCCAATGTTTGGTGGGACTATCCAACTTTCGTTTGGATAATCCATATTTCATTTTACTATCCATTCATTGGAGGGACTATCCAACTTTGGTGGTACCATCCATCTTTCGTTTGGATAATCCAGTTTTCTTATTACATTACAACCTTCAATTGGACTATCCAACCTTCTTTGGGACTATCCAACTTTCATTTTGCATAATCCAGATTTCATGTTACTATCCAACTTTTGTTGGGACTATCCAATGTTCGGTTAGATAATCCATATTTCATGTTACTATCCAACCTTTAGTGGGACTATCCAACTTTCGGTTTGATAATCCAGATTTAATTTTACTATTCAACCTTTGTTGGGACTATCCAACTTTCGGTTGTTTAATCCAGATTTCATGTTACTTTCCAACCTTCAATTGGACTATCCAACTTTCGTTTTGGATAATCCAGATTTCATGTTAATATCCAACCTTTGCTTGGAATATTAAACTTTGTTTTGGATAGTCCATATTTCATTTTACTATCCAACCTTTGTTGGGACTATGCAACTTTCGTTTGGATAATCCAGATTTCAAGTTACTTTCCAACATTCAATTGGACTATCCAACCTTCTTCGGGACTATCCAACCTTCGTTTTGGATAATCTATATTTCATGTTACTATCCAACCTTTGTTGGGACTATCCAGCTTTCGGTTGGTTAATCCATATTTTATTTAACTATCCAACCTTTGGTGGGACTATCCAACTTTCGGTTGTTTAATCCAGATTTCATGTTACTTTCCAATCTTCAATTGGACTATCCAACTTTCGTTTTGGATAATCCAGATTTCTTGTTGCTATCCAACCTTTGCTTCGAATATTAAACTTTGGTTTGGATAGTCCATATTTCATTTTACTATCCAATTTTTGGTGGGACTATCCAACTTTCGTTTGGATAATCCATATTTCATTTTACTATCCAACCATTGGTGGGACTATCCAACTTTGGTGGTACCATCCATCTTTTGATTGGATTATCCAGTTTTCTTATTACATTACAACCTTCAATTGGACTATCCAACCTTCTTTGGGACTATCCAACTTTCGTTTTGCATAATCCAGATTTCATGTTACTATCCAACTTTTGTTGGGACTATCCAATGTTTGGTTGGATAATCCATATTTCATGTTACTATCCAACCTTTTTTGGGACTATCCAACTTTCGGTTTGATAATCCATATTTTATTTAACTATCCAACCTTTGGTGGGACTATCCAATTTTCGGTTGTTTAATCCAGATTTAATTTTATTATCCAACCTTTGGTGGAACTATCTAACTTTCAGGTTGTTTAATCCACATTTCATTTTACTATCCAACCTTCGATTGGGACATCCAACTTTGGTTTGGATGTTCCAAATTTCATTTTACTATCCAACCTTTGGTGGGACTATGCAACTTTCGGTTGGATAGTCCATATTTCATTTTACTATCCAAGCCTTGGTGGGACCATCTAACTTTCGTTTGGATAATCCAGTTTTCTTTTTACTTTCCAACCTTGAATTGGACTATCCAACCTTCTTTGGGACTATCCAACTTTCGTTTTGGATAATACAGATTTCATGTTACTATCCAACCTTTGTTGGGACTATCCAACTTTCGGTAGGATAATCCAGATTTCATTTTACTATCCAGCCTTTGGTGGGAGTATCCAACTTTCAGTTGTTTAATCCAGATTTCATTTTACTATCCAACCTTTGGTGGGACCATCCATCTTTCGTTTGGAAAATCCAGATTTCTTATTAGTTTACAACCTTCAATTGGACTATCCAACCTTCTTTGGGACTATCCAACTTTCGGTTTGATAATCCAGATTTAATTTTACTATCCAACCTTTGTTGGGACTATCCAACTTTCGGTTGTTTAATCCAGATTTCATGTTACTTTCCAACCTTCAATTGGACTATCAAACTTTCGTTTTGGATTATCCAGATTTCATGTTAATATCCAACCTTTGCTTGGAATATTAAACTTTGTTTTGGATAGTCCATATTTAATTTTACTATCCACCCTTTGTTGGGACTTTCCAACTTTCGTTTGGATAATCCAGATTTCAAGTTACTTTCCAACATTCAATTGGACTATCCAACCTTCTTCGGGACTATCCAACCTTCGTTTTGGATAATCCATATTACATGTTACTATCCAACCTTTGTTGGGACTATCCAGCTTTCGGTTGGATAATCCATATTTTATTTAACTATCCAACCTTTGGTGGGACTATCCAATTTTCGGTTGTTTAATCCAGATTTCATTTTACTATCCATTCATTGGAGGGACTATCCAACTTTGGTGGTACCATCCATCTTTCGTTTGGATAATCCAGTTTTCTTATTACATTACAACCTTCAATTGGACTATCCAACCTTCTTTGGGACTATCCAACTTTCATTTTGCATAATCCAGATTTCATGTTTCTATCCAACTTTTGTTGGGACTATCCAATGTTCGGTTAGATAATCCATATTTCATGTTACTATCCAACCTTTAGTGGGACTATCCAACTTTCGGTTTGATAATCCAGATTTAATTTTACTATCCAACCTTTGTTGGGACTATCCAACTTTCGGTTGTTTAATCCAGATTTCATGTTACTTTCCAACCTTCAATTGGACTATCCAACTTTCGTTTTGGATAATCCAGATTTCATGTTAATATCCAACCTTTGCTTGGAATATTAAACTTTGTTTTGGATAGTCCATATTTCATTTTACTATCCAACCTTTGTTGGGACTATGCAACTTTCGTTTGGATAATCCAGATTTCAAGTTACTTTCCAACATTCAATTGGACTATCCAACCTTTTTCGGGACTATCCAACCTTCGTTTTGGATAATCTATATTTCATGTTACTATCCAACCTTTGTTGGGACTATCCAGCTTTCGGTTGGTTAATCCATATTTTATTTAACTATCCAACCTTTGGTGGGACTATCCAACTTTCGGTTGTTTAATCCAGATTTCATGTTACTTTCCAATCTTCAATTGGACTATCCAACTTTCGTTTTGGATAATCCAGATTTCATGTTGCTATCCAACCTTTGCTTCGAATATTAAACTTTGGTTTGGATAGTCCATATTTCATTTTACTATCCAATTTTTGGTGGGACTATCCAACTTTCGTTTGGATAATCCATATTTCATTTTACTATCCAACCATTGGTGGGACTATCCAACTTTGGTGGTACCATCCATCTTTTGATTGGATTATCCAGTTTTCTTATTACATTACAACCTTCAATTGGACTATCCAACCTTCTTTGGGACTATCCAACTTTCGTTTTGCATAATCCAGATTTCATGTTACTATCCAACTTTTGTTGGGACTATCCAATGTTTGGTTGGATAATCCATATTTCATGTTATTATCCAACCTTTTTTGGGACTATCCAACTTTCGGTTTGATAATCCATATTTTATTTAACTATCCAACCTTTGGTGGGACTATCCAATTTTCGGTTGTTTAATCCAGATTTAATTTTATTATCCAACCTTTGGTGGAACTATCTAACTTTCAGGTTGTTTAATCCACATTTCACTTTACTATCCAACCTTCGATTGGGACATCCAACTTTGGTTTGGATGTTCCAAATTTCATTTTACTATCCAACCTTTGGTGGGACTATGCAACTTTCGGTTGGATAGTCCATATTTCATTTTACTATCCAAGCCTTGGTGGGACCATCTAACTTTCGTTTGGATAATCCAGTTTTCTTTTTACTTTCCAACCTTGAATTGGACTATCCAACCTTCTTTGGGACTATCCAACTTTCGTTTTGGATAATACAGATTTCATGTTACTATCCAACCTTTGTTGGGACTATCCAACTTTCGGTAGGATAATCCAGATTTCATTTTACTATCCAGCCTTTGGTGGGAGTATCCAACTTTCAGTTGTTTAATCCAGATTTCATTTTACTATCCAACCTTTGGTGGGACCATCCATCTTTCGTTTGGAAAATCCAGATTTCTTATTACTTTACAACCTTCAATTGGACTATCCAACCTTCTTTGGGACTATCCAACTTTCGGTTGTTTAATCCAGATTTCATGTTACTTTCCAACCTTCAATTGGACTATCCAACTTTCGTTTTGGATAATCCAGATTTCATGTTAATATCCAACCTTTGCTTGGAATATTAAACTTTGTTTTGGATAGTCCATATTTCATTTTACTATCCAACCTTTGTTGGGACTATGCAACTTTCGTTTGGATAATCCAGATTTCAAGTTACTTTCCAACATTCAATTGGACTATCCAACCTTTTTCGGGACTATCCAACCTTCGTTTTGGATAATCTATATTTCATGTTACTATCCAACCTTTGTTGGGACTATCCAGCTTTCGGTTGGTTAATCCATATTTTATTTAACTATCCAACCTTTGGTGGGACTATCCAACTTTCGGTTGTTTAATCCAGATTTCATGTTACTTTCCAATCTTCAATTGGACTATCCAACTTTCGTTTTGGATAATCCAGATTTCATGTTGCTATCCAACCTTTGCTTCGAATATTAAACTTTGGTTTGGATAGTCCATATTTCATTTTACTATCCAATTTTTGGTGGGACTATCCAACTTTCGTTTGGATAATCCATATTTCATTTTACTATCCAACCATTGGTGGGACTATCCAACTTTGGTGGTACCATCCATCTTTTGATTGGATTATCCAGTTTTCTTATTACATTACAACCTTCAATTGGACTATCCAACCTTCTTTGGGACTATCCAACTTTCGTTTTGCATAATCCAGATTTCATGTTACTATCCAACTTTTGTTGGGACTATCCAATGTTTGGTTGGATAATCCATATTTCATGTTATTATCCAACCTTTTTTGGGACTATCCAACTTTCGGTTTGATAATCCATATTTTATTTAACTATCCAACCTTTGGTGGGACTATCCAATTTTCGGTTGTTTAATCCAGATTTAATTTTATTATCCAACCTTTGGTGGAACTATCTAACTTTCAGGTTGTTTAATCCACATTTCACTTTACTATCCAACCTTCGATTGGGACATCCAACTTTGGTTTGGATGTTCCAAATTTCATTTTACTATCCAACCTTTGGTGGGACTATGCAACTTTCGGTTGGATAGTCCATATTTCATTTTACTATCCAAGCCTTGGTGGGACCATCTAACTTTCGTTTGGATAATCCAGTTTTCTTTTTACTTTCCAACCTTGAATTGGACTATCCAACCTTCTTTGGGACTATCCAACTTTCGTTTTGGATAATACAGATTTCATGTTACTATCCAACCTTTGTTGGGACTATCCAACTTTCGGTAGGATAATCCAGATTTCATTTTACTATCCAGCCTTTGGTGGGAGTATCCAACTTTCAGTTGTTTAATCCAGATTTCATTTTACTATCCAACCTTTGGTGGGACCATCCATCTTTCGTTTGGAAAATCCAGATTTCTTATTACTTTACAACCTTCAATTGGACTATCCAACCTTCTTTGGGACTATCCAACTTTCGGTTTGATAATCCAGATTTAATTTTACTATCCAACCTTTGTTGGGACTATCCAACTTTCGGTTGTTTAATCCAGATTTCATGTTACTTTCCAACCTTCAATTGGACTATCCAACTTTCGTTTTGGATTATCCAGATTTCATGTTAATATCCAACCTTTGCTTGGAATATTAAACTTTGTTTTGGATAGTCCATATTTAATTTTACTATCCACCCTTTTTATTGGGACTTTCCAACTTTCGTTTGGATAATCCAGATTTCAAGTTACTTTCCAACATTCAATTGGACTATCCAACCTTCTTCGGGACTATCCAACCTTCGTTTTGGATAATCCATATTTCATGTTACTATCCAACCTTTGTTGGGACTATCCAGCTTTCGGTTGGATAATCCATATTTTATTTAACTATCCAACCTTTGGTGGGACTATCCAATTTTCGGTTGTTTAATCCAGATTTCATGTTACTTTCCAATCTTCAATTGGACTATCCAACTTTCGTTTTGGATAATCCAGATTTCTTGTTGCTATCCAACCTTTGCTTCGAATATTAAACTTTGGTTTGGATAGTCCATATTTCATTTTACTATCCAATTTTTGGTGGGACTATCCAACTTTCGTTTGGATAATCCATATTTCATTTTACTATCCAACCATTGGTGGGACTATCCAACTTTGGTGGTACCATCCATCTTTTGATTGGATTATCCAGTTTTCTTATTACATTACAACCTTCAATTGGACTATCCAACCTTCTTTGGGACTATCCAACTTTCGTTTTGCATAATCCAGATTTCATGTTACTATCCAACTTTTGTTGGGACTATCCAATGTTCGGTTGGATAATCCATATTTCATGTTACTATCCAACCTTTTTTGGGACTATCCAACTTTCGGTTTGATAATCCATATTTTATTTAACTATCCAACCTTTAGTGGGACTATCCAATTTTCGGTTGTTTAATCCAGATTTAATTTTATTATCCAACCTTTGGTGGAACTATCTAACTTTCAGGTTGTTTAATCCACATTTCATTTTACTATCCAACCTTCGATTGGGACATCCAACTTTGGTTTGGATGTTCCAAATTTCATTTTACTATCCAACCTTTGGTGGGACTATGCAACTTTCGGTTGGATAGTCCATATTTCATTTTACTATCCAAGCCTTGGTGGGACCATCTAACTTTCGTTTGGATAATCCAGTTTTCTTTTTACTTTCCAACCTTGAATTGGACTATCCAACCTTCTTTGGGACTATCCAACTTTCGTTTAGGATAATACAGATTTCATGTTACTATCCAACCTTTGTTGGGACTATCCAACTTTCGGTAGGATAATCCAGATTTCATTTTACTATCCAGCCTTTGGTGGGAGTATCCAACTTTCAGTTGTTTAATCCAGATTTCATGTTACTATCCAACCTTTGGTGGGACCATCCATCTTTCGTTTGGAAAATCCAGATTTCTTATTACTTTACAACCTTCAATTGGACTATCCAACCTTCTTTGGGACTATCCAACTTTCGGTTTGATAATCCAGATTTAATTTTACTATCCAACCTTTGTTGGGACTATCCAACTTTCGGTTGTTTAATCCAGATTTCATGTTACTTTCCAACCTTCAATTGGACTATCCAACTTTCGTTTTGGATTATCCAGATTTCATGTTAATATCCAACCTTTGCTTGGAATATTAAACTTTGATTTGGATAGTCCATATTTAATTTTACTATCCACCCTTTGTTGGGACTTTCCAACTTTCGTTTGGATAATCCAGATTTCAAGTTACTTTCCAACATTCAATTGGACTATCCAACCTTCTTCGGGACTATCCAACCTTCGTTTTGGATAATCCATATTTCATGTTACTATCCAACCTTTGTTGGGACTATCCAGCTTTCGGTTGGATAATCCATATTTTATTTAACTATCCAACCTTTGGTGGGACTATCCAATTTTCGGTTGTTTAATCCAGATTTCATGTTACTTTCCAATCTTCAATTGGACTATCCAACTTTCGTTTTGGATAATCCAGATTTCTTGTTGCTATCCAACCTTTGCTTCGAATATTAAACTTTGGTTTGGATAGTCCATATTTCATTTTACTATCCAATTTTTGGTGGGACTATCCAACTTTCGTTTGGATAATCCATATTTCATTTTACTATCCAACCATTGGTGCGACTATCCAACTTTGGTGGTACCATCCATCTTTTGATTGGATTATCCAGTTTTCTTATTACATTACAACCTTCAATTGGACTATCCAACCTTCTTTGGGACTATCCAACTTTCGTTTTGCATAATCCAGATTTCATGTTACTATCCAACTTTTGTTGGGACTATCCAATGTTCGGTTGGATAATCCATATTTCATGTTACTATCCAACCTTTTTTGGGACTATCCAACTTTCGGTTTGATAATCCATATTTTATTTAACTATCCAACCTTTGGTGGGACTATCCAATTTTCGGTTGTTTAATCCAGATTTAATTTTATTATCCAACCTTTGGTGGAACTATCTAACTTTCAGGTTGTTTAATCCACATTTCATTTTACTATCCAACCTTCGATTGGGACATCCAACTTTGGTTTGGATGTTCCAAATTTCATTTTACTATCCAACTTTTGTTGGGACTATCCAATGTTCGGTTGGATAATCCATATTTCATGTTACTATCCAACCTTTTTTGGGACTATCCAACTTTCGGTTTGATAATCCATATTTTATTTAACTATCCAACCTTTGGTGGGACTATCCAATTTTCGGTTGTTTTTATCCAGATTTAATTTTATTATCCAACCTTTGGTGGAACTATCTAACTTTCAGGTTGTTTAATCCACATTTCATTTTACTATCCAACCTTCGATTGGGACATCCAACTTTGGCTTGGATGTTCCAAATTTCATTTTACTATCCAACCTTTGGTGGGACTATGCAACTTTCGGTTGGATAGTCCATATTTCATTTTACTATCCAAGCCTTGGTGGGACCATCTAACTTTCGTTTGGATAATCCAGTTTTCTTTTTACTTTCCAACCTTGAATTGGACTATCCAACCTTCTTTGGGACTATCCAACTTTCGTTTTGGATAATACAGATTTCATGTTACTATCCAACCTTTGTTGGGACTATCCAACTTTCGGTAGGATAATCCAGATTTCATTTTACTATCCAGCCTTTGGTGGGAGTATCCAACTTTCAGTTGTTTAATCCAGATTTCATGTTACTATCCAACCTTTGGTGGGACCATCCATCTTTCGTTTGGAAAATCCAGATTTCTTATTACTTTACAACCTTCAATTGGACTATCCAACCTTCTTTGGGACTATCCAACTTTCGGTTTGATAATCCAGATTTAATTTTACTATCCAACCTTTGTTGGGACTATCCAACTTTCGGTTGTTTAATCCAGATTTCATGTTACTTTCCAACCTTCAATTGGACTATCCAACTTTCGTTTTGGATTATCCAGATTTCATGTTAATATCCAACCTTTGCTTGGAATATTAAACTTTGTTTTGGATAGTCCATATTTAATTTTACTATCCACCCTTTGTTGGGACTTTCCAACTTTCGTTTGGATAATCCAGATTTCAAGTTACTTTCCAACATTCAATTGGACTATCCAACCTTCTTCGGGACTATCCAACCTTCGTTTTGGATAATCCATATTTCATGTTACTATCCAACCTTTGTTGGGACTATCCAGCTTTCGGTTGGATAATCCATATTTTATTTAACTATCCAACCTTTGGTGGGACTATCCAATTTTCGGTTGTTTAATCCAGATTTCATGTTACTTTCCAATCTTCAATTGGACTATCCAATTTTCGTTTTGGATAATCCAGATTTCTTGTTGCTATCCAACCTTTGCTTTGAATATTAAACTTTGGTTTGGATAGTCCATATTTCATTTTACTATCCAATTTTTGGTGGGACTATCCAACTTTCGTTTGGATAATCCATATTTCATTTTACTATCCAACCATTGGTGGGACTATCCAACTTTGGTGGTACCATCCATCTTTTGATTGGATTATCCAGTTTTCTTATTACATTACAACCTTCAATTGGACTATCCAACCTTCTTTGGGACTATCCAACTTTCGTTTTGCATAATCCAGATTTCATGTTACTATCCAACTTTTGTTGGGACTATCCAATGTTCGGTTGGATAATCCATATTTCATGTTACTATCCAACCTTTTTTGGGACTATCCAACTTTCGGTTTGATAATCCATATTTTATTTAACTATCCAACCTTTGGTGGGACTATCCAATTTTCGGTTGTTTAATCCAGATTTAATTTTATTATCCAACCTTTGGTGGAACTATCTAACTTTCAGGTTGTTTAATCCACATTTCATTTTACTATCCAACCTTCGATTGGGACATCCAACTTTGGTTTGGATGTTCCAAATTTCATTTTACTATCCAACCTTTGGTGGGACTATGCAACTTTCGGTTGGATAGTCCATATTTCATTTTACTATCCAAGCCTTGGTGGGACCATCTAACTTTCGTTTGGATAATCCAGTTTTCTTTTTACTTTCCAACCTTGAATTGGACTATCCAACCTTCTTTGGGACTATCCAACTTTCGTTTTGGATAATACCGATTTCATGTTACTATCCAACCTTTGTTGGGACTATCCAACTTTCGGTAGGATAATCCAGATTTCATTTTACTATCCAGCCTTTGGTGGGAGTATCCAACTTTCAGTTGTTTAATCCAGATTTCATTTTACTATCCAACCTTTGGTGGGACCATCCATCTTTCGTTTGGAAAATCCAGATTTCTTATTACTTTACAACCTTCAATTGGACTATCCAACCTTCTTTGGGACTATCCAACTTTCGGTTTGATAATCCAGATTTAATTTTACTATCCAACCTTTGTTGGGACTATCCAACTTTCGGTTGTTTAATCCAGATTTCATGTTACTTTCCAACCTTCAATTGGACTATCCAACTTTCGTTTTGGATTATCCAGATGTCATGTTAATATCCAACCTTTGCTTGGAATATTAAACTTTGTTTTGGATAGTCCATATTTAATTTTACTATCCACCCTTTGTTGGGACTTTCCAACTTTCGTTTGGATAATCCAGATTTCAAGTTACTTTCCAACATTCAATTGGACTATCCAACCTTCTTCGGGACTATCCAACCTTCGTTTTGGATAATCCATATTTCATGTTACTATCCAACCTTTGTTGGGACTATCCAGCTTTCGGTTGGATAATCCATATTTTATTTAACTATCCAACCTTTGGTGGGACTATCCAATTTTCGGTTGTTTAATCCAGATTTCATGTTACTTTCCAATCTTCAATTGGACTATCCAACTTTCGTTTTGGATAATCCAGATTTCTTGTTGCTATCCAACCTTTGCTTTGAATATTAAACTTTGGTTTGGATAGTCCATATTTCATTTTACTATCCAATTTTTGGTGGGACTATCCAACTTTCGTTTGGATAATCCATATTTCATTTTACTATCCAACCATTGGTGGGACTATCCAACTTTGGTGGTACCATCCATCTTTTGATTGGATTATCCAGTTTTCTTATTACATTACAACCTTCAATTGGACTATCCAACCTTCTTTGGGACTATCCAACTTTCGTTTTGCATAATCCAGATTTCATGTTACTATCCAACTTTTGTTGGGACTATCCAATGTTCGGTTGGATAATCCATATTTCATGTTACTATCCAACCTTTTTTGGGACTATCCAACTTTCGGTTCGATAATCCATATTTTATTTAACTATCCAACCTTTGGTGGGACTATCCAATTTTCGGTTGTTTAATCCAGATTTAATTTTATTATCCAACCTTTGGTGGAACTATCTAACTTTCAGGTTGTTTAATCCACATTTCATTTTACTATCCAACCTTCGATTGGGACATCCAACTTTGGTTTGGATGTTCCAAATTTCATTTTACTATCCAACCTTTGGTGGGACTATGCAACTTTCGGTTGGATAGTCCATATTTCATTTTACTATCCAAGCCTTGGTGGGACCATCTAACTTTCGTTTGGATAATCCAGTTTTCTTTTTACTTTCCAACCTTGAATTGGACTATTCCACCTTCTTTGGGACTATCCAACTTTCGTTTTGGATAATACCGATTTCATGTTACTATCCAACCTTTGTTGGGACTATCCAACTTTCGGTAGGATAATCCAGATTTCATTTTACTATCCAGCCTTTGGTGGGAGTATCCAACTTTCAGTTGTTTAATCCAGATTTCATTTTACTATCCAACCTTTGGTGGGACCATCCATCTTTCGTTTGGAAAATCCAGATTTCTTATTACTTTACAACCTTCAATTGGACTATCCAACCTTCTTTGGGACTATCCAACTTTCGGTTTGATAATCCAGATTTAATTTTACTATCCAACCTTTGTTGGGACTATCCAACTTTCGGTTGTTTAATCCAGATTTCATGTTACTTTCCAACCTTCAATTGGACTATCCAACTTTCGTTTTGGATTATCCAGATTTCATGTTAATATCCAACCTTTGCTTAGAATATTAAACTTTGTTTTGGATAGTCCATATTTAATTTTACTATCCAACCTTTGTTGGGACTTTCCAACTTTCGTTTGGATAATCCAGATTTCAAGTTACTTTCCAACATTCAATTGGACTATCCAACCTTCTTCGGGACTATCCAACCTTCGTTTTGGATAATCCATATTTCATGTTACTATCCAACCTTTGTTGGGACTATCCAGCTTTCGGTTGGATAATCCATATTTTATTTAACTATCCAACCTTTGATGGGACTATCCAATTTTCGGTTGTTTAATCCAGATTTAATTTTATTATCCAACCTTTGGTGGAACTATCCAACTTTCAGGTTGTTTAATCCACATTTCATTTTACTATCCAACCTTCGATTGGGACATCCAACTTTGGTTTGGATGGTCCAAATTTCATTTTACTATCCAACCTTTGGTGGGACTATGCAACTTTCGGTTGGATAGTCCATATTTCATTTTACTATCCATGCCTTGGTGGGACCATCTAACTTTCGTTTGGATAATCCAGTTTTCTTTTTACTTTCCAACCTTCATTTGGACTATCCAACCTTCTTTGGGACTATCCAACTTTCGTTTTGGATAATACAGATTTCATGTTACTATCCAACCTTTGTTGGGACTATCCAACTTTCGGTAGGATAATCCAGATTTCATTTTACTATCCAGCCTTTGGTGGGAGTATCCAACTTTCAGTTGTTTAATCCAGATTTCATTTTACTATCCAACCTTTGGTGGGACCATCCATCTTTCGTTTGGATAATCCAGATTTCTTATTACTTTACAACCTTCAATTGGACTATCCAACCTTCTTTGGGACTATCCAACTTTCGTTTTGGATAATCCAGATTTCATGTTACTATCCAACCCTTGTTGGGACTCTCCAACTTTCGATTGTTTAATCCACATTTCATTATCCTATCCAACCTTAGCTTGGAATATCCAAATTTTCTTTGGATAGTCCATATTTCATTTTAATATCCAATGTTTGGTGGGACCATCCAACTTTCGTTTGGATAATCCAGTTTTCTTGTTACTTTCCAACCCTTGGTGGGACCATCTAACTTTCGTTTGGATAATCCAGTTTTCTTGTTACTTTCCAACCTTCAATTGGACTATCCAACCTTCTTTGGGACTATCCAACTTTCGTTTTGGATAATACAGATTTCATGTTACTATCCAACCTTTGTTGGGACTATCCAACTTTCGGTTGTTTAATCCAGATTTCATGTTACTTTCCAACCTTCAATTGGTCTATCCAACTTTCGTTTTGGATAATCCAGATTTCATGTTACTATCCAACCTTTAATGCGACTATCCAACTTTCAGTTGTTTATTCCAGATTTCATTTTATTATCCAACCTTTGGTGGGACCATCCATCTTTCGTTTGGAAAATCCAGATTTCTTATTACTTTACAACCTTCAATTGGACTATCCAACCTTCTTTGGGACTATCCAACTTTCGGTTTGATAATCCAGATTTAATTTTACTATCCAACCTTTGTTGGGACTATCCAACTTTCGGTTGTTTAATCCAGATTTCATGTTACTTTCCAACCTTCAATTGGACTATCCAACTTTCGTTTTGGATTATCCAGATGTCATGTTAATATCCAACCTTTGCTTGGAATATTAAACTTTGTTTTGGATAGTCCATATTTAATTTTACTATCCACCCTTTGTTGGGACTTTCCAACTTTCGTTTGGATAATCCAGATTTCAAGTTACTTTCCAACATTCAATTGGACTATCCAACCTTCTTCGGGACTATCCAACCTTCGTTTTGGATAATCCATATTTCATGTTACTATCCAACCTTTGTTGGGACTATCCAGCTTTCGGTTGGATAATCCATATTTTATTTAACTATCCAACCTTTGGTGGGACTATCCAATTTTCGGTAGTTTAATCCAGATTTCATGTTACTTTCCAATCTTCAATTGGACTATCCAACTTTTGTTTTGGATAATCCAGATTTCTTGTTGCTATCCAACCTTTGCTTCGAATATTAAACTTTGGTTTGGATAGTCCATATTTCATTTTACTATCCAATTTTTGGTGGGACTATCCAACTTTCGTTTGGATAATCCATATTTCATTTTACTATCCAACCATTGGTGGGACTATCCAACTTTGGTGGTACCATCCATCTTTTGATTGGATTATCCAGTTTTCTTATTACATTACAACCTTCAATTGGACTATCCAACCTTCTTTGGGACTATCCAACTTTCGTTTTGCATAATCCAGATTTCATGTTACTATCCAACTTTTGTTGGGACTATCCAATGTTCGGTTGGATAATCCATATTTCATGTTACTATCCAACCTTTTTTGGGACTATCCAACTTTCGGTTTGATAATCCATATTTTATTTAACTATCCAACCTTTGGTGGGACTATCCAATTTTTGGTTGTTTAATCCAGATTTAATTTTATTATCCAACCTTTGGTGGAACTATCTAACTTTCAGGTTGTTTAATCCACATTTCATTTTACTATCCAACCTTCGATTGGGACATCCAACTTTGGTTTGGATGTTCCAAATTTCATTTTACTATCCAACCTTTGGTGGGACTATGCAACTTTCGGTTGGATAGTCCATATTTCATTTTACTATCCAAGCCTTGGTGGGACCATCTAACTTTCGTTTGGATAATCCAGTTTTCTTTTTACTTTCCAACCTTGAATTGGACTATCCAACCTTCTTTGGGACTATCCAACTTTCGTTTTGGATAATACAGATTTCATGTTACTATCCAACCTTTGTTGGGACTATCCAACTTTCGGTAGGATAATCCAGATTTCATTTTACTATCCAGCCTTTGGTGGGACTATCCAACTTTCAGTTGTTTAATCCAGATTTCATTTTACTATCCAACCTTTGGTGGGACCATCCATCTTTCGTTTGGAAAATCCAGATTTCTTATTACTTTACAACCTTCAATTGGACTATCCAACCTTCTTTGGGACTATCCAACTTTCGGTTTGATAATCCAGATTTAATTTTACTATCCAACCTTTGTTGGGACTATCCAACTTTCGGTTGTTTAATCCAGATTTCATGTTACTTTCCAACCTTCAATTGGACTATCCAACTTTCGTTTTGGATTATCCAGATGTCATGTTAATATCCAACCTTTGCTTGGAATATTAAACTTTGTTTTGGATAGTCCATATTTAATTTTACTATCCACCCTTTGTTGGGACTTTCCAACTTTCGTTTGGATAATCCAGATTTCAAGTTACTTTCCAACATTCAATTGGACTATCCAACCTTCTTCGGGACTATCCAACCTTCGTTTTGGATAATCCATATTTCATGTTACTATCCAACCTTTGTTGGGACTATCCAGCTTTCGGTTGGATAATCCATATTTTATTTAACTATCCAACCTTTGGTGGGACTATCCAATTTTCGGTTGTTTAATCCAGATTTCATGTTACTTTCCAATCTTCAATTGGACTATCCAACTTTCGTTTTGGATAATCCAGATTTCTTGTTGCTATCCAACCTTTGCTTCGAATATTAAACTTTGGTTTGGATAGTCCATATTTCATTTTACTATCCAATTTTTGGTGGGACTATCCAACTTTCGTTTGGATAATCCATATTTCATTTTACTATCCAACCATTGGTGGGACTATCCAACTTTGGTGGTACCATCCATCTTTTGATTGGATTATCCAGTTTTCTTATTACATTACAACCTTCAATTGGACTATCCAACCTTCTTTGGGACTATCCAACCTTCGTTTTGGATAATCCATATTTCATGTTACTATCCAACCTTTGTTGGGACTATCCAGCTTTCGGTTGGATAATCCATATTTTATTTAACTATCCAACCTTTGGTGGGACTATCCAATTTTCGGTTGTTTAATCCAGATTTAATTTTATTATCCAACCTTTGGTGGAACTATCCAACTTTCAGGTTGTTTAATCCACATTTCATTTTACTATCCAACCTTCGATTGGGACATCCAACTTTGGTTTGGATGGTCCAAATTTCATTTTACTATCCAACCTTTGGTGGGACTATGCAACTTTCGGTTGGATAGTCCATATTTCATTTTACTATCCATGCCTTGGTGGGACCATCTAACTTTCGTTTGGATAATCCAGTTTTCTTTTTTACTTTCCAACCTTCATTTGGACTATCCAACCTTCTTTGGGACTATCCAACTTTCGTTTTGGATAATACAGATTTCATGTTACTATCCAACCTTTGTTGGGACTATCCAACTTTCGGTAGGATAATCCAGATTTCATTTTACTATCCAGCCTTTGGTGGGAGTATCCAACTTTCAGTTGTTTAATCCAGATTTCATTTTACTATCCAACCTTTGGTGGGACCATCCATCTTTCGTTTGGATAATCCAGATTTCTTATTACTTTACAACCTTCAATTGGACTATCCAACCTTCTTTGGGACTATCCAACTTTCGTTTTGGATAATCCAGATATCATGTTACTATCCAACCCTTGTTGGGACTCTCCAACTTTCGATTGTTTAATCCACATTTCATTATCCTATCCAACCTTAGCTTGGAATATCCAAATTTTCTTTGGATAGTCCATATTTCATTTTAATATCCAATGTTTGGTGGGACCATCCAACTTTCGTTTGGATAATCCAGTTTTCTTGTTACTTTCCAACCCTTGGTGGGACCATCTAACTTTCGTTTGGATAATCCAGTTTTCTTGTTACTTTCCAACCTTCAATTGGACTATCCAACCTTCTTTGGGACTATCCAACTTTCGTTTTGGATAATACAGATTTCATGTTACTATCCAACCTTTGTTGGGACTATCCAACTTTCGGTTGTTTAATCCAGATTTCATGTTACTTTCCAACCTTCAATTGGTCTATCCAACTTTCGTTTTGGATAATCCAGATTTCATGTTACTATCCAACCTTTAATGCGACTATCCAACTTTCAGTTGTTTATTCCAGATTTTATTTTATTATCCAGCCTTTGGTGGGACTATCCAACTTTCGGTTGTTTATTCCACATTTCATTTTACTATCCAATGTTTGGCGGGACTATCCAACTTTCGTTTGGATAATCCAGATTTAATTTTACTATCTAACCTTTGTTGGGACTATCCAACTTTCGGTTGGATAATCCATATTTCATGTTACTATCCAACCTTTGTTGGGACTATCCAACTTTCGGTTGTTTAATGCAGATTTCATGTTACTTTCCAACCTTCAATTGGACTTTACAACCTTTGTTGGGACTATCCAACTTTCGGGTGGATGATCCATATTTCATTTTACCATCCAGCTTTTGGTTGGACTATCCAACTTTCGTTTTGGATTACCCAGATTTCATGTTGCCATCCAACCTTTGCTTCGAATATTAAACTTTGGTTTGGATAGTCCATATTTCATTTTACTATCCAATTTTTGGTGGGACTATCCAACTTTCGTTTGGATAATCCATATTTCATTTTACTATCCATTCATTGGAGGGACTATCCAACTTCGGTGGTACAATCCATCTTTCGTTTGGATAATCCAGTTTTCTTATTACATTACAACCTTCAATTGGACTATCCAACCTTCTTTGGGACTTTCCAACTTTCGTTTTGCATAATCCAGATTTCATATTACTATCCAACTTTTGTTGGGACTATCCAATGTTCGGTTAGATAATCCATATTTCATGTTACTATCCAACCTTTAGTGGGACTATCCAACTTTCGGTTTGATAATCCAGATTTAATTTTACTATCCAACCTTTGTTGGGACTATCCAACTTTCGGTTGTTTAATCCAGATTTCATGTTACTTTCCAACCTTCAATTGGACTATCCAACTTTCGTTTTGGATAATCCAGATTTCATGTTAATATCCAACCTTTGCTTGGAATATTAAACTTTGTTTTGGATAGTCCATATTTCATTTTACTATCCAACCTTTGTTGGGACTATCCAACTTTCGTTTGGATAATCCAGATTTCAAGTTACTTTCCAACATTCAATTGGACTATCCAACCTTCTTCGGGACTATCCAACTTTCGTTTTGCATAATCCAGATTTCATGTTACTATCCAACCTTTGTTGGGACTATCCAGCTTTCGGTTGGATAATCCATATTTTATTTAACTATCCAACCTTTGGTGGGACTATCCAATTTTCGGTTGTTTAATCCAGATTTAATTTTATTATCCAACCTTTGGTGGAACTATCTAACTTTCAGGTTGTTTAATCCACATTTCATTTTACTATCCAACCTTCGATTGGGACATCCAACTTTGGTTTGGATGTTCCAAATTTCATTTTACTATCCAACCTTTGGTGGGACTATGCAACTTTCGGTTGGATAGTCCATATTTCATTTTACTATCCAAGCCTTGGTGGGACCATCTAACTTTCGTTTGGATAATCCAGTTTTCTTTTTACTTTACAACCTTCAATTGGACTATCCAACCTTCTTTGGGACTATCCAACTTTCGGTTTGATAATCCAGATTCAATTTTACTATCCAACCTTTGTTGGGACTATCCAACTTTCGGTTGTTTAATCCAGATTTCATGTTACTTTCCAACCTTCAATTGGACTATCCAACTTTCGTTTTGGATTATCCAGATTTCATGTTAATATCCAACCTTTGCTTGGAATATTAAACTTTGTTTTGGATAGTCCATATTTAATTTTACTATCCAACCTTTGTTGGGACTTTCCAACTTTCGTTTGGATAATCCAGATTTCAAGTTACTTTCCAACATTCAATTGGACTATCCAAACTTCTTCGGGACTATCCAACCTTCGTTTTGGATAATCCATATTTCATGTTACTATCCAACCTTTGTTGGGACTATCCAGCTTTCGGTTGGATAATCCATATTTTATTTAACTATCCAACCTTTGGTGGGACTATCCAATTTTCGGTTGTTTAATCCAGATTTAATTTTATTATCCAACCTTTGGTGGAACTATCCAACTTTCAGGTTGTTTAATCCACATTTCATTTTACTATCCAACCTTCGATTGGGACATCCAACTTTGGTTTGGATGGTCCAAATTTCATTTTACTATCCAACCTTTGGTGGGACTATGCAACTTTCGGTTGGATAGTCCATATTTCATTTTACTACCCAAGCCTTGGTGGGACCATCTAACTTTCGTTTGGATAATCCAGTTTTCTTTTAACTTTCCAACCTTAAATTGGACTATCCAACCTTCTTTGGGACTATCCAACTTTCCTTTTGGATAATACAGATTTCATGTTACTATCCAACCTTTGTTGGGACTATCCAACTTTCGGTAGGATAATCCAGATTTCATTTTACTATCCAGCCTTTGGTGGGAGTATCCAACTTTCAGTTGTTTAATCCAGATTTCATTTTACTATCCAACCTTTGGTGGGACCATCCATCTTTCGTTTGGAAAATCCAGATTTCTTATTACTTTACAACCTTCAATTGGACTATCCAACCTTCTTTGGGACTATCCAACTTTCGGTTTGATAATCCAGATTTAATTTTACTATCCAACCTTTGTTGGGACTATCCAACTTTCGGTTGTTTAATCCAGATTTAATATTACTTTCCAACCTTCAATTGGACTATCCAACTTTCGTTTTGGATAATCCAGATTTCATGTTACTATCCAACCTTCTTTGGGACTATCCAACTTTCGGTTTGATAATCCAGATTTAATTTTACTATCCAACCTTTGTTGGGACTATCCAGCTTTCGGTTGGATAATCCAGATTTCAAGTTACTTTCCAACATTCAATTGGACTATCCAACCTTCTTCGGGACTATCCAACTTTCGTTTTGCATAATCCAGATTTCATGTTACTATCCAACCTTTGTTGGGACTATCCAGCTTTCGGTTGTTTAATCCAGATTTAATTTTATTATCCAACCTTTGGTGGAACTATCTAACTTTCAGGTTGTTTAATCCACATTTCATTTTACTATCCAACCTTCGATTGGGACATCCAACTTTGGTTTGGATGTTCCAAATTTCATTTTACTATCCAACCTTTGGTGGGACTATGCAACTTTCGGTTGGATAGTCCATATTTCATTTTACTATCCAAGCCTTGGTGGGACCATCTAACTTTCGTTTGGATAATCCAGTTTTCTTTTTACTTTACAACCTTCAATTGGACTATCCAACCTTCTTTGGGACTATCCAACTTTCGGTTTGATAATCCAGATTCAATTTTACTATCCAACCTTTGTTGGGACTATCCAACTTTCGGTTGTTTAATCCAGATTTCATGTTACTTTCCAACCTTCAATTGGACTATCCAACTTTCGTTTTGGATTATCCAGATTTCATGTTAATATCCAACCTTTGCTTGGAATATTAAACTTTGTTTTGGATAGTCCATATTTAATTTTACTATCCAACCTTTGTTGGGACTTTCCAACTTTCGTTTGGATAATCCAGATTTCAAGTTACTTTCCAACATTCAATTGGACTATCCAAACTTCTTCGGGACTATCCAACCTTCGTTTTGGATAATCCATATTTCATGTTACTATCCAACCTTTGTTGGGACTATCCAGCTTTCGGTTGGATAATCCATATTTTATTTAACTATCCAACCTTTGGTGGGACTATCCAATTTTCGGTTGTTTAATCCAGATTTAATTTTATTATCCAACCTTTGGTGGAACTATCCAACTTTCAGGTTGTTTAATCCACATTTCATTTTACTATCCAACCTTCGATTGGGACATCCAACTTTGGTTTGGATGGTCCAAATTTCATTTTACTATCCAACCTTTGGTGGGACTATGCAACTTTCGGTTGGATAGTCCATATTTCATTTTACTACCCAAGCCTTGGTGGGACCATCTAACTTTCGTTTGGATAATCCAGTTTTCTTTTTACTTTCCAACCTTAAATTGGACTATCCAACCTTCTTTGGGACTATCCAACTTTCCTTTTGGATAATACAGATTTCATGTTACTATCCAACCTTTGTTGGGACTATCCAACTTTCGGTAGGATAATCCAGATTTCATTTTACTATCCAGCCTTTGGTGGGAGTATCCAACTTTCAGTTGTTTAATCCAGATTTCATTTTACTATCCAACCTTTGGTGGGACCATCCATCTTTCGTTTGGAAAATCCAGATTTCTTATTACTTTACAACCTTCAATTGGACTATCCAACCTTCTTTGGGACTATCCAACTTTCGGTTTGATAATCCAGATTTAATTTTACTATCCAACCTTTGTTGGGACTATCCAACTTTCGGTTGTTTAATCCAGATTTAATATTACTTTCCAACCTTCAATTGGACTATCCAACTTTCGTTTTGGATAATCCAGATTTCATGTTACTATCCAACCTTCTTTGGGACTATCCAACTTTCGGTTTGATAATCCAGATTTAATTTTACTATCCAACCTTTGTTGGGACTATCCAACTTTCGGTTGTTTAATCCAGATTTAATATTACTTTCCAACCTTCAATTGGACTATCCAACCTTCGTTTTGGATAATCCATATTTCATGTTACTATCCAACCTTTGTTGGGACTATCCAGCTTTCGGTTGGATAATCCATATTTTATTTAACTATCCAACCTTTGGTGGGACTATCCAATTTTCGGTTGTTTAATCCAGATTTAATTTTATTATCCAACCTTTGGTGGAACTATCCAACTTTCAGGTTGTTTAATCCACATTTCATTTTACTATCCAACCTTCGATTGGGACATCCAACTTTGGTTTGGATGGTCCAAATTTCATTTTACTATCCAACCTTTGGTGGGACTATGCAACTTTCGGTTGGAAAGTCCATATTTCATTTTACTACCCAAGCCTTGGTGGGACCATCTAACTTTCGTTTGGATAATCCAGTTTTCTTTTTACTTTCCAACCTTAAATTGGACTATCCAACCTTCTTTGGGACTATCCAACTTTCCTTTTGGATAATACAGATTTCATGTTACTATCCAACCTTTGTTGGGACTATCCAACTTTCGGTAGGATAATCCAGATTTCATTTTACTATCCAGCCTTTGGTGGGAGTATCCAACTTTCAGTTGTTTAATCCAGATTTCATTTTACTATCCAACCTTTGGTGGGACCATCCATCTTTCGTTTGGAAAATCCAGATTTCTTATTACTTTACAACCTTCAATTGGACTATCCAACCTTCTTTGGGACTATCCAACTTTCGGTTTGATAATCCAGATTTAATTTTACTATCCAACCTTTGTTGGGACTATCCAACTTTCGGTTGTTTAATCCAGATTTAATATTACTTTCCAACCTTCAATTGGACTATCCAACTTTCGTTTTGGATAATCCAGATTTCATGTTAATATCCAACCTTTGCTTGGAATATTAAACTTTGTTTTGGATAGTCCATATTTAATTTTACTATCCAACCTTTGTTGGGACTATCCAACTTTCGTTTGGATAATCCAGATTTCAAGTTACTTTCCAACATTCAATTGGACTATGCAACCTTCTTCGGGACTATCCAACCTTCGTTTTGGATAATGCAGATTTCATGTTAATATCCAACCTTTGTTGGGACTATCCAGCTTTCGGTTGGATAATCCATATTTTATTTAACTATCCATCCTTTGGTGGGACTATCCAATTTTCGGTTGTTTAATCCAGATTTAATTTTATTATCCAACCTTTGGTGGAACTATCCAACTTTCAGGTTGTTTAATCCACATTTCATTTTACTATCCAACCTTCGATTGGGACATCCAACTTTGGTTTGGATGGTCCAAATTTCATTTTACTATCCAACCTTTGGTGGGACTATGCAACTTTCGGTTGGATAGTCCATATTTCATTTTACTATCCATGCCTTGGTGGGACCATCTAACTTTCGTTTGGATAATCCAGTTTTCTTTTTACTTTCCAACCTTCATTTGGACTATCCAACCTTCTTTGGGACTATCCAACTTTCGTTTTGGATAATACAGATTTCATGTTACTATCCAACCTTTGTTGGGACTATCCAACTTTCGGTAGGTTAATCCAGATTTCATTTTACTATCCAGCCTTTGGTGGGAGTATCCAACTTTCAGTTGTTTAATCCAGATTTCATTTTACTATCCAACCTTTGGTGGGACCATCCATCTTTCGTTTGGATAATCCAGATTTCTTATTACTTTACAACCTTCAATTGGACTATCCAACCTTCTTTGGGACTATCCAACTTTCGTTTTGGATAATCCAGATTTCATGTTACTATCCAACCCTTGTTGGGACTCTCCAACTTTCGATTGTTTAATCCACATTTCATTATCCTATCCAACCTTAGCTTGGAATATCCAAATTTTCTTTGGATAGTCCATATTTCATTTTAATATCCAATGTTTGGTGGGACCATCCAACTTTCGTTTGGATAATCCAGTTTTCTTGTTACTTTCCAACCCTTGGTGGGACCATCTAACTTTCGTTTGGATAATCCAGTTTTCTTGTTACTTTCCAACCTTCAATTGGACTATCCAACCTTCTTTGGGACTATCCAACTTTCGTTTTGGATAATACAGATTTCATGTTACTATCCAACCTTTGTTGGGACTATCCAACTTTCGGTTGTTTAATCCAGATTTCATGTTACTTTCCAACCTTCAATTGGTCTATCCAACTTTCGTTTTGGATAATCCAGATTTCATGTTACTATCCAACCTTTAATGCGACTATCCAACTTTCAGTTGTTTATTCCAGATTTTATTTTATTATCCAGCCTTTGGTGGGACTATCCAACTTTCGGTCGTTTATTCCACATTTCATTTTACTATCCAATGTTTGGCGGGACTATCCAACTTTCGTTTGGATAATCCAGATTTAATTTTACTATCTAACCTTTGTTGGGACTATCCAACTTTCGGTTGGATAATCCATATTTCATGTTACTATCCAACCTTTGTTGGGACTATCCAACTTTCGGTTGTTTAATCCAGATTTCATGTTACTTTCCAACCTTCAATTGGACTTTACAACCTTTGTTGGGACTATCCAACTTTCGGGTGGATGATCCATATTTCATTTTACCATCCAGCTTTTGGTTGGACTATCCAACTTTCGTTTTGGATTACCCAGATTTCATGTTGCCATCCAACCTTTGCTTCGAATATTAAACTTTGGTTTGGATAGTCCATATTTCATTTTACTATCCAATGTTTGGTGGGACTATCCAACTTTCGTTTGGATAATCCATATTTCATTTTACTATCCATTCATTGGAGGGACTATCCAAATTTGGTGGTACCATCCATCTTTCGTTTGGATAATCCAGTTTTCTTATTACATTACAACCTTCAATTGGACTATCCAACCTTCTTTGGGACTATCCAACTTTCGTTTTGCATAATCCAGATTTCATGTTACTATCCAACTTTTGTTGGGACTATCCAATGTTCGGTTAGATAATCCATATTTCATGTTACTATCCAACCTTTAGTGGGACTATCCAACTTTCGGTTTGATAATCCAGATTTAATTTTACTATCCAACCTTTGTTGGGACTATCCAACTTTCGGTTGTTTAATCCAGATTTCATGTTACTTTCCAACCTTCAATTGGACTATCCAACTTTCGTTTTGGATAATCCAGATTTCATGTTAATATCCAACCTTTGCTTGGAATATTAAACTTTGTTTTGGATAGTCCATATTTCATTTTACTATCCAACCTTTGTTGGGACTATCCAACTTTCGTTTGGATAATCCAGATTTCAAGTTACTTTCCAACATTCAATTGGACTATCCAACCTTCTTCGGGACTATCCAACCTTCATTTTGGATAATCTATATTTCATGTTACTATCCAAACTTTGTTGGGACTATCCAGCTTTCGGTTGGATAATCCATATTTTATTTAACTATCCAACCTTTGGCGGGACTATCCAACACTCGGTTGTTTAATCCAGATTTCATGTTACTTTCCAATCTTCAATTGGACTATCCAACATTCGTTTTGGATAATCCAGATTTCATGTTGCTATCCAACCTTTGCTTCGAATATTAAACTTTGTTTTGGATAGTCCATATTTCATTTTACTATCCAATTTTTGGTGGGACTATCCAACTTTCGTTTGGATAATCCATATTTCATTTTACTATCCAACCATTGGTGGGACTATCCAACTTTGGTGGTACCATCCATCTTTTGATTGGATTATCCAGTTTTCTTATTACATTACAACCTTCAATTGGACTATCCAACCTTCTTTGGGACTATCCAACTTTCGTTTTGCATAATCCAGATTTCATGTTACTATCCAACCTTTGTTGGGACTATCCAGCTTTCGGTTGGATAATCCATATTTTATTTAACTATCCAACCTTTGGTGGGACTATCCAATTTTCTGTTGTTTAATCCAGATTTAATTTTATTATCCAACCTTTGGTGGAACTATCTAACTTTCAGGTTGTTTAATCCACATTTCATTTTACTATCCAACCTTCGATTGGGACATCCAACTTTGGTTTGGATGTTCCAAATTTCATTTTACTATCCAACCTTTGGTGGGACTATGCAACTTTCGGTTGGATAGTACATATTTCATTTTACTATCCAAGCCTTGGTGGGACCATCTAACTTTCGTTTGGATAATCCAGTTTTCTTTTTACTTTCCAACCTTCAATTGGACTATCCAACCTTCTTTGGGACTATCCAACTTTCGTTTTGGATAATACAGATTTCATGTTACTATCCAACCTTTGTTGGGACTATCCAACTTTCGGTAGGATAATCCAGATTTAATTTTACTATCCAGCCTTTGGTGGGAGTATCCAACTTTCAGTTGTTTAATCCAGATTTCATTTTACTATCCAACCTTTGGTGGGACCATCCATCTTTCGTTTGGAAAATCCAGATTTCTTATTACTTTACAACCTTCAATTGGACTATCCAACCTTCTTTGGGACTATCCAACTTTCGGTTTGATAATCCAGATTTCATGTTACTTTCCAACCTTCAATTGGACTATCCAACTTTCGTTTTGGATTATCCAGATTTCATGTTAATATCCAACCTTTGCTTGGAATATTAAACTTTGTTTTGGATAGTCCATATTTAATTTTACTATCCAACCTTTGTTGGGACTTTCCAACTTTCGTTTGGATAATCCAGATTTCAAGTTACTTTCCAACATTCAATTGGACTATCCAACCTTCTTCGGGACTATCCAACCTTCGTTTTGGATAATCCATATTTCATGTTACTATCCAACCTTTGTTGGGACTATCCAGCTTTCGGTTGGATAATCCATATTTTATTTTACTATCCAACCTTTGGTGGGACTATCCAATTTTCGGTTGTTTAATCCAGATTTAATTTTATTATCCAACCTTTGGTGGAACTATCCAACTTTCAGGTTGTTTAATCCACATTTCATTTTACTATCCAACCTTCGATTGGGACATCCAACTTTGGTTTGGAAGGTCCAAATTTCATTGTACTATCCAGCCTTTGGTGGGACTATGCAACTTTCGGTTGGATAGTCCATATTTCATTTTACTACCCAAGCCTTGGTGGGACCATCTAACTTTCGTTTGGATAATCCAGTTTTCTTTTTACTTTCCAACCTTGAATTGGACTATCCAACCTTCTTTGGGACTATCCAACTTTCGTTTTGGATAATACAGATTTCATGTTACTATCCAACCTTTGTTGGGACTATCCAACTTTCGGTAGGATAATCCAGATTTCATTTTACTATCCAGCCTTTGGTGGGAGTATCCAACTTTCAGTTGTTTAATCCAGATTTCATTTTACTATCCAACCTTTGGTGGGACCATCCATCTTTCGTTTGGAAAATCCAGATTTCTTATTACTTTACAACCTTCAATTGGACTATCCAACCTTCTTTGGGACTATCCAACTTTCGGTTGTTTAATCCAGATTTAATGTTACTTTCCAACCTTCAATTGGACTATCCAACTTTCGTTTTGGATAATCCAGATTTCATGTTAATATCCAACCTTTGCTTGGAATATTAAACTTTGTTTTGGATAGTCCATATTTAATTTTACTATCCAACCTTTGTTGGGATTATCCAACTTTCGTTTGGATAATCCAGATTTCAAGTTACTTTCCAACATTCAATTGGACTATCCAACCTTCTTCGGGACTATCCAACCTTCGTTTTGGATAATCTATATTTCATGTTACTATCCAAACTTTGTTGGGACTATCCAGCTTTCGGTTGGATAATCCATATTTTATTTAACTATCCAACCTTTGGCGGGACTATCCAACACTCGGTTGTTTAATCCAGATTTCATGTTACTTTCCAATCTTCAATTGGACTATCCAACATTCGTTTTGGATAATCCAGATTTCATGTTGCTATCCAACCTTTGCTTCGAATATTAAACTTTGGTTTGGATAGTCCATATTTCATTTTACTATCCAATTTTTGGTGGGACTATCCAACTTTCGTTTGGATAATCCATATTTCATTTTACTATCCAACCATTGGTGGGACTATCCAACTTTGGTGGTACCATCCATCTTTTGATTGGATTATCCAGTTTTCTTATTACATTACAACCTTCAATTGGACTATCCAACCTTCTTTGGGACTATCCAACTTTCGTTTTGCATAATCCAGATTTCATGTTACTATCCAACCTTTGTTGGGACTATCCAGCTTTCGGTTGGATAATCCATATTTTATTTAACTATCCAACCTTTGGTGGGACTATCCAATTTTCTGTTGTTTAATCCAGATTTAATTTTATTATCCAACCTTTGGTGGAACTATCTAACTTTCAGGTTGTTTAATCCACATTTCATTTTACTATCCAACCTTCGATTGGGACATCCAACTTTGGTTTGGATGTTCCAAATTTCATTTTACTATCCAACCTTTGGTGGGACTATGCAACTTTCGGTTGGATAGTACATATTTCATTTTACTATCCAAGCCTTGGTGGGACCATCTAACTTTCGTTTGGATAATCCAGTTTTCTTTTTACTTTCCAACCTTCAATTGGACTATCCAACCTTCTTTGGGACTATCCAACTTTCGTTTTGGATAATACAGATTTCATGTTACTATCCAACCTTTGTTGGGACTATCCAACTTTCGGTAGGATAATCCAGATTTCATTTTACTATCCAGCCTTTGGTGGGAGTATCCAACTTTCAGTTGTTTAATCCAGATTTCATTTTACTATCCAACCTTTGGTGGGACCATCCATCTTTCGTTTGGAAAATCCAGATTTCTTATTACTTTACAACCTTCAATTGGACTATCCAACCTTCTTTGGGACTATCCAACTTTCGGTTGTTTAATCCAGATTTAATGTTACTTTCCAACCTTCAATTGGACTATCCAACTTTCGTTTTGGATAATCCAGATTTCATGTTAATATCCAACCTTTGCTTGGAATATTAAACTTTGTTTTGGATAGTCCATATTTCATTTTACTATCCAACCTTTGTTGGGACTATCCAACTTTCGTTTGGATAATCCAGATTTCAAGTTACTTTCCAACTTTCAATTGGACTATCCAACCTTCTTCGGGACTATCCAACCTTCGTTTTGGATAATCTATATTTCATGTTACTATCCAAACTTTGTTGGGACTATCCAGCTTTCGGTTGGATAATCCATATTTTATTTAACTATCCAACCTTTGGCGGGACTATCCAACACTCGGTTGTTTAATCCAGATTTCATGTTACTTTCCAATCTTCAATTGGACTATCCAACATTCGTTTTGGATAATCCAGATTTCATGTTGCTATCCAACCTTTGCTTCGAATATTAAACTTTGGTTTGGATAGTCCATATTTCATTTTACTATCCAATTTTTGGTGGGACTATCCAACTTTCGTTTGGATAATCCATATTTCATTTTACTATCCAACCATTGGTGGGACTATCCAACTTTGGTGGTACCATCCATCTTTTGATTGGATTATCCAGTTTTCTTATTACATTACAACCTTCAATTGGACTATCCAACCTTCTTTGGGACTATCCAACTTTCGTTTTGCATAATCCAGATTTCATGTTACTATCCAACCTTTGTTGGGACTATCCAGCTTTCGGTTGGATAATCCATATTTTATTTAACTATCCAACCTTTGGTGGGACTATCCAATTTTCTGTTGTTTAATCCAGATTTAATTTTATTATCCAACCTTTGGTGGAACTATCTAACTTTCAGGTTGTTTAATCCACATTTCATTTTACTATCCAACCTTCGATTGGGACATCCAACTTTGGTTTGGATGTTCCAAATTTCATTTTACTATCCAACCTTTGGTGGGACTATGCAACTTTCAGTTGGATAGTACATATTTCATTTTACTATCCAAGCCTTGGTGGGACCATCTAACTTTCGTTTGGATAATCCAGTTTTCTTTTTACTTTCCAACCTTCAATTGGACTATCCAACCTTCTTTGGGACTATCCAACTTTCGTTTTGGATAATACAGATTTCATGTTACTATCCAACCTTTGTTGGGACTATCCAACTTTCGGTAGGATAATCCAGATTTAATTTTACTATCCAGCCTTTGGTGGGAGTATCCAACTTTCAGTTGTTTAATCCAGATTTCATTTTACTATCCAACCTTTGGTGGGACCATCCATCTTTCGTTTGGAAAATCCAGATTTCTTATTACTTTACAACCTTCAATTGGACTATCCAACCTTCTTTGGGACTATCCAACTTTCGGTTTGATAATCCAGATTTCATGTTACTTTCCAACCTTCAATTGGACTATCCAACTTTCGTTTTGGATTATCCAGATTTCATGTTAATATCCAACCTTTGCTTGGAATATTAAACTTTGTTTTGGATAGTCCATATTTAATTTTACTATCCAACCTTTGTTGGGACTTTCCAACTTTCGTTTGGATAATCCAGATTTCAAGTTACTTTCCAACATTCAATTGGACTATCCAACCTTCTTCGGGACTATCCAACCTTCGTTTTGGATAATCCATATTTCATGTTACTATCCAACCTTTGTTGGGACTATCCAGCTTTCGGTTGGATAATCCATATTTTATTTTACTATCCAACCTTTGGTGGGACTATCCAATTTTCGGTTGTTTAATCCAGATTTAATTTTATTATCCAACCTTTGGTGGAACTATCCAACTTTCAGGTTGTTTAATCCACATTTCATTTTACTATCCAACCTTCGATTGGGACATCCAACTTTGGTTTGGAAGGTCCAAATTTCATTGTACTATCCAGCCTTTGGTGGGACTATGCAACTTTCGGTTGGATAGTCCATATTTCATTTTACTACCCAAGCCTTGGTGGGACCATCTAACTTTCGTTTGGATAATCCAGTTTTCTTTTTACTTTCCAACCTTGAATTGGACTATCCAACCTTCTTTGGGACTATCCAACTTTCGTTTTGGATAATACAGATTTCATGTTACTATCCAACCTTTGTTGGGACTATCCAACTTTCGGTAGGATAATCCAGATTTCATTTTACTATCCAGCCTTTGGTGGGAGTATCCAACTTTCAGTTGTTTAATCCAGATTTCATTTTACTATCCAACCTTTGGTGGGACCATCCATCTTTCGTTTGGAAAATCCAGATTTCTTATTACTTTACAACCTTCAATTGGACTATCCAACCTTCTTTGGGACTATCCAACTTTCGGTTGTTTAATCCAGATTTAATGTTACTTTCCAACCTTCAATTGGACTATCCAACTTTCGTTTTGGATAATCCAGATTTCATGTTAATATCCAACCTTTGCTTGGAATATTAAACTTTGTTTTGGATAGTCCATATTTAATTTTACTATCCAACCTTTGTTGGGACTATCCAACTTTCGTTTGGATAATCCAGATTTCAAGTTACTTTCCAACATTCAATTGGACTATCCAACCTTCTTCGGGACTATCCAACCTTAGTTTTTGATAATCCATATTTCATGTTACTATCCAACCTTTGGTGGAACTATCCAACTTTCAGGTTGTTTAATCCACATTTCATTTTACTATCCAACCTTCGATTAGGATATCCAACTTTGGTTTGGATGGTCCAAATTTAATTTTACTATACAACCTTTGGTGGGACTATGCAACTTTCCGTTGGATAGTCCATATTTCATTTTACTATCCAACCCTTGGTGGGACTATGCAACTTTCCGTTGGATAGTCCATATTTCATTTTACTATCCAACCTTTGTTGGGACTATCCAACTTTTGGTAGGATAATCCAGATTTCATTTTACTATCCAGCCTTTGGTGGGAGTATCCAACTTTCAGTTGTTTAATCCAGATTTCATTTTACTATCCAACCTTTGGTGGGACCATCCATCTTTCGTTTGGATAATCCAGTTTTCTTATTACTTTACAACCTTCAATTGGACTATCCAACCTTCTTTGGGACTATCCAACTTTCGTTTTGGATAATCCAGATTTCATGTTACTATCCAACCTTTGTTGGGACTCTCCAACTTTCGATTGTTTAATCCACATTTCGTTATCCTATCCAACCTTCGCTTGGAATATCCAAATTTGGTTTGGATAGTCCATATTTCATTTCACTATCCAATGTTTGGTGGCACTATCCAACTTTCGTTTGGATAGTCTATATTTCATTTTACTATCCAACCTTTGGTGGGACCATCCAACTTCCATTTTACTATCCAGCTTTTGGTGGGACGATCCAAATTACGTTTGTTTAATACAGATTTCACTTTATTATCCAACTTTCGGGACTTTTGTTGGGACTATCCAACCTTTGGTGGGACTATCCAACTTTCGGTTGTTAAATCCACATTTCATTTTACTATCCAACCTTCGCTTGGAATATCCAACTTTCGTTTGTACAGTCCATATTTCATTTTACTATCCAACCATTGGTGGGACTATCCAACTTTGGTCGGACCATCCATCTTTCATTTGGATAATCCAGTTTTCTTATTACATTACAACCTTCAATTGGACGATCCAACCATCTTTGGGACTATCCAACTTTCGGTTGGATAATCCAGATTTAATTTTACTATCCAGTCCTTGGTGGGACTATCCAACTTTCGGTTGTTTAATCCACATTTCATTTTATTATCCAACCTTCAATTGGACTATCCAACTTTCGTTTTGGATAATCCAGATTTCATGTTAATATCCAACCTTTGCTTGGAATATTAAACTTTGTTTTGGATAGTCCATATTTCATTTTACTATCCAACTTTTGTTGGGATTATCCAACTTTCGGTGGGATAATCCAGATTTAATTTTACTATCCAGTCCTTGGTGGGACTATCCAACTTTCGGTTGTTTAATCCAAATTTCATTTTATTATCCAACCTTCAATTGGACTATCCGACTTTCGTTTTGGATAATCCAGATTTCATGTTAATATCCAACCTTTGCTTGGAATATTAAACTTTGTTTTGGATAGTCCATATTTCATTTTACTATCCAACCTTTGTTGGGACTATCCAACTTTCGTTTGGATAATCCAGATTTCAAGTTACTTTCCAACATTCAATTGGACTATCCAACCTTCTTCGGGACTATCCAACCTTAGTTTTGGATAATCCATATTTCACGTTACTATCCAACCTTTATTGGGACTATCCAGCTTTCGGTTGGATAATCCATATTTTATTTAACTATCCAACCTTTGGTGGGACTATCCAATTTTCGGTTGTTTAATCCAGATTTAATTTTATTATCCAACCTTTGGTGGAACTATCCAACTTTCAGGTTGTTTAATCCACATTTCATTTTACTATCCAACCTTCGATTGGGATATCAAACTTTGGTTTGGATGGTCCAAATTTCATTTTACTATCCAACCTTTGGTGGGACTATGCAACTTTCCGTTGGATAGTCCATATTTCATTTTACTATCCAACCTTTGTGGGACCATCTAACTTTCGTTTGGATAATCCAGTTTTCTTGTTACTTTCCAACCTTCAATTGGACTATCCAACCTTCTTTGGGACTATCCAACTTTCGTTTTGGATAATACAGATTTCATGTTACTATCCAACCTTTGTTGGGACTATCCAACTTTCGGTAGGATAATCCAGATTTCATTTTACTATCCAGCCTTTGGTGGGAGTATCCAACTTTCAGTTGTTTAATCCAGATTTCATTTTACTATCCAACCTTTGGTGGGACCATTCATCTTTCGTTTGGATAATCCAGTTTTCTTATTACTTTACAACCTTCAATTGGACTATCCAACCTTCTTTGGGACTATCCAACTTTCGTTTTGGATAATCCAGATTTCATGTTACTATCCAACCTTTGTTGGGACTCTCCAACTTTGGATTGTTTAATCCACATTTCGTTATCCTATCCAACCTTCGCTTGGAATATCCAAATTTGGTTTGGATAGTCCATATTTCATTTCACTATCCAATGTTTGGTGGCACTATCCAACTTTCGTTTGGATAGTCTATATTTCATTTTACTATCCAACCTTTGGTGGGACTATCCAACTTCCATTTTACTATCCAGCTTTTGGTGGGACGATCCAAATTACGTTTGTTTAATACAGATTTCACTTTATTATCCAACTTTCAGGACTTTTGTTGGGACTATCCAACCTTTGGTGGGACTATCCAACTTTCAGTTGTTAAATCCACATTTCATTTTACTATCCAACCTTCGCTTGGAATATCCAACTTTCGTTTGGACAGTCCATATTTCATTTTACTATCCAACCATTGGTGGGACTATCCAACTTTGGTGGGACCATCCATCTTTCATTTGGATAATCCAGTTTTCTTATTACATTACAACCTTCAATTGGACGATCCAACCTTCTTCGGGACTATCCAACTTTCGTTTTGGATAATCCAGATTTCATGTTACTATCCAATTTTTGTTGGGACTATCCAATGTTCGGTTGGATAATTAAGATTTCATTTTACTATCCAGCCTTTGGTGGGACTATCCAACTTTCGGTTATTTAATCTAGATTTCATGTTACTTTCCAACCTTCAATTGGACTATCCAACCTTCTTTGGGACTATCCAACTTAGATTTTGGATAAACCAGATTTCATTTTACTATCCAACCTTTGGTTGGACTATCCAACTTTCGGTTGTTTAATCCACATTTCATTTTATTATCCAACCTTGGCGGAACTTTACAACTTTCGGTTGTTAAATCCACATTTCATTTTACTATGTAACCTTCGCTTGGAATATCCAACTTTGGTTTGGATAGTCCATATTTCACGTTACTATCCAACCTTTGTTGGGACTATCCAGCTTTCGGTTGTTTAATCCACATTTCATTTTACTATCCAACCTTCAATTGGGATATCCAACTTTCGTTTGGATAATCGATATTTCATTTTACTATCAACCCTTTGGTTGGACTATCAAACCTTCTTCGGGACTATCCAACCTTCGTTTTGGATAATCCAGATTTCATGTTACTATCCAACCTTTGTTGGGACTATCCAGCTTTCGGTTGGATAATCCATATTTAAAGTTACTATCCAACCGCTGTTGGGACTATCCAACTTTCGGTTTTTTAATCCAGATTTCATGTTACTTTCCAATCTTCAATTGGACTACCTAACTTTCGTTTTGGATAATCCAGATTTCATGTTAATATCCAAACTTTGCTTGGAAAGTCCATATTTCATTTTACTATCCAACCATTGGTGGGACTATCCAACTTTGGTGGGACCATCCATCTTTCGTTTGGATAATCCAGTTTTCTTATTACATTACAACCTTCAATTGGACTATCCAACCTTCTTTGGGACTATCCAACTTTTGTTTTGGATAATCCAGATTTCATGTTACTATCCAACTTTTGTTGGGACTATCCAATGTTCGTTGGATAATCCATATTTCATGTTACTATCCAACCTTTGTTGGGACTATCCAACTTTCGGTTTGATAATCCAGATTTCTTGTTACTATCCAACCTTTGGTTGGACTATCCAACTTTCGGTTGTTTAATCCACATTTCATTTTATTATCCAACCTTGGCGGAACTTTACAACTTTCGGTTGTTAAATCCACATTTCATTTTACTATGCAACCTTCACTTGGAATATCCAACTTTGGTTTGGATAGTCCATATTTCATCTTACTATCCAACCTTGGTTGGGACTATCCAACTTTCAGTTGTTTAATCCACATTTCATTTTACTATCCAACCTTCAATTGGGATATCCAACTTTCGCTTGGATAATCCATATTTCATTTTACTATCAAACCTTTGGTTGGACTATCCAACCTTCTTCGGGACTATCCAACCTTCGTTTTGGATAATCCAGATTTCATGTTACTATCCAACCTTTGTTGGGACTCTCCAACTTTCGATTGTTTAATCCACATTTCATTATCCTATCCAACCTTCGCTTGGAATATCCAAATTTGGTTTGGATAGTCCATATTTCATTTCACCATCCAATGTTTAGTGGCACTATCCAACTTTCGTTTGGATAGTCTATATTTCATTTTACTATCCAACCTTTGGTTGGACCATCCAACTTCCATTTTACTATCCAGCTTTTGGTGGGACGATCCAAATTACGTTTGTTTAATCCGGATTTCACTTTATTATCCAACTTTCGGGACTTTTGTTGGGACTATCCAACCTTTGGTGGGACTATCCAACATTGGGTTGTTAAATCCACATTTCATTTTACTATCGAACCTTCGCTTGGAATATCCAACTTTCGTTTGGAAAGTCCATATTTCATTTTACTATCCAACCATTGGTGGGACTATCCAACTTTGGTGGGACCATCCATCTTTCGTTTGGATAATCCAGTTTTCTTATTACATTACAACCTTCAATTGGACGATCCAACCTTCTTTGGGACTATCCAACTTTCGTTTTGGATAGTCCAGATTTCATGTTACTATCCAATTTTTGTTGGGACTATCCAATGTTCGGTTGGATAATCCAGATTTCATTTTACTATCCAGTCTTTGGTGGGACTATCCAACTTTCGGTTATTTAATCTAGATTTCATGTTACTTTCCAACCTTCAATTGGACTATCCAACCTTCTTTGGGACTATCCAACTTTCGGTTGGATAATCCAGATTTAATTTTACTATCCAGTCCTTGGTGGGACTATCCAACTTTCGGTTGTTTACTCCACATTTAATTTTATTATCCAACCTTCAATTGGACTATCCAACTTTCGTTTTGGATAATCCAGATTTCATGTTAATATCCAACCTTTGCTTGGAATATTAAACTTTGTTTTGGATAGTCCATATTTCATTTTACTATCCAAACTTTGTTGGGACTATCGAACTTTCGTTTGGATAATCCAGATTTCAAGTTACTTTCCAACATTCAATTGGACTATCCAACTTTCAGGTTGTTTAATCCACATTTCATTTTACTATCCAACCTTCGATTGGGATATCCAACTTAAGTTTGGATGGTCCAAATTTCATTTTACTATCCAACCTTTGGTGCGACTATGCAACTTTCCGTTGGATAGTCCATATTTTATTTTACTATCCAACCCTTGGTGGGACCATCTAACTTTCGTTTGGATAATCCAGTTTCCTTTTTACTTTCCAACCTTCAATTGGACTATTCAACCTTCTTTGGGACTATCCAACTTTCGTTTTGGATAATACAGATTTCTTGTTACTATCAAACCTTTGTTGGGACTATCCAACTTTCGGTAGGATAATCCAGATTTCATTTTACTATCCAGCCTTTGGTGGGAGTATCCAGCTTTCAGTTGTTTAATCCGGATTTCATTTTACTATCCAACCTTTGGTGGGACCATCCATCTTTTGTTTGGATAATCCAGTTTTCTTATTACTTTACAACCTTCAATTGGACTATCCAACCTTTGTTGGGACTCTCCAACTTTCGATTGTTTAATCTACATTTCGTTATCCTATCCAACCTTCGCTTGGAATATCCAAATTTGGTTTGGATAGTCCATATTTCATTTCACTATCCAATGTTTGGTGGCACTATCCAACTTTCGTTTGGATAGTCTATATTTCATTTTACTATCCAACCTTTGGTGGGACCATCCAACTTCCATTTTACTATCCAGCTTTTGGTGGGACGATCCAAATTACGTTTGTTTAATCCACATTTCACTTTATTATCCAACTTTCGGGACTTTTGTTGGGACTATCCAACCTTTGGTGGGACTATCCAACTTTCGGTTGTTAAATCCACATTTCAATTTACCATCCAACCTTCGCTTGGAATATCCAACTTTGGTTTGGATAGTCCATATTTCATGTTACTATCCAACCTTTGTTGGGACTATCCAATGTTCGGTTGGATAATCCATATTTCATGTTACTATCCAACCTTTGTTGGGACTATCCAGCTTTCGGTTGGATGATCCATATTTTATTTAACTATCCAACCTTTGGTGGGACTATCCAATTTTCGGTTGATTAATCCAGATTTAATTTTATTATCCAACCTTTGGTGGAACTATCCAACTTTCAGGTTGTTTAATCCATATTTCATTTTACTATCCAACCCTTGGTGGGACCATCTAACTTTCGTTTGGATAATCCAGTTTTCTTGTTACTTTCCAACCTTCAATTGGACTATCCAACCTTCTTTGGGACTATACAACTTTCGTTTTGGATAATACAGATTTCATGTTACTATCCAACCTTTGTTGGGACTATCCAACTTTCGGTAGGATAATCCAGATTTCATTTTACAATCCAGCCTTTGGTGGGAGTATCCAACTTTCGATTGTTTAATCTACATTTCGTTATCCTATCCAACCTTCGCTTGGAATATCCAAATTTGGTTTAGATAGTCCATATTTCATTTCACTATCCAATGTTTGGTGGCACTATCCAACTTTCGTTTGGATAGTATATATTTCATTTTACTATCCAACCATTGGTGGGACTATCCAACTTTGGTGGGACCATCCATCTTTCATTTGGATAATCCAGTTTTCTTATTACATTACAACCTTCAATTGGACGATCCAACCTTCTTTGGGAATATCCAACTTTAGTTTTGGATAATCCATATTTCATGTTACTATCCAATTTTTGTTGGGACTATCCAATGTTCGGTTGGATAATCCAGATTTCATTTTACTATCCAGCCTTTTGGTGGGACTATCCAACTTTCGGTTATTTAATCTAGATTTCATGTTACTTTCCAACCTTCAATTGGACTATCCAACCTTCTTTGGGACTATCCAACTTAGATTTTGGATAATCCAGATTTCATTTTACTATCCAACCTTTGGTAGGACTATCCAACTTTCGGTTGTTTAATCCACATTTCATTTTATTATCCAGCCTTGGCGGAACTTTACAACTTTCGGTTGTTAAATCCACATTTCATTTTACTATGCAACCTTCGCTTGGAATATCCAACTTTGGTTTGGATAGTCCATAATTCATGTTACTATCCAACCTTTGTTGGGACTATCCAACTTTCGTTTTGGATAATCCATATTTCATTTTACTATCAAACCTTTGGTTGGACTATCCAACCTTCTTCGGGACTATCCAACCTTCGTTTTGGATAATCCAGATTTCATGTTACTATCGAACCTTTGTTGGGACTATCCAGCTTTCGGTTGGATAATCCATATTTAAAGTTACTATCCAACCTTTGTTGGAACTATCCAACTTTCGGTTGATAAATCCAGATTTCATGTTACTTTCCAACCTTCAATTGGACTATCTAACTTTCAGATTTCATGTTAATATCCAACCTTTGCTTGGAAAGTCCATATTTCATTTTACTATCCAACCATTGGTGGGACTATCCAACTTTGGTGGGACCATCCATCTTTCGTTTGGATAATCCAGTTTTCTTATTACATTACAACCTTGAATTGGACTATCCAACCTTCTTTGGGACTATCCAACTTTCGTTTTGGATAATCCAGATTTCATGTTACTATCCAACTTTTGTTGGGACTATCCAATGTTCGGTTGGATAATCCATATTTCATGATACTATCCAACCTTTGTTGGGACTATCCAACTTTCGGTTTGATAATCCAGATTTCGTTTTACTATCCAGCCTTTGGTGGGACGATCCAACTTTCGGTTGTTTAATCTAGATTTCATGTTACTTTCCAACCTTCAATTGGACTATCCAACCTTCTTTGGGACTATCCAACTTAGATTTTGGATAATCCAGATTTCATGTTACTATCCAACCTTTTGGTTGGACTATCCAACTTTCGGTTGTTTAATCCACATTTCATTTTATTATCCAACCTTGGTGGAACTTTACAACTTTCGGTTGTTAAATCCACATTTAATTTTACTATCCAACCTTCGCTTGGAATATCCAACTGTGGTTTGGATAGTCCATATTTCATGTTACTATCCAACCTTTGTTGGGACTATCCAACTTTCCGTTGTTTAATCCACATTTCATTTTACTATCCAACCTTCAATTGGGATATCCAAATTTCGTTTGGATAATCCATATTTCATTTTACTATCAAACCTTTGGTTGGACGGTCCAACCTTCTTCGGGAATGTCCAACATTCGTTTTGGATAATCCAGATTTCATGTTACTATCCAACCTTTGTTGGGACTATCCAGCTTTCGGTTGGATAATCCATATTTAAAGTTATTATCCAACCTTTGTTGGGACTATCCAACTTTCGGTTTGATAATCCAGATTTCGTTTTACTATCCAGCCTTTGGTGGGACCATCCATCTTTCGTTTGGATAATCCAGTTTTCTTATTACATTACAACCTTCAATTGGACTATCCAACCTTCTTTGGGACTATCCAACTTTCGTTTTGGATAATCCAGATTTCATGTTACTATCCAACTTTTGTTGGGACTATCCAATGTTCCGTTGGATAATCCATATTTCATGTTACTATCCAATTTTTGTTGGGACTATCCAATGTTCGGTTGGATAATCCAGATTTCATTTTACTATCCAGCCTTTGGTGGGACTATCCAACTTTCGGTTATTTAATCTAGATTTCATGTTACTTTCCAACCTTCAATTGGACTATCCAACCTTCTTTGGGACTATCCAACTTAGATTTTGGATAATCCAGATTTCATTTTACTATCCAACCTTTGGTAGGACTATCCAACTTTCGGTTGTTTAATCCACATTTCATTTTATTATCCAGCCTTGGCGGAACTTTACAACTTTCGGTTGTTAAATCCACATTTCATTTTACTATGCAACCTTCGCTTGGAATATCCAACTTTGGTTTGGATAGTCCATAATTCATGTTACTATCCAACCTTTGTTGGGACTATCCAACTTTCGTTTTGGATAATCCATATTTCATTTTACTATCAAACCTTTGGTTGGACTATCCAACCTTCTTCGGGACTATCCAACCTTCGTTTTGGATAATCCAGATTTCATGTTACTATCGAACCTTTGTTGGGACTATCCAGCTTTCGGTTGGATAATCCATATTTAAAGTTACTATCCAACCTTTGTTGGAACTATCCAACTTTCGGTTGATTAATCCAGATTTCATGTTACTTTCCAACCTTCAATTGGACTATCTAACTTTCAGATTTCATGTTAATATCCAACCTTTGCTTGGAAAGTCCATATTTCATTTTACTATCCAACCATTGGTGGGACTATCCAACTTTGGTGGGACCATCCATCTTTCGTTTGGATAATCCAGTTTTCTTATTACATTACAACCTTGAATTGGACTATCCAACCTTCTTTGGGACTATCCAACTTTCGTTTTGGATAATCCAGATTTCATGTTACTATCCAACTTTTGTTGGGACTATCCAATGTTCGGTTGGATAATCCATATTTCATGATACTATCCAACCTTTGTTGGGACTATCCAACTTTCGGTTTGATAATCCAGATTTCGTTTTACTATCCAGCCTTTGGTGGGACGATCCAACTTTCGGTTGTTTAATCTAGATTTCATGTTACTTTCCAACCTTCAATTGGACTATCCAACCTTCTTTGGGACTATCCAACTTAGATTTTGGATAATCCAGATTTCATGTTACTATCCAACCTTTTGGTTGGTCTATCCAACTTTCGGTTGTTTAATCCACATTTCATTTTATTATCCAACCTTGGTGGAACTTTACAACTTTCGGTTGTTAAATCCACATTTAATTTTACTATCCAACCTTCGCTTGGAATATCCAACTGTGGTTTGGATAGTCCATATTTCATGTTACTATCCAACCTTTGTTGGGACTATCCAACTTTCCGTTGTTTAATCCACATTTCATTTTACTATCCAACCTTCAATTGGGATATCCAAATTTCGTTTGGATAATCCATATTTCATTTTACTATCAAACCTTTGGTTGGACGGTCCAACCTTCTTCGGGAATGTCCAACCTTCGTTTTGGATAATCCAGATTTCATGTTACTATCCAACCTTTGTTGGGACTATCCAGCTTTCGGTTGGATAATCCATATTTAAAGTTATTATCCAACCTTTGTTGGGACTATCCAACTTTCGGTTTGATAATCCAGATTTCGTTTTACTATCCAGCCTTTGGTGGGACCATCCATCTTTCGTTTGGATAATCCAGTTTTCTTATTACATTACAACCTTCAATTGGACTATCCAACCTTCTTTGGGACTATCCAACTTTCGTTTTGGATAATCCAGATTTCATGTTACTATCCAACTTTTGTTGGGACTATCCAATGTTCCGTTGGATAATCCATATTTCATGTTACTATCCAACCTTTGTTGGGACTATCCAACTTTCGGTTGTTTAATCCACATTTCATTTTATTATCCAACCTTGGCGGAACATTACAACTTTCGGTTGTTAAATCCACATTTAATTTTACTATGCAACCTTCGCTTGGAATATCCAACTTTGGTTTGGATAGTCCATATTTCATGTTACTATCCAACCTTTGTTGGGACTATCCAATGTTCGGTTGGATAATCCATATTTCATGTTACTATCCAACCTTTGTTGGGACTATCCAGCTTTCGGTTGGATGATCCATATTTTATTTAACTATCCAACCTTTGGTGGGTCTATCCAATTTTCGGTTGATTAATCCAGATTTAATTTTATTATCCAACCTTTGGTGGAACTATCCAACTTTCAGGTTGTTTAATCCACATTTCATTTTACTATACAACCTTCGATTGGGATATCCAACTTAAGTTTGGATGGTCCAAATTTCATTTTACTATCCAACCTATGGTGGGACTATGCAACTTTCCGTTGGATAGTCCATATTTCATTTTACTATCCAACCCTTGGTGGGACCATCTAACTTTCGTTTGGATAATCCAGTTTTCTTATTACTTTCCAACCTTCAATTGGACTATCCAACCTTCTTTGGGACTATCCAACTTTCGTTTTGGATAATACAGATTTCATGTTACTATCCAACCTTTGTTGGGACTATCCAACTTTCGGTAGGATAATCCAGATTTCATTTTACTATCCAGCCTTTGGTGGGAGTATCCAACTTTCAGTTGTTTAATCCAGATTTCATTTTACTATCCAACCTTTGGTGGGACCATCCATCTTTCGTTTGGATAATCCAGTTTTCTTATTTCTTTACAACCTTCAATTGGACTATCCAACCTTCTTTGGGACTATCCAACTTTCGTTTTGGATAATCCAGATTTCATGTTACTATCCAACCTTTGTTGGGACTCTCCAACTTTCGATTGTTTAATCTACATTTCGTTATCCTATCCAACCTTCGCTTGGAATATCCAAATTTGGTTTAGATAGTCCATATTTCATTTCACTATCCAATGTTTGGTGGCACTATCCAACTTTCGTTTGGATAGTCTATATTTCATTTTACTATCCAACCATTGGTGGGACTATCCAACTTTGATGGGACCATCCATCTTTCATTTGGATAATCCAGTTTTCTTATTACATTACAACCTTCAATTGGACGATCCAACCTTCTTTGTGAATATCCAACTTTAGTTTTGGATAATCCATATTTCATGTTACTATCCAATTTTTGTTGGGACTATCCAATGTTCGGTTGGATAATCCAGATTTGATTTTACTATCCAGCCTTTGGTGGGACTATCCAACTTTCGGTTATTTAATCTAGATTTCATGTTACTTTCCAACCTTCAATTGGACTATCCAACCTTCTTTGGGACTATCCAACTTAGATTTTGGATAATCCAGATTTCATTTTACTATCCAACCTTTGGTAGGACTATCCAACTTTCGGTTGTTTAATCCACATTTCATTTTATTATCCAGCCTTGGCGGAACTTTACAACTTTCGGTTGTTAAATTCACATTTCATTTTACTATGCAACCTTCGCTTGGAATATCCAACTTTGGTTTGGATAGTCCATAATTCATGTTACTATCCAACCTTTGTTGGGACTATCCAACTTTCGTTTTGGATAATCCATATTTCATTTTACTATCAAACCTTTGGTTGGACTATCCAACCTTCTTCGGGACTATCCAACCTTCGTTTTGGATAATCCAGATTTCATGTTACTATATAACCTTTGTTGGGACTATCCAGCTTTCGGTTGGATAATCCATATTTAAAGTTACTATCCAACCTTTGTTGGAACTATCCAACTTTCGGTTGATTAATCCAGATTTCATGTTACTTTCCAACCTTCAATTGGACTATCTAACTTTCAGATTTCATGTTAATATCCAACCTTTGCTTGGAAAGTCCATATTTCATTTTACTATCCAACCATTGGTGGGACTATCCAACTTTGGTGGGACCATCCATCTTTCATTTGGATAATCCAGTTTTCTTATTACATTACAACCTTCAATTGGACTATCCAACCTTCTTTGGGACTATCCAACTTTCGTTTTGGATAATCCAGATTTCATGTTACTATCCAACTTTTGTTGGGACTATCCAACTTTCGGTTTGATAATCCAGATTTCGTTTTACTATCCAGCCTTTGGTGGGACGATCCAACTTTCGGTTGTTTAATCTAGATTTCATGTTACTTTCCAACCTTCAATTGGACTATCCAACCTTCTTTGGGACTATCCAACTTAGATTTTGGATAATCCAGATTTCATGTTACTATCCAACCTTTTGGTTGGACTATCCAACTTTCGGTTGTTTAATCCACATTTCATTTTATTATCCAACCTTGGTGGAACTTTACAACTTTCGGTTGTTAAATCCACATTTAATTTTACTATGCAACCTTCGCTTGGAATATCCAACTGTGGTTTGGATAGTCCATATTTCATGTTACTATCCAACCTTTGTTGGGACTATCCAACTTTCCGTTGTTTAATCCACATTTCATTTTACTATCCAACCTTCAATTGGGATATCCAACTTTCGTTTGGATAATCCATATTTCATTTTACTATCTAACCTTTGGTTGGACTGTCCAACCTTCTTCGGGAATGTCCAACCTTCGTTTTGGATAATCCAGATTTCATGTTACTATCCAACCTTTGTTGGGACTATCCAGCTTTCGGTTGGATAATCCATATTTAAAGTTATTATCCAACCTTTGTTGGGACTATCCAACTTTCGGTTTGATAATCCAGATTTCGTTTTACTATCCAGCCTTTGGTGGGACCATCCATCTTTCGTTTGGATAATCCAGTTTTCTTATTACATTACAACCTTCAATTGGACTATCCAACCTTCTTTGGGACTATCCAACTTTCGTTTTGGATAATCCAGATTTCATGTTACTATCCAACTTTTGTTGGGACTATCCAATGTTCCGTTGGATAATCCATATTTCATGTTACTATCCAACCTTTGTTGGGACTATCCAACTTTCGGTTGTTTAATCCACATTTCATTTTATTATCCAACCTTGGCGGAACATTAGAACTTTCGGTTGTTAAATCCTCATTTAATTTTACTATGCAACCTTCGCTTGGAATATCCAGCTTTGGTTTGGATAGTCCATATTTCATGTTACTATCCAACCTTTGTTGGGACTATCCAGCTTTCGGTTGGATAATCCATATTTAAAGTTATTATCCAACCTTTGTTGGGACTATCCAACTTTCGGTTTGATAATCCAGATTTCGTTTTACTATCCAGCCTTTGGTGGGACCATCAATCTTTCGTTTGGATAATCCAGTTTTCTTATTACATTACAACCTTCAATTGGACTATCCAACCTTCTTTGGGACTATCCAACTTTCGTTTTGGATAATCCAGATTTCATGTTACTATCCAACTTTTGTTGGGACTATCCAATGTTCCGTTGGATAATCCATATTTCATGTTACTATCCAACCTTTGTTGGGACTATCCAACTTTCGGTTGTTTAATCCACATTTCATTTTATTATCCAACCTTGGCGGAACATTACAACTTTCGGTTGTTAAATCCACATTTAATTTTACTATGCAACCTTCGCTTGGAATATCCAGCTTTGGTTTGGATAGTCCATATTTCATGTTACTATCCAACCTTTGTTGGGACTATCCAACTTTCGGTTGTTTAATCCACATTTCATTTTACTATCCAACCTTCAATTGGGATATCCAACTTTCGTTTGGATAATCCATATTTCATTTTACTATCAAACCTTTGGTTGGATTGTCCAACCTTCTTCGGGAATGTCCAACCTTCGTTTTGGATAATCCAGATTTCATGTTACTATCCAACCTTTGTTTGGACTATCCAGCTTTCGGTTGGATAATCCATATTTAAAGTTATTATCCAACCTTTGTTGGGACGATCCAAATTACGTTTGTTTAATCCAGATTTCACTTTATTATCCAACTTTCGGGACTTTTGTTGGGACTATCCAACCTTTGGTGGGACTATCCAACTTTCGGTTGTTAAATCCACATTTCATTTTACTATCCAACCTTCGCTTGGAATATCCAACTTTCGTTTGGAAACTCCATATTTCATTTTACTATCCAACCATTGGTGGGACTATCCAACTTTGGTGGGACCATCCATCTTTCATTTGGATAATCCAGTTTTCTTATTACATTACAACCTTCAATTGGACGATCCAACCTTCTTTGGGACTATCCAGCTTTAGTTTTGGATAATCCAGATTTCATGTTACTATCCAATTTTTGTTGGGACTATCCAATGTTCGGTTGGATAATCCAGATTTCATTTTACTATCCAGCCTTTGGTGGGACTATCCAACTTTCGGTTATTTAATCTAGATTTCATGTTACTTTCCAACCTTCAATTGGACTATCCAACCTTCTTTGGGACTATCCAACTTTCGGTTGGATAATCCAGATTTAATTTTACTATCCAGTCCTTGGTGGGACTATCCAACTTTCGGTTGTTTAATCCACATTTCATTTTATTATCCAACCTTCAATTGGACTATCCAACTTTCGTTTTGGATAATCCAGATTTCATGTTAATATCCAACCTTTGCTTGGAATATTAAACTTTGTTTTGGATAGTCCATATTTCATTTTACTATCCAAACTTTGTTGGGACTATCGAACTTTCGTTTGGATAATCCAGATTTCAAGTTACTTTCCAACATTCAATTGGACTATCCAACCTTCTTCGGGACTATCCAACCTTCGTTTTGGATAATCCAAATTTCATGTTACTATCCAACCTTTGTTGGGACTATCCAGCTTTCGGTTGGATGATCCATATTTTATTTAACTATCCAACCTTTGGTGGGACTATCCAATTTTCGGTTGATTAATCCAGATTTAATTTTATTATCCAACCTTTGGTGGAACTATCCAACTTTCAGGTTGTTTAATCCACATTTCATTTTACTATCCAACCTTCGATTGGGATATCCAACTTAAGTTTGGATGGTCCAAATTTAATTTTACTATCCAACCTTTGGTGGGACTATGCAACTTTCCGTTGGATAGTCCATATTTCATTTTACTATCCAACCCTTGGTGGGACCATCTAACTTTCGTTTGGATAATCCAGTTTTCTTGTTACTTTCCAACCTTCAATTGGACTATCCAACCTTCTTTGGTACTATCCAACTTTCGTTTTGGATAATACAGATTTCATGTTACTATCCAACCTTTGTTGGGACTATCCAACTTTCGGTAGGATAATCCAGATTTCATTTTACTATCCAGCCTTTGGTGGGAGTATCCAACTTTCAGTTGTTTAATCCGGATTTCATTTTACTATCCAACCTTTGGTGGGACCATCCATCTTTCGTTTGGATAATCCAGTTTTCTTATTACTTTACAACCTTCAATTGGACTATCTAACCTTTGTTGGGACTCTCCAACTTTCGATTGTTTAATCTACATTTCGTTATCCTATCCAACCTTCAATTAGAATATCCAAATTTTGTTTGGATAGTCCATATTTCATTTCACTATCCAATGTTTGGTGGCACTATCCAACTTTCGTTTGGATAGTCTATATTTCATTTTACTATCCAACCTTTGGTGGGACCATCCAACTTCCATTTTACTATCCAGCTTTTGGTGGGACGATCCAAATTACGTTTGTTTAATCCACATTTCACTTTATTATCCAACTTTCGGGACTTTTGTTGGGACTATCCAACCTTTGGTGGGACTATCCAACTTTCGGTTGTTAAATCCACATTTCAATTTACCATCCAACCTTCGCTTGGAATATCCAACTTTCGTTTGGAAAGTCCATATTTCATTTTACTATCCAACCATTGGTGGGACTATCCAACTTTGGTGGGACCATCCATCTTTCATTTGGATAATCCAGTTTTCTTATTACATTACAACCTTCAATTGGACGATCCAACCTTCTTTGGGAATATCCAACTTTAGTTTTGGATAATCCATATTTCATGTTACTATCCAATTTTTGTTGGGACTATCCAATGTTCGGTTGGATAATCCAGATTTCATTTTACTATCCAGCCTTTGGTGGGACTATCCAACTTTCGGTTATTTAATCTAGATTTCATGTTACTTTCCAACCTTCAATTGGACTATCCAACCTTCTTTGGGACTATCCAACTTAGATTTTGGATAATCCAGATTTTTCCACATTTCATTTTATTATCCAACCTTGGTGGAACTTTACAACTTTCGGTTGTTAAATCCACATTTAATTTTACTATGCAACCTTCGCTTGGAATATCCAACTGTGGTTTGGATAGTCCATATTTCATGTTACTATCCAACCTTTCGGTTGTTTAATCCACATTTCATTTTACTATCCAACCTTCAATTGGGATATCCAACTTTCGTTTGGATAATCCATATTTCATTTTACTATCAAACCTTTGGTTGGACGGTCCAACCTTCTTCGGGAATGTCCAACCTTCGTTTTGGATAATCCAGATTTCATGTTACTATCCAACCTTTGTTGGGACTATCCAGCTTTCGGTTGGATAATCCATATTTAAAGTTATTATCCAACCTTTGTTGGGACTATCCAACTTTCGGTTTGATAATCCAGATTTCGTTTTACTATCCAGCCTTTGGTGGGACCATCAATCTTTCGTTTGGATAATCCAGTTTTCTTATTACATTACAACCTTCAATTGGACTATCCAACCTTCTTTGGGACTATCCAACGTTCGTTTTGGATAATCCAGATTTCATGTTACTATCCAACTTTTGTTGGGACTATCCAATGTTCCGTTGGATAATCCATATTTCATGTTACTATCCAACCTTTGTTGGGACTATCCAACTTTCGGTTGTTTAATCCACATTTCATTTTATTATCCAACCTTGGCGGAACATTACAACTTTCGGTTGTTAAATCCACATTTAATTTTACTATGCAACCTTCGCTTGGAATATCCAGCTTTGGTTTGGATAGTCCATATTTCATGTTACTATCCAACCTTTGTTGGGACTATCCAACTTTCGGTTGTTTAATCCACATTTCATTTTACTATCCAACCTTCAATTGGGATATCCAACTTTCGTTTGGATAATCCATATTTCATTTTATTATCAAACCTTTGGTTGGATTGTCCAACCTTCTTCGGGAATGTCCAACCTTCGTTTTGGATAATCCAGATTTCATGTTACTATCCAACCTTTGTTTGGACTATCCAGCTTTCGGTTGGATAATCCATATTTAAAGTTATTTTCCAACCTTTGTTGGGACTATCTAACTTTCGGTAGTTAAATCCAGATTTCATGTTACTTTCCAACCTTCAATTGGACTATCTAACCTTTGTTGGGACTATCCAACTTTCGGTTGTTTAATCCAGATTTCATGTTACTTTCCAACCTTCAATTGGACTATCTAACTTTCAGATTTCATGTTAATATCCAACCTTTGCTTGGAAAGTCCATATTTCATTTTACTAGCCAACCATTGGTGGGACTATCCAACTTTGGTGGGACCATCCATCTTTCGTTTGGATAATCCAGTTTTCTTATTACATAACAACCTTCAATTGGACTATCCAACCGTCTTTGGGACTATCCAACTTTCGTTTTGGAAAATCCAGATTTCATGTTACTATCCAACTTTTGTTGGGACTATCCAATGTTCGGTTGGATAATCCATATTTCATGTTACTATCCAACCTTTGTTGGGACTATCCAACTTTCGGTTTGATAATCCAGATTTCGTTTTACTATCCAGCCTTTGGTGGGACCATCCATCTTTCGTTTGGATAATCCAGTTTTCTTATTACATTACAACCTTCAATTGGACTATCCAACCTTCTTTGGGACTATCCAACTTTCGTTTTGGATAATCCAGATTTCATGTTACTATCCAACTTTTGTTGGGACTATCCAACTTTCGGTTCTTTAATCTAGATTTCATGTTACTTTCCAACCTTCAATTGGACTATCCAACCTTCTTTGGGACTATCCATCTTAGATTTTGGATAATCCAGATTTCATGTTACTATCCAACCTTTTGGTTTGACTATCCAACTTTCGGTTGTTTAATCCACATTTCATTTTATTATCCAACCTTGGCGGAACTTTACAACTTTCGGTTGTTAAATCCACATTTAATTTTACTATGCAACCTTCGCTTGGAATATCCAACTTTGGTTTGGAAATTCCATATTTCATGTTACTATCCAACCTTTGTTGGGACTATCCAACTTTCGGTTGTTTAATCCACATTTCATTTTACTGTCCAACCTTCAATTGGGATATCCAACTTTCGTTTGGATAATCCATATTTCATTTTACTATCAAACCTTTGGTTGGACTGTCCAACCTTCTTCGGGACTGTCCAACCTTCGTTTTGGATGATCCAGATTTCATGTTACTATCCAACCTTTGTTGGGACTATCCAGCTTTCGGTTGGATAATCCATATTTAAAGTTATTATCCAACCTTTGTTGGGACTATCCAACTTTCGGTAGTTAAATCAAGATTTCATGTTACTTTCCAACCTTCAATTGGACTATCTAACTTTCGTTTTGGATAATCCAGATTTCATGTTAATATCCAACCTTTGCTTGGAAAGTCCATATTTCATTTTACTATCCAACCATTGGTGGGATTATCCAACTTTGGTGGGACCATCCATCTTTCGTTTGGATAATCCAGTTTTCTTATTACACTACAACCTTCAATTGGACTATCCAACCTTCTTCGGGACTGTCCAACCTTCGTTTTGGATAATCCAGATTTCATGTTACTATCCAACCTTTGTTGGGACTATCCAGCTTTCGGTTGGATAATCCATATTTTAAGTTATTATCCAACCTTTGTTGGGACTATCCAACTTACGGTAGTTAAATCCAGATTTCATGTTACTTTCTAACCTTCAATTGGACTATTTAACTTTCGTTTTAGATAATCCAGATTTCATGTTACTATCCAACTTTTGTTGGGACTATCCAACTTTTGTTGGGACTATCCAATGTTCGGTTGGATAATCCATACTTCATGTTACTATCCAACCGTTGTTGGGACTATCCAACTTTCGGTTTGATAATCCAGATTTCATGTTACTATCCAACCTTTGGTTGGACTATCCAACTTCCGGTTGTTTAATCCACATTTCATTTTATTATCCAACCTTGGCGGAACTTAATAACTTTCGGTTGTTAAATCCACATTTCATTTTACTATGCAACCTTCGCTTGGAATATCCAACTTTGGTTTGGATAGTCCATATTTCATGTTACTCTCCAACCTTTGTTGGGACTATCCAACTTTCGGTTGTTTAATCCACATTTCATTTTACTATCCAACCTTCAATTGGGATATCCAACTTTCGTTTTGGATAATCCATATTTCATTTTACTGTCAAACCTTTGGTTGGACTATCCAACGTTCTTCGGGACTATCCAACCTTCGTTTTGGATAATCCAGATTTCATGTTACTATCGAACCTTTGTTGGGACTATCCAGCTTTCGGTTGGATAATCCATATTTAAAGTTACTATCCAACCTTTGTTGGGACTATCCAACTTTCGGTTGATTAATCCAGATTTCATGTTACTTTCCAACCTTCAATTGGACTATCTAACATTCGTTTTGGATAATCCAGATTTCATGTTAATATCCAAACTTTGCTTGGAAAGTCCATATTTCATTTTACTATCCAACCATTGGTGGGACTATCCAACTTTGGTGGGACCATCCATCTTTCGTTTGGATAATCCAGTTTTCTTATTACATTACAACCTTCAATTGGACTATCCAACCTTCTTTGGGACTATCCAACTTTCGTTTTGGATAATCCAGATTTCATGTTACTTTCCAACCTTCAATTGGACTATCTAACTTTCAGATTTCATGTTAATATCCAACCTTTGTTTGGATAATCCATATTTCATTTTACTATCAAACCTTTGGTTGGACTGTCCAACCTTCTTCGGGACTGTCCAACCTTCGTTTTGGATGATCCAGATTTCATGTTACTATCCAACCTTTGTTGGGACTATCCAGCTTTCGGTTGGATAATCCATATTTAAAGTTATTATCCAACCTTTGTTGGGACTATCCAACTTTCGGTAGTTAAATCAAGATTTCATGTTACTTTCCAACCTTCAATTGGACTATCTAACTTTCGTTTTGGATAATCCAGATTTCATGTTAATATCCAACCTTTGCTTGGAAAGTCCATATTTCATTTTACTATCCAACCATTGGTGGGATTATCCAACTTTGGTGGGACCATCCATCTTTCGTTTGGATAATCCAGTTTTCTTATTACATTACAACCTTCAATTGGACTATCCAACCTTCTTCGGGACTGTCCAACCTTCGTTTTGGATAATCCAGATTTCATGTTACTATCCAACCTTTGTTGGGACTATCCAGCTTTCGGTTGGATAATCCATATTTAAAGTTATTATCCAACCTTTGTTGGGACTATCCAATTTACGGTAGTTAAATCCAGATTTCATGTTACTTTCTAACCTTCAATTGGACTATTTAACTTTCGTTTTGGATAATCCAGATTTCATGTTACTATCCAACTTTTGTTGGGACTATCCAATGTTCGGTTGGATAATCCATATTTCATGTTACTATCCAACCGTTGTTGGGACTATCCAACTTTCGGTTTGATAATCCAGATTTCATGTTACTATCCAACCTTTGGTTGGACTATCCAACTTTCGGTTGTTTAATCCACATTTCATTTTATTATCCAACCTTGGCGGAACTTTACAACTTTCGGTTGTTAAATCCACATTTCATTTTACTATGCAACCTTCGCTTGGAATATCCAACTTTGGTTTGGATAGTCCATATTTCATGTTACTCTCCAACCTTTGTTGGGACTATCCAACTTTCGGTTGTTTAATCCACATTTCATTTTACTATCCAACCTTCAATTGGGATATCCAACTTTCGTTTGGATAATCCATATTTCATTTTACTATCAAACCTTTGGTTGGATTGTCCAACCTTCTTCGGGAATGTCCAACCTTCGTTTTGGATAATCCAGATTTCATGTTACTATCCAACCTTTGTTTGGACTATCCAGCTTTCGGTTGGATAATCCATATTTAAAGTTATTATCCAACCTTTGTTGGGACGATCCAAATTACGTTTGTTTAATCCAGATTTCACTTTATTATCCAACTTTCGGGACTTTTGTTGGGACTATCCAACCTTTGGTGGGACTATCCAACTTTCGGTTGTTAAATCCACATTTCATTTTACTATCCAACCTTCGCTTGGAATATCCAACTTTCGTTTGGAAACTCCATATTTCATTTTACTATCCAACCATTGGTGGGACTATCCAACTTTGGTGGGACCATCCATCTTTCATTTGGATAATCCAGTTTTCTTATTACATTACAACCTTCAATTGGACGATCCAACCTTCTTTGGGACTATCCAGCTTTAGTTTTGGATAATCCAGATTTCATGTTACTATCCAATTTTTGTTGGGACTATCCAATGTTCGGTTGGATAATCCAGATTTCATTTTACTATCCAGCCTTTGGTGGGACTATCCAACTTTCGGTTATTTAATCTAGATTTCATGTTACTTTCCAACCTTCAATTGGACTATCCAACCTTCTTTGGGACTATCCAACTTTCGGTTGGATAATCCAGATTTAATTTTACTATCCAGTCCTTGGTGGGACTATCCAACTTTCGGTTGTTTAATCCACATTTCATTTTATTATCCAACCTTCAATTGGACTATCCAACTTTCGTTTTGGATAATCCAGATTTCATGTTAATATCCAACCTTTGCTTGGAATATTAAACTTTGTTTTGGATAGTCCATATTTCATTTTACTATCCAAACTTTGTTGGGACTATCGAACTTTCGTTTGGATAATCCAGATTTCAAGTTACTTTCCAACATTCAATTGGACTATCCAACCTTCTTCGGGACTATCCAACCTTCGTTTTGGATAATCCAAATTTCATGTTACTATCCAACCTTTGTTGGGACTATCCAGCTTTCGGTTGGATGATCCATATTTTATTTAACTATCCAACCTTTGGTGGGACTATCCAATTTTCGGTTGATTAATCCAGATTTAATTTTATTATCCAACCTTTGGTGGAACTATCCAACTTTCAGGTTGTTTAATCCACATTTCATTTTACTATCCAACCTTCGATTGGGATATCCAACTTAAGTTTGGATGGTCCAAATTTAATTTTACTATCCAACCTTTGGTGGGACTATGCAACTTTCCGTTGGATAGTCCATATTTCATTTTACTATCCAACCCTTGGTGGGACCATCTAACTTTCGTTTGGATAATCCAGTTTTCTTGTTACTTTCCAACCTTCAATTGGACTATCCAACCTTCTTTGGTACTATCCAACTTTCGTTTTGGATAATACAGATTTCATGTTACTATCCAACCTTTGTTGGGACTATCCAACTTTCGGTAGGATAATCCAGATTTCATTTTACTATCCAGCCTTTGGTGGGAGTATCCAACTTTCAGTTGTTTAATCCGGATTTCATTTTACTATCCAACCTTTGGTGGGACCATCCATCTTTCGTTTGGATAATCCAGTTTTCTTATTACTTTACAACCTTCAATTGGACTATCTAACCTTTGTTGGGACTCTCCAACTTTCGATTGTTTAATCTACATTTCGTTATCCTATCCAACCTTCAATTAGAATATCCAAATTTTGTTTGGATAGTCCATATTTCATTTCACTATCCAATGTTTGGTGGCACTATCCAACTTTCGTTTGGATAGTCTATATTTCATTTTACTATCCAACCTTTGGTGGGACCATCCAACTTCCATTTTACTATCCAGCTTTTGGTGGGACGATCCAAATTACGTTTGTTTAATCCACATTTCACTTTATTATCCAACTTTCGGGACTTTTGTTGGGACTATCCAACCTTTGGTGGGACTATCCAACTTTCGGTTGTTAAATCCACATTTCAATTTACCATCCAACCTTCGCTTGGAATATCCAACTTTCGTTTGGAAAGTCCATATTTCATTTTACTATCCAACCATTGGTGGGACTATCCAACTTTGGTGGGACCATCCATCTTTCATTTGGATAATCCAGTTTTCTTATTACATTACAACCTTCAATTGGACGATCCAACCTTCTTTGGGAATATCCAACTTTAGTTTTGGATAATCCATATTTCATGTTACTATCCAATTTTTGTTGGGACTATCCAATGTTCGGTTGGATAATCCAGATTTCATTTTACTATCCAGCCTTTGGTGGGACTATCCAACTTTCGGTTATTTAATCTAGATTTCATGTTACTTTCCAACCTTCAATTGGACTATCCAACCTTCTTTGGGACTATCCAACTTAGATTTTGGATAATCCAGATTTTTCCACATTTCATTTTATTATCCAACCTTGGTGGAACTTTACAACTTTCGGTTGTTAAATCCACATTTAATTTTACTATGCAACCTTCGCTTGGAATATCCAACTGTGGTTTGGATAGTCCATATTTCATGTTACTATCCAACCTTTCGGTTGTTTAATCCACATTTCATTTTACTATCCAACCTTCAATTGGGATATCCAACTTTCGTTTGGATAATCCATATTTCATTTTACTATCAAACCTTTGGTTGGACGGTCCAACCTTCTTCGGGAATGTCCAACCTTCGTTTTGGATAATCCAGATTTCATGTTACTATCCAACCTTTGTTGGGACTATCCAGCTTTCGGTTGAATAATCCATATTTAAAGTTATTATCCAACCTTTGTTGGGACTATCCAACTTTCGGTTTGATAATCCAGATTTCGTTTTACTATCCAGCCTTTGGTGGGACCATCAATCTTTCGTTTGGATAATCCAGTTTTCTTATTACATTACAACCTTCAATTGGACTATCCAACCTTCTTTGGGACTATCCAACTTTCGTTTTGGATAATCCAGATTTCATGTTACTATCCAACTTTTGTTGGGACTATCCAATGTTCCGTTGGATAATCCATATTTCATGTTACTATCCAACCTTTGTTGGGACTATCCAACTTTCGGTTGTTTAATCCACATTTCATTTTATTATCCAACCTTGGCGGAACATTACAACTTTCGGTTGTTAAATCCACATTTAATTTTACTATGCAACCTTCGCTTGGAATATCCAGCTTTGGTTTGGATAGTCCATATTTCATGTTACTATCCAACCTTTGTTGGGACTATCCAACTTTCGGTTGTTTAATCCACATTTCATTTTACTATCCAACCTTCAATTGGGATATCCAACTTTCGTTTGGATAATCCATATTTCATTTTATTATCAAACCTTTGGTTGGATTGTCCAACCTTCTTCGGGAATGTCCAACCTTCGTTTTGGATAATCCAGATTTCATGTTACTATCCAACCTTTGTTTGGACTATCCAGCTTTCGGTTGGATAATCCATATTTAAAGTTATTTTCCAACCTTTGTTGGGACTATCTAACTTTCGGTAGTTAAATCCAGATTTCATGTTACTTTCCAACCTTCAATTGGACTATCTAACCTTTGTTGGGACTATCCAACTTTCGGTTGTTTAATCCAGATTTCATGTTACTTTCCAACCTTCAATTGGACTATCTAACTTTCAGATTTCATGTTAATATCCAACCTTTGCTTGGAAAGTCCATATTTCATTTTACTAGCCAACCATTGGTGGGACTATCCAACTTTGGTGGGACCATCCATCTTTCGTTTGGATAATCCAGTTTTCTTATTACATAACAACCTTCAATTGGACTATCCAACCGTCTTTGGGACTATCCAACTTTCGTTTTGGAAAATCCAGATTTCATGTTACTATCCAACTTTTGTTGGGACTATCCAATGTTCGGTTGGATAATCCATATTTCATGTTACTATCCAACCTTTGTTGGGACTATCCAACTTTCGGTTTGATAATCCAGATTTCGTTTTACTATCCAGCCTTTGGTGGGACCATCCATCTTTCGTTTGGATAATCCAGTTTTCTTATTACATTACAACCTTCAATTGGACTATCAAACCTTCTTTGGGACTATCCAACTTTCGTTTTGGATAATCCAGATTTCATGTTACTATCCAACTTTTGTTGGGACTATCCAACTTTCGGTTCTTTAATCTAGATTTCATGTTACTTTCCAACCTTCAATTGGACTATCCAACCTTCTTTGGGACTATCCATCTTAGATTTTGGATAATCCAGATTTCATGTTACTATCCAACCTTTTGGTTTGACTATCCAATTTTTGGTTGTTTAATCCACATTTCATTTTATTATCCAACCTTGGCGGAACTTTACAACTTTCGGTTGTTAAATCCACATTTAATTTTACTATGCAACCTTCGCTTGGAATATCCAACTTTGGTTTGGAAATTCCATATTTCATGTTACTATCCAACCTTTGTTGGGACTATCCAACTTTCGGTTGTTTAATCCACATTTCATTTTACTGTCCAACCTTCAATTGGGATATCCAACTTTCGTTTGGATAATCCATATTTCATTTTACTATCAAACCTTTGGTTGGACTGTCCAACCTTCTTCGGGACTGTCCAACCTTCGTTTTGGATGATCCAGATTTCATGTTACTATCCAACCTTTGTTGGGACTATCCAGCTTTCGGTTGGATAATCCATATTTAAAGTTATTATCCAACCTTTGTTGGGACTATCCAACTTTCGGTTGTTTAATCCAGATTTCATGTTACTTTCCAACCTTCAATTGGACTATCTAACTTTCAGATTTCATGTTAATATCCAACCTTTGCTTGGAAAGTCCATATTTCATTTTACTAGCCAACCATTGGTGGGACTATCCAACTTTGGTGGGACCATCCATCTTTCGTTTGGATAATCCAGTTTTCTTATTACATAACAACCTTCAATTGGACTATCCAACCGTCTTTGGGACTATCCAACTTTCGTTTTGGAAAATCCAGATTTCATGTTACTATCCAACTTTTGTTGGGACTATCCAATGTTCGGTTGGATAATCCATATTTCATGTTACTATCCAACCTTTGTTGGGACTATCCAACTTTCGGTTTGATAATCCAGATTTCGTTTTACTATCCAGCCTTTGGTGGGACCATCCATCTTTCGTTTGGATAATCCAGTTTTCTTATTACATTACAACCTTCAATTGGACTATCCAACCTTCTTTGGGACTATCCAACTTTCGTTTTGGATAATCCAGATTTCATGTTACTATCCAACTTTTGTTGGGACTATCCAACTTTCGGTTCTTTAATCTAGATTTCATGTTACTTTCCAACCTTCAATTGGACTATCCAACCTTCTTTGGGACTATCCATCTTAGATTTTGGATAATCCAGATTTCATGTTACTATCCAACCTTTTGGTTTGACTATCCAATTTTTGGTTGTTTAATCCACATTTCATTTTATTATCCAACCTTGGCGGAACTTTACAACTTTCGGTTGTTAAATCCACATTTAATTTTACTATGCAACCTTCGCTTGGAATATCCAACTTTGGTTTGGAAATTCCATATTTCATGTTACTATCCAACCTTTGTTGGGACTATCCAACTTTCGGTTGTTTAATCCACATTTCATTTTACTGTCCAACCTTCAATTGGGATATCCAACTTTCGTTTGGATAATCCATATTTCATTTTACTATCAAACCTTTGGTTGGACTGTCCAACCTTCTTCGGGACTGTCCAACCTTCGTTTTGGATGATCCAGATTTCATGTTACTATCCAACCTTTGTTGGGACTATCCAGCTTTCGGTTGGATAATCCATATTTAAAGTTATTATCCAACCTTTGTTGGGACTATCCAACTTTCGGTAGTTAAATCAAGATTTCATGTTACTTTCCAACCTTCAATTGGACTATCTAACTTTCGTTTTGGATAATCCAGATTTCATGTTAATATCCAACCTTTGCTTGGAAAGTCCATATTTCATTTTACTATCCAACCATTGGTGGGATTATCCAACTTTGGTGGGACCATCCATCTTTCGTTTGGATAATCCAGTTTTCTTATTACACTACAACCTTCAATTGGACTATCCAACCTTCTTCGGGACTGTCCAACCTTCGTTTTGGATAATCCAGATTTCATGTTACTATCCAACCTTTGTTGGGACTATCCAGCTTTCGGTTGGATAATCCATATTTTAAGTTATTATCCAACCTTTGTTGGGACTATCCAACTTACGGTAGTTAAATCCAGATTTCATGTTACTTTCTAACCTTCAATTGGACTATTTAACTTTCGTTTTAGATAATCCAGATTTCATGTTACTATCCAACTTTTGTTGGGACTATCCAATGTTCGGTTGGATAATCCATACTTCATGTTACTATCCAACCGTTGTTGGGACTATCCAACTTTCGGTTTGATAATCCAGATTTCATGTTACTATCCAACCTTTGGTTGGACTATCCAACTTCCGGTTGTTTAATCCACATTTCATTTTATTATCCAACCTTGGCGGAACTTAATAACTTTCGGTTGTTAAATCCACATTTCATTTTACTATGCAACCTTCGCTTGGAATATCCAACTTTGGTTTGGATAGTCCATATTTCATGTTACTCTCCAACCTTTGTTGGGACTATCCAACTTTCGGTTGTTTAATCCACATTTCATTTTACTATCCAACCTTCAATTGGGATATCCAACTTTCGTTTTGGATAATCCATATTTCATTTTACTGTCAAACCTTTGGTTGGACTATCCAACGTTCTTCGGGACTATCCAACCTTCGTTTTGGATAATCCAGATTTCATGTTACTATCGAACCTTTGTTGGGACTATCCAGCTTTCGGTTGGATAATCCATATTTAAAGTTACTATCCAACCTTTGTTGGGACTATCCAACTTTCGGTTGATTAATCCAGATTTCATGTTACTTTCCAACCTTCAATTGGACTATCTAACATTCGTTTTGGATAATCCAGATTTCATGTTAATATCCAAACTTTGCTTGGAAAGTCCATATTTCATTTTACTATCCAACCATTGGTGGGACTATCCAACTTTGGTGGGACCATCCATCTTTCGTTTGGATAATCCAGTTTTCTTATTACATTACAACCTTCAATTGGACTATCCAACCTTCTTTGGGACTATCCAACTTTCGTTTTGGATAATCCAGATTTCATGTTACTTTCCAACCTTCAATTGGACTATCTAACTTTCAGATTTCATGTTAATATCCAACCTTTTTTGGATAATCCATATTTCATTTTACTATCAAACCTTTGGTTGGACTGTCCAACCTTCTTCGGGACTGTCCAACCTTCGTTTTGGATGATCCAGATTTCATGTTACTATCCAACCTTTGTTGGGACTATCCAGCTTTCGGTTGGATAATCCATATTTAAAGTTATTATCCAACCTTTGTTGGGACTATCCAACTTTCGGTAGTTAAATCAAGATTTCATGTTACTTTCCAACCTTCAATTGGACTATCTAACTTTCGTTTTGGATAATCCAGATTTCATGTTAATATCCAACCTTTGCTTGGAAAGTCCATATTTCATTTTACTATCCAACCATTGGTGGGATTATCCAACTTTGGTGGGACCATCCATCTTTCGTTTGGATAATCCAGTTTTCTTATTACATTACAACCTTCAATTGGACTATCCAACCTTCTTCGGGACTGTCCAACCTTCGTTTTGGATAATCCAGATTTCATGTTACTATCCAACCTTTGTTGGGACTATCCAGCTTTCGGTTGGATAATCCATATTTAAAGTTATTATCCAACCTTTGTTGGGACTATCCAATTTACGGTAGTTAAATCCAGATTTCATGTTACTTTCTAACCTTCAATTGGACTATTTAACTTTCGTTTTGGATAATCCAGATTTCATGTTACTATCCAACTTTTGTTGGGACTATCCAATGTTCGGTTGGATAATCCATATTTCATGTTACTATCCAACCGTTGTTGGGACTATCCAACTTTCGGTTTGATAATCCAGATTTCATGTTACTATCCAACCTTTGGTTGGACTATCCAACTTTCGGTTGTTTAATCCACATTTCATTTTATTATCCAACCTTGGCGGAACTTAATAACTTTCGGTTGTTAAATCCACATTTCATTTTACTATGCAACCTTCGCTTGGAATATCCAACTTTGGTTTGGATAGTCCATATTTCATGTTACTCTCCAACCTTTGTTGGGACTATCCAACTTTCGGTTGTTTAATCCACATTTTATTTTACTATGCAACCTTCGCTTGGAATATCCAACTTTCGTTTTGGATAATCCATATTTCATTTTACTGTCAAACCTTTGGTTGGACTATCCAACGTTCTTCGGGACTATCCAACCTTCGTTTTGGATAATCCAGATTTCATGTTACTATCGAACCTTTGTTGGGACTATCCAGCTTTCGGTTGGATAATCCATATTTAAAGTTACTATCCAACCTTTGTTGGGACTATCCAACTTTCGGTTGATTAATCCAGATTTCATGTTACTTTCCAACCTTCAATTGGACTATCTAACATTCGTTTTGGATAATCCAGATTTCATGTTAATATCCAAACTTTGCTTGGAAAGTCCATATTTCATTTTACTATCCAACCATTGGTGGGACTATCCAACTTTGGTGGGACCATCCATCTTTCGTTTGGATAATCCAGTTTTCTTATTACATTACAACCTTCAATTGGACTATCCAACCTTCTTTGGGACTATCCAACTTTCGTTTTGGATAATCCAGATTTCATGTTACTTTCCAACCTTCAATTGGACTATCTAACTTTCAGATTTCATGTTAATATCCAACCTTTGTTTGGATAATCCATATTTCATTTTACTATCAAACCTTTGGTTGGACTGTCCAACCTTCTTCGGGACTGTCCAACCTTCGTTTTGGATGATCCAGATTTCATGTTACTATCCAACCTTTGTTGGGACTATCCAGCTTTCGGTTGGATAATCCATATTTAAAGTTATTATCCAACCTTTGTTTGGACTATCCAACTTTCGGTAGTTAAATCAAGATTTCATGTTACTTTCCAACCTTCAATTGGACTATCTAACTTTCGTTTTGGATAATCCAGATTTCATGTTAATATCCAACCTTTGCTTGGAAAGTCCATATTTCATTTTACTATCCAACCATTGGTGGGATTATCCAACTTTGGTGGGACCATCCATCTTTCGTTTGGATAATCCAGTTTTCTTATTACATTACAACCTTCAATTGGACTATCCAACCTTCTTCGGGACTGTCCAACCTTCGTTTTGGATAATCCAGATTTCATGTTACTATCCAACCTTTGTTGGGACTATCCAGCTTTCGGTTGGATAATCCATATTTAAAGTTATTATCCAACTTTTGTTGGGACTATCCAATTTACGGTAGTTAAATCCAGATTTCATGTTACTTTCTAACCTTCAATTGGACTATTTAACTTTCGTTTTGGATAATCCAGATTTCATGTTACTATCCAACTTTTGTTGGGACTATCCAATGTTCGGTTGGATAATCCATATTTCATGTTACTATCCAACCGTTGTTGGGACTATCCAACTTTCGGTTTATAATCCAGATTTCATGTTACTATCCAACCTTTGGTTGGACTATCCAACTTTCGGTTGTTTAATCCACATTTCATTTTATTATCCAACCTTGGCGGAACTTTACAACTTTCGGTTGTTAAATCCACATTTCATTTTACTATGCAACCTTCGCTTGGAATATCCAACTTTGGTTTGGATAGTCCATATTTCATGTTACTCTACAACCTTTGTTGGGACTATCCAACTTTCGGTTGTTTAATCCACATTTCATTTTACTATCCAACCTTCAATTGGGATATCCAACTTTCGTTTTGGATAATCCATATTTCATTTTACTGTCAAACCTTTGGTTGGACTATCCAACGTTCTTCGGGACTATCCAACCTTCGTTTTGGATAATCCAGATTTCATGTTACTATCGAACCTTTGTTGGGACTATCCAGCTTTCGGTTGGATAATCCATATTTAAAGTTACTATCCAACCTTTGTTGGGACTATCCAACTTTCGGTTGATTAATCCAGATTTCATGTTACTTTCCAACCTTCAATTGGACTATCTAACATTCGTTTTGGATAATCCAGATTTCATGTTAATATCCAAACTTTGCTTGGAAAGTCCATATTTCATTTTACTATCCAACCATTGGTGGGACTATCCAACTTTGGTGGGACCATCCATCTTTCGTTTGGATAATCCAGTTTTCTTATTACATTACAACCTTCAATTGGACTATCCAACCTTCTTTGGGACTATCCAACTTTCGTTTTGGATAATCCAGATTTCATGTTACTATCCAACCTTTGTTGGGACTATCCAGCTTTCGGTTGGATAATCCATATTTAAAGTTATTATCCAACCTTTGTTGGGACTATCCAACTTTCGGTAGTTAAATCAAGATTTCATGTTACTTTCCAACCTTCAATTGGACTATCTAACTTTCGTTTTGGATAATCCAGATTTCATGTTAATATCCAACCTTTGCTTGGAAAGTCCATATTTCATTTTACTATCCAACCATTGGTGGGATTATCCAACTTTGGTGGGACCATCCATCTTTCGTTTGGATAATCCAGTTTTCTTATTACATTACAACCTTCAATTGGACTATCCAACCTTCTTCGGGACTGTCCAACCTTCGTTTTGGATAATCCAGATTTCATGTTACTATCCAACCTTTGTTGGGACTATCCAGCTTTCGGTTGGATAATCCATATTTAAAGTTATTATCCAACTTTTGTTGGGACTATCCAATTTACGGTAGTTAAATCCAGATTTCATGTTACTTTCTAACCTTCAATTGGACTATTTAACTTTCGTTTTGGATAATCCAGATTTCATGTTACTATCCAACTTTTGTTGGGACTATCCAATGTTCGGTTGGATAATCCATATTTCATGTTACTATCCAACCGTTGTTGGGACTATCCAACTTTCGGTTTATAATCCAGATTTCATGTTACTATCCAACCTTTGGTTGGACTATCCAACTTTCGGTTGTTTAATCCACATTTCATTTTATTATCCAACCTTGGCGGAACTTTACAACTTTCGGTTGTTAAATCCACATTTCATTTTACTATGCAACCTTCGCTTGGAATATCCAACTTTGGTTTGGATAGTCCATATTTCATGTTACTCTACAACCTTTGTTGGGACTATCCAACTTTCGGTTGTTTAATCCACATTTCATTTTACTATCCAACCTTCAATTGGGATATCCAACTTTCGTTTTGGATAATCCATATTTCATTTTACTGTCAAACCTTTGGTTGGACTATCCAACGTTCTTCGGGACTATCCAACCTTCGTTTTGGATAATCCAGATTTCATGTTACTATCGAACCTTTGTTGGGACTATCCAGCTTTCGGTTGGATAATCCATATTTAAAGTTACTATCCAACCTTTGTTGGGACTATCCAACTTTCGGTTGATTAATCCAGATTTCATGTTACTTTCCAACCTTCAATTGGACTATCTAACATTCGTTTTGGATAATCCAGATTTCATGTTAATATCCAAACTTTGCTTGGAAAGTCCATATTTCATTTTACTATCCAACCATTGGTGGGACTATCCAACTTTGGTGGGACCATCCATCTTTCGTTTGGATAATCCAGTTTTCTTATTACATTACAACCTTCAATTGGACTATCCAACCTTCTTTGGGACTATCCAACTTTCGTTTTGGATAATCCAGATTTCATGTTACTATCCAACTTTTGTTGGGACTATCCAATGTTCGGTTGGATAATCCATATTTGAATGTTACTATCCAACCTTTGTTGGGACTATCCAACTTTCGGTTTGATAATCCAGATTTCGTTTTACTGTCCAGCCTTTGGTGGGACTATCCAACTTTCGGTTGTTTAATCGAGATTTCATTTTACTTTCCAACCTTCAATTGGACTATCCAACCTTTGTTGGGACTATCCAACTTTCGGTTGTTTAATCCAGATTTCATGTTACTTTCCAACCTTCAATTGGACTATCTAACTTTCAGATTTCATGTTAATATCCAACCTTTGCTTGGAAAGTCCATATTTCATTTCACTATCCAACCATTGGTGGGACTATCCAACTTTGGTGGGACCATCCATCTTTCGTTTGGATAATCCAGTTTTCTTATTACATTACAACCTTCAATTGGACTATCCAACCTTCTTCGGGACTGTCCAACCTTCGTTTTGGATAATCCAGATTTCATGTTACTATCCAACTTTTGTTGGGACTATCCAATGTTTGGTTGGATAATCCATATTACATGTTACTATCCAACCTTTGTTGGGACTATCCAACTTTTGGTTTGATAATCCAGATTTCATGTTACTATCCAACCTTTGGTTGGACTATCCAACTTTCGGTTGTTTAATTTAGATTTCATGTTACTTTCCAACCTTCAATTGGACTATCCAACCTTCTTTGGAACTATCCAACTTAGATTTTGGATAATCCAGTTTTCATGTTACTATCCAACCTTTGGTTGGACTATCCAACTTTCGGTTGTTTAATCCACATTTCATTTTATTATCCAACCTTGGCGGAACTTTACAACTTTCGGTTGTTACATCCACATTTCATTTTACTATGCAACCTTCGCTTGGAATATCCAACTTTGGTTTGGATAGTCCATATTTCATTTTACTATCCAACCTTTGTTGGGACTATCCAACTTTCAGTTGTTTAATCCACATTTCATTTTACTATCCAACCTTCAATTGGGATATCCAACTTTCGTTTTGGATAATCCATATTTCATTTTACTATCAAACCTTTGGTTGGACTATCCAACCTTCTTCGGGACTATCCAACCTTCGTTTTGGATAATCCAGATTTAATGTTACTATCGAACCTTTGTTGGGACTATCCAGCTTTCGGTTGGATAATCCATATTTAAAGTTACTATCCAACCTTTGTTGGGACTATCCAACTTTCGGTTGATTAATCCAGATTTCATGTTACTTTCCAACCTTCAATTGGACTATCTAACATTCGTTTTGGATAATCCAGATTTCATGTTAATATCCAAACTTTGCTTGGAAAGTCCATATTTCATTTTACTATCCAACCATTGGTGGGACTATCCAACTTTGGTGGGACCATCCATCTTTCGTTTGGATAATCCAGTTTTCTTATTACATTACAACCTTCAATTGGACTATCCAACCTTCTTTGGGACTATCCAACTTTCGTTTTGGATAATCCAGATTTCATGTTACTATCCAACTTTTGTTGGGACTATCCAATGTTCGGTTGGATAATCCATATTTCATGTTACTATCCAACCTTTGTTGGGACTATCCAACTTTCGGTTTGATAATCCAGATTTCGTTTTACTATCCAGCCTTTGGTGGGACTATCCAACTTTCGGTTGTTTAATCTAGATTTCATGTTACTTTCCAACCTTCAATTGGACTATCTAACTTTCAGATTTCATGTTAATATCCAACCTTTGCTTGGAAAGTCCATATTTCATTTAACTATCCAACCATTGGTGGGACTATCCAACTTTGGTGGGACCATCCATCTTTCGTTTGGATAATCCAGTTTTCTTATTACATAACAACCTTCAATTGGACTGTCCAACCGTCTTTGGGACTATCCAACTTTCGTTTTGGATAATCCAGATTTCATGTTACTATCCAACTTTTGTTGGGACTATCCAATGTTCGGTTGGATAATCCATATTTCATGTTACTATCCAACCTTTGTTGGGACTATCCAACTTTCGGTTTGATAATCCAGATTTCGTTTTACTATCCAGCCTTTGGTGGGACTATCCAACTTTCGGTTGTTTAATCTAGATTTCATGTTACTTTCCAACCTTCAATTGGACTATCCAACCTTCTTTGGGACTATCCAACTTAGATTTTGGATAATCCATATTTCATTTAACTATCCAACAATTGGTGGGACTATCCAACTTTGGTGGGACCATCCATCTTTTGTTTGGATAATCCAGTTTTCTTATTACATAACAACCTTCAATTGGACTGTCCAACCGTCTTTGGGACTATCCAACTTTCGTTTTGGATAATCCAGATTTCATGTTACTATCCAACTTTTGTTGGGACTATCCAATGTTCGGTTGGATAATCCATATTTCATGTTACTATCCAACCTTTGTTGGGACTATCCAACTTTCGGTTTGATAATCCAGATTTCGTTTTACTATCCAGCCTTTGGTGGGACTATCCAACTTTCGGTTGTTTAATCTAGATTTCATGTTACTTTCCAACCTTCAATTGGACTATCCAACCTTCTTTGGGACTATCCAACTTAGATTTTGGATAATCCAGATTTCATGTTACTATCCAACCTTTTGGTTTGACTATCCAACTTTTGGTTGTTTAATCCACATTTCATTTTATTATCCAACCTTGGCGGAACTTTACAACTTTCGGTTATTAAATCCACATTTAATTTTACTATGCAACATTCGCTTGGAATATCCAACTTTGGTTTGGATAGTCCATATTTCATGTTACTATCCAACCTTTGTTGGGACTATCCAACTTTCGGTTGTTTAATCCACATTTCATTTTACTATCCAACCTTCAATTGGGATATCCAACTTTCGTTTGGATAATCCATATTTCATTTTACTATCAAACCTTTGGTTGGACTGTCCAACCTTCTTCGGGACTGTCCAACCTTCGTTTTGGATGATCCAGATTTCATGTTACTATCCAACCTTTGTTGGGACTATCCAGCTTTCGGTTGGATAATCCATATTTAAAGTTATTATCCAACCTTTGTTGGGACTATCCAACTTTCGGTAGTTAAATCAAGATTTCATGTTACTTTCCAACCTTCAATTGGACTATCTAACTTTCGTTTTGGATAATCCAGATTTCATGTTAATATCCAACCTTTGCTTGGAAAGTCCATATTTCATTTTACTATCCAACCATTGGTGGGACTATCCAACTTTGGTGGGACGATCCATCTTTCGTTTGGATAATCCAGTTTTCTTATTACATTACAACCTTCAATTGGACTATCCAACCTTCTTCGGGACTGTCCAACCTTCGTTTTGGATAATCCAGATTTCATGTTACTATCCAACCTTTGTTGGGACTATCCAGCTTTCGGTTGGATAATCCATATTTAAAGTTATTATCCAACCTTTGTTGGGACTATCCAACTTTCGGTAGTAAAATCCAGATTTCATGTTACTTTCCAACCTTCAATTGGACTATCTAACTTTCGTTTTGGATAATCCAGATTTCATTTTACTATCAAACTTTTGTTGGGACTATCCAATGTTCGGTTGGATAATCCATATTACATGTTACTATCCAACCTTTGTTGGGACTATCCAACTTTCGGTTTGATAATCCAGATTTCATGTTACTATCCAACCTTTGGTTGGACTATCCAACTTTCGGTTGTTTAATCTAGATTTCATGTTACTTTCCAACCTTCAATTGGGATATCCAACTTTCGTTTGGATAATCCATATTTCATTTTACTATCAAACCTTTGGTTGGACTGTCCAACCTTCTTCGGGACTGTCCAACCTTCGTTTTGGATGATCCAGATTTCATGTTACTATCCAACCTTTGTTGGGACTATCCAGCTTTCGGTTGGATAATCCATATTTAAAGTTATTATCCAACCTTTGTTGGGACTATCCAACTTTCGGTAGTTAAATCAAGATTTCATGTTACTTTCCAACCTTCAATTGGACTATCTAACTTTCGTTTTGGATAATCCAGATTTCATGTTAATATCCAACCTTTGCTTGGAAAGTCCATATTTCATTTTACTATCCAACCATTGGTGGGACTATCCAACTTTGGTGGGACGATCCATCTTTCGTTTGGATAATCCAGTTTTCTTATTACATTACAACCTTCAATTGGACTATCCAACCTTCTTCGGGACTGTCCAACCTTCGTTTTGGATAATCCAGATTTCATGTTACTATCCAACCTTTGTTGGGACTATCCAGCTTTCGGTTGGATAATCCATATTTAAAGTTATTATCCAACCTTTGTTGGGACTATCCAACTTTCGGTAGTAAAATCCAGATTTCATGTTACTTTCCAACCTTCAATTGGACTATCTAACTTTCGTTTTGGATAATCCAGATTTCATTTTACTATCCAACTTTTGTTGGGACTATCCAATGTTCGGTTGGATAATCCATATTACATGTTACTATCCAACCTTTGTTGGGACTATCCAACTTTCGGTTTGATAATCCAGATTTCATGTTACTATCCAACCTTTGGTTGGACTATCCAACTTTCGGTTGTTTAATCTAGATTTCATGTTACTTTCCAACCTTCAATTGGACTATCCAACCTTCTTTGGAACTATCCAACTTAGATTTTGGATAATCCAGTTTTCATGTTACTATCCAACCTTTGGTTGGACTATCCAACTTTCGGTTGTTTAATCCACATTTCATTTTACTATCCAACCTTCAATTGGGATATCCAACTTTCGTTTGGATAATCAATATTTCATTTTACTATCAAACCTTTGGTTGGACTATCCAACCTTCTTCGGGTCTATCCAACCTTCGTTTTGGATAATCGAGATTTCATGTTACTATCCAACCTTTGTTGGGACTATCCAGCTTTCGGTTGGATAATCCATATTTAATGTTACTATCCAACCTTTGTTGGGACTATCCAACTTTTGATGGTTTAATCCAGATTTCATGTTACTTTCCAACATTCAATTGGACTATCCAACTTTCGTTTTGGATAATCCAGATTTCATGTTAATATCCAACTTTTGTTGGGACTATCCAATGTTCGGTTGGATAATCCATATTTCATGTTACTATCCAACCTTTGTTGGGACTATCCAACTTTCGGTTTGATAATCCAGATTTCGTTTTACTATCCAGCCTTTGGTGGGACTATCCAACTTTCGGTTGTTTAATCTAGATTTCATGTTACTTTCCAACCTTCAATTGGACTATCCAACCTTCTTTGGGACTATCCAACTTAGATTTTGGATAATCCATATTTCATTTAACTATCCAACAATTGGTGGGACTATCCAACTTTGGTGGGACCATCCATCTTTTGTTTGGATAATCCAGTTTTCTTATTACATAACAACCTTCAATTGGACTGTCCAACCGTCTTTGGGACTATCCAACTTTCGTTTTGGATAATCCAGATTTCATGTTACTATCCAACTTTTGTTGGGACTATCCAATGTTCGGTTGGATAATCCATATTTCATGTTACTATCCAACCTTTGTTGGGACTATCCAACTTTCGGTTTGATAATCCAGATTTCGTTTTACTATCCAGCCTTTGGTGGGACTATCCAACTTTCGGTTGTTTAATCTAGATTTCATGTTACTTTCCAACCTTCAATTGGACTATCCAACCTTCTTTGGGACTATCCAACTTAGATTTTGGATAATCCAGATTTCATGTTACTATCCAACCTTTTGGTTTGACTATCCAACTTTTGGTTGTTTAATCCACATTTCATTTTATTATCCAACATTCGCTTGGAATATCCAACTTTGGTTTGGATAGTCCATATTTCATGTTACTATCCAACCTTTGTTGGGACTATCCAACTTTCGGTTGTTTAATCCACATTTCATTTTACTATCCAACCTTCAATTGGGATATCCAACTTTCGTTTGGATAATCCATATTTCATTTTACTATCAAACCTTTGGTTGGACTGTCCAACCTTCTTCGGGACTGTCCAACCTTCGTTTTGGATGATCCAGATTTCATGTTACTATCCAACCTTTGTTGGGACTATCCAGCTTTCGGTTGGATAATCCATATTTAAAGTTATTATCCAACCTTTGTTGGGACTATCCAACTTTCGGTAGTTAAATCAAGATTTCATGTTACTTTCCAACCTTCAATTGGACTATCTAACTTTCGTTTTGGATAATCCAGATTTCATGTTAATATCCAACCTTTGCTTGGAAAGTCCATATTTCATTTTACTATCCAACCATTGGTGGGACTATCCAACTTTGGTGGGACGATCCATCTTTCGTTTGGATAATCCAGTTTTCTTATTACATTACAACCTTCAATTGGACTATCCGACCTTCTTCGGGACTGTCCAACCTTCGTTTTGGATAATCCAGATTTCATGTTACTATCCAACCTTTGTTGGGACTATCCAGCTTTCGGTTGGATAATCCATATTTAAAGTTATTATCCAACCTTTGTTGGGACTATCCAACTTTCGGTAGTAAAATCCAGATTTCATGTTACTTTCCAACCTTCAATTGGACTATCTAACTTTCGTTTTGGATAATCCAGATTTCATTTTACTATCCAACTTTTGTTGGGACTATCCAATGTTCGGTTGGATAATCCATATTACATGTTACTATCCAACCTTTGTTGGGACTATCCAACTTTCGGTTTGATAATCCAGATTTCATGTTACTATCCAACCTTTGGTTGGACTATCCAACTTTCGGTTGTTTAATCTAGATTTCATGTTACTTTCCAACCTTCAATTGGACTATCCAACCTTCTTTGGAACTATCCAACTTAGATTTTGGATAATCCAGTTTTCATGTTACTATCCAACCTTTGGTTGGACTATCCAACTTTCGGTTGTTTAATCCACATTTCATTTTACTATCCAACCTTCAATTGGGATATCCAACTTTCGTTTGGATAATCAATATTTCATTTTACTATCAAACCTTTGGTTGGACTATCCAACCTTCTTCGGGTCTATCCAACCTTCGTTTTGGATAATCGAGATTTCATGTTACTATCCAACCTTTGTTGGGACTATCCAGCTTTCGGTTGGATAATCCATATTTAATGTTACTATCCAACCTTTGTTGGGACTATCCAACTTTTGATGGTTTAATCCAGATTTCATGTTACTTTCCAACATTCAATTGGACTATCCAACTTTCGTTTTGGATAATCCAGATTTCATGTTAATATCCAACCTTTGCTTGGAACATAAATCTTTGCTTTTGATAGTCCATATTTCATTTTACTATCCAACCTTTGGTGGGACCATCTAACTTTTGTTTGGATAATCCAGATTTCAAGTTACTTTCCAACATTCAATTGGACTATCCAACCTTCCTTGGGACTATCCAACTTTCGTTTTGGATAATCCAGATTTTACGTTACTATCCAACCTTTGGTGGGACTTTCCAACTTTTCCTTTTTTTAATCCAGATTTAATTTTATTATCCAACCTTTGTTGGGACTATCCAACTTTCGGTTTGATAATCCAGATTTCGTTTTACTGTCCAGCCTTTGGTGGGACTATCCAACTTTCGGTTGTTTAATCGAGATTTCATGTTACTTTCCAACCTTCAATTGGACTATCCAACCTTTGTTGGGACTATCCAACTTTCGGTTGTTTAATCCAGATTTCATGTTACTTTCCAACCTTCAATTGGACTATCTAACTTTCAGATTTCATGTTAATATCCAACCTTTGCTTGGAAAGTCCATATTTCATTTCACTATCCAACCATTGGTGGGACTATCCAACTTTGGTGGGACCATCCATCTTTCGTTTGGATAATCCAGTTTTCTTATTACATAACAACCTTCAATTGGACTATCCAACCGTCTTTGGGACTATCCAACTTTCGTTTTGGATAATCCAGATTTCATGTTACTATCCAACTTTTGTTGGGACTATCCAATGTTCGGTTGGATAATCCATATTTCATGTTACTATCCAACATTTGTTGGGACTATCCAGCTTTCGGTTGGATAATCCATATTTAAAGTTATTATCCAACCTTTGTTGGGACTATCCAACTTTCGGTAGTTAAATCCAGATTTCATGTTACTTTCCAACCTTCAATTGGACTATCTAACTTTCGTTTTGGATAATCCAGATTTCATGTTACTATCCAACTTTTGTTGGGACTATCCAATGTTCGGTTGGATAATCCAGATTTCATGTTACTATCCAACCTTTGGTTGGACTATCCAACTTTCGGTTGTTTAATCTAGATTTCATGTTACTTTCCAACCTTCAATTGGGATATCCAACTTTCGTTTGGATAATCCATATTTCATTTTACTATCAAACCTTTGGTTGGACTGTCCAACCTTCTTCGGGACTGTCCAACCTTCGTTTTGGATGATCCAGATTTCATGTTACTATCCAACCTTTGTTGGGACTATCCAGCTTTCGGTTGGATAATCCATATTTAAAGTTATTATCCAACCTTTGTTGGGACTATCCAACTTTCGGTAGTTAAATCAAGATTTCATGTTACTTTCCAACCTTCAATTGGACTATCTAACTTTCGTTTTGGATAATCCAGATTTCATGTTAATATCCAACCTTTGCTTGGAAAGTCCATATTTCATTTTACTATCCAACCATTGGTGGGACTATCCAACTTTGGTGGGACGATCCATCTTTCGTTTGGATAATCCAGTTTTCTTATTACATTACAACCTTCAATTGGACTATCCAACCTTCTTCGGGACTGTCCAACCTTCGTTTTGGATAATCCAGATTTCATGTTACTATCCAACCTTTGTTGGGACTATCCAGCTTTCGGTTGGATAATCCATATTTAAAGTTATTATCCAACCTTTGTTGGGACTATCCAACTTTCGGTAGTAAAATCCAGATTTCATGTTACTTTCCAACCTTCAATTGGACTATCTAACTTTCGTTTTGGATAATCCAGATTTCATTTTACTATCCAACTTTTGTTGGGACTATCCAATGTTCGGTTGGATAATCCATATTACATGTTACTATCCAACCTTTGTTGGGACTATCCAACTTTCGGTTTGATAATCCAGATTTCATGTTACTATCCAACCTTTGGTTGGACTATCCAACTTTCGGTTGTTTAATCTAGATTTCATGTTACTTTCCAACCTTCAATTGGACTATCCAACCTTCTTTGGAACTATCCAACTTAGATTTTGGATAATCCAGTTTTCATGTTACTATCCAACCTTTGGTTGGACTATCCAACTTTCGGTTGTTTAATCCACATTTCATTTTACTATCCAACCTTCAATTGGGATATCCAACTTTCGTTTGGATAATCAATATTTCATTTTACTATCAAACCTTTGGTTGGACTATCCAACCTTCTTCGGGTCTATCCAACCTTCGTTTTGGATAATCGAGATTTCATGTTACTATCCAACCTTTGTTGGGACTATCCAGCTTTCGGTTGGATAATCCATATTTAATGTTACTATCCAACCTTTGTTGGGACTATCCAACTTTTGATGGTTTAATCCAGATTTCATGTTACTTTCCAACATTCAATTGGACTATCCAACTTTCGTTTTGGATAATCCAGATTTCATGTTAATATCCAACTTTTGTTGGGACTATCCAATGTTCGGTTGGATAATCCATATTTCATGTTACTATCCAACCTTTGTTGGGACTATCCAACTTTCGGTTTGATAATCCAGATTTCGTTTTACTATCCAGCCTTTGGTGGGACTATCCAACTTTCGGTTGTTTAATCTAGATTTCATGTTACTTTCCAACCTTCAATTGGACTATCCAACCTTCTTTGGGACTATCCAACTTAGATTTTGGATAATCCATATTTCATTTAACTATCCAACAATTGGTGGGACTATCCAACTTTGGTGGGACCATCCATCTTTTGTTTGGATAATCCAGTTTTCTTATTACATAACAACCTTCAATTGGACTGTCCAACCGTCTTTGGGACTATCCAACTTTCGTTTTGGATAATCCAGATTTCATGTTACTATCCAACTTTTGTTGGGACTATCCAATGTTCGGTTGGATAATCCATATTTCATGTTACTATCCAACCTTTGTTGGGACTATCCAACTTTCGGTTTGATAATCCAGATTTCGTTTTACTATCCAGCCTTTGGTGGGACTATCCAACTTTCGGTTGTTTAATCTAGATTTCATGTTACTTTCCAACCTTCAATTGGACTATCCAACCTTCTTTGGGACTATCCAACTTAGATTTTGGATAATCCAGATTTCATGTTACTATCCAACCTTTTGGTTTGACTATCCAACTTTTGGTTGTTTAATCCACATTTCATTTTATTATCCAACCTTGGCGGAACTTTACAACTTTCGGTTGTTAAATCCACATTTAATTTTACTATGCAACATTCGCTTGGAATATCCAACTTTGGTTTGGATAGTCCATATTTCATGTTACTATCCAACCTTTGTTGGGACTATCCAACTTTCGGTTGTTTAATCCACATTTCATTTTACTATCCAACCTTCAATTGGGATATCCAACTTTCGTTTGGATAATCCATATTTCATTTTACTATCAAACCTTTGGTTGGACTGTCCAACCTTCTTCGGGACTGTCCAACCTTCGTTTTGGATGATCCAGATTTCATGTTACTATCCAACCTTTGTTGGGACTATCCAGCTTTCGGTTGGATAATCCATATTTAAAGTTATTATCCAACCTTTGTTGGGACTATCCAACTTTCGGTAGTTAAATCAAGATTTCATGTTACTTTCCAACCTTCAATTGGACTATCTAACTTTCGTTTTGGATAATCCAGATTTCATGTTAATATCCAACCTTTGCTTGGAAAGTCCATATTTCATTTTACTATCCAACCATTGGTGGGACTATCCAACTTTGGTGGGACGATCCATCTTTCGTTTGGATAATCCAGTTTTCTTATTACATTACAACCTTCAATTGGACTATCCAACCTTCTTCGGGACTGTCCAACCTTCGTTTTGGATAATCCAGATTTCATGTTACTATCCAACCTTTGTTGGGACTATCCAGCTTTCGGTTGGATAATCCATATTTAAAGTTATTATCCAACCTTTGTTGGGACTATCCAACTTTCGGTAGTAAAATCCAGATTTCATGTTACTTTCCAACCTTCAATTGGACTATCTAACTTTCGTTTTGGATAATCCAGATTTCATTTTACTATCCAACTTTTGTTGGGACTATCCAATGTTCGGTTGGATAATCCATATTACATGTTACTATCCAACCTTTGTTGGGACTATCCAACTTTCGGTTTGATAATCCAGATTTCATGTTACTATCCAACCTTTGGTTGGACTATCCAACTTTCGGTTGTTTAATCTAGATTTCATGTTACTTTCCAACCTTCAATTGGACTATCCAACCTTCTTTGGAACTATCCAACTTAGATTTTGGATAATCCAGTTTTCATGTTACTATCCAACCTTTGGTTGGACTATCCAACTTTCGGTTGTTTAATCCACATTTCATTTTACTATCCAACCTTCAATTGGGATATCCAACTTTCGTTTGGATAATCAATATTTCATTTTACTATCAAACCTTTGGTTGGACTATCCAACCTTCTTCGGGTCTATCCAACCTTCGTTTTGGATAATCGAGATTTCATGTTACTATCCAACCTTTGTTGGGACTATCCAGCTTTCGGTTGGATAATCCATATTTAATGTTACTATCCAACCTTTGTTGGGACTATCCAACTTTTGATGGTTTAATCCAGATTTCATGTTACTTTCCAACATTCAATTGGACTATCCAACTTTCGTTTTGGATAATCCAGATTTCATGTTAATATCCAACCTTTGCTTGGAACATAAATCTTTGCTTTTGATAGTCCATATTTCATTTTACTATCCAACCTTTGGTGGGACCATCTAACTTTTGTTTGGATAATCCAGATTTCAAGTTACTTTCCAACATTCAATTGGACTATCCAACCTTCCTTGGGACTATCCAACTTTCGTTTTGGATAATCCAGATTTTACGTTACTATCCAACCTTTGGTGGGACTTTCCAACTTTTCCTTTTTTTAATCCAGATTTAATTTTATTATCCAACCTTTGTTGGGACTATCCAACTTTCGGTTTGATAATCCAGATTTCGTTTTACTGTCCAGCCTTTGGTGGGACTATCCAACTTTCGGTTGTTTAATCGAGATTTCATGTTACTTTCCAACCTTCAATTGGACTATCCAACCTTTGTTGGGACTATCCAACTTTCGGTTGTTTAATCCAGATTTCATGTTACTTTCCAACCTTCAATTGGACTATCTAACTTTCAGATTTCATGTTAATATCCAACCTTTGCTTGGAAAGTCCATATTTCATTTCACTATCCAACCATTGGTGGGACTATCCAACTTTGGTGGGACCATCCATCTTTCGTTTGGATAATCCAGTTTTCTTATTACATAACAACCTTCAATTGGACTATCCAACCGTCTTTGGGACTATCCAACTTTCGTTTTGGATAATCCAGATTTCATGTTACTATCCAACTTTTGTTGGGACTATCCAATGTTCGGTTGGATAATCCATATTTCATGTTACTATCCAACCTTTGTTGGGACTATCCAGCTTTCGGTTGGATAATCCATATTTAAAGTTATTATCCAACCTTTGTTGGGACTATCCAACTTTCGGTAGTTAAATCCAGATTTCATGTTACTTTCCAACCTTCAATTGGACTATCTAACTTTCGTTTTGGATAATCCAGATTTCATGTTACTATCCAACTTTTGTTGGGACTATCCAATGTTCGGTTGGATAATCCATATTACATGTTACTATCCAACCTTTGTTGGGACTATCCAACTTTCGGTTTGATAATCCAGATTTCATGTTACTATCCAACCTTTGGTTGGACTATCCAACTTTCGGTTGTTTAATCTAGATTTCATGTTACTTTCCAACCTTCAATTGGACTATCCAACCTTCTTTGGAACTATCCAACTTAGATTTTGGATAATCCAGTTTTCATGTTACTATCCAACCTTTGGTTGGACTATCCAACTTTCGGTTGTTTAATCCACATTTCATTTTACTATCCAACCTTCAATTGGGATATCCAACTTTCGTTTGGATAATCCATATTTCATTTTACTATCAAACCTTTGGTTGGACTATCCAACCTTCTTCGGGACTATCCAACCTTCGTTTTGGATAATCGAGATTTCATGTTACTATCCAACCTTTGTTGGGACTATCCAGCTTTTGGTTGGATAATCCATATTTAATGTTACTATCCAACCTTTGTTGGGACTATCCAACTTTTGATGGTTTAATCCAGATTTCATGTTACTTTCCAACCTTCAATTGGACTATCCAACTTTCGTTTTGGATAATCCAGATTTCATGTTAATATCCAACCTTTGCTTGGAATATAAATCTTTGCTTTTGATAGTCCATATTTCATTTTACTATCCAACCTTTGGTGGGACCATCTAACTTTCGTTTGGATAATCCAGATTTCAAGTTACTTTCCAACATTCAATTGGACTATCCAACCTTCCTTGGGACTATCCAACTTTCGTTTTGGATAATCCAGATTTTACGTTACTATCCAACCTTTGGTGGGACTTTCCAACTTTTCCTTTTATTAATCCAGATTTAATTTTATTATCCAACCTTTGTTGGGACTATCCAACTTTGGGTTTGATAATCCAGATTTCGTTTTACTGTCCAGCCTTTGGTGGGACTATCCAACTTTCGGTTGTTTAATCGAGATTACATGTTACTTTCCAACCTTCAATTGGACTATCCAACCTTTGTTGGGACTATCCAACTTTCGGTTGTTTAATCCAGATTTCATGTTACTTTCCAACCTTCAATTCAATTGGACTATCTAACTTTCAGATTTCATGTTAATATCCAACCTTTGCTTGGAAAGTCATATTTCATTTGACTATCCAACCATTAGTGGGACTATCCAACTTTGGTGGGACCATCCATCTTTTCGTTTGGATAATCCAGTTTTCTTATTACATAACAACCTTCAATTGGACTATCCAAACCGTCTTTGGGACTATCCAACTTTCGTTTTGGATAATCCAGATTTCATGTTACTATCCAACTTTTGTTGGGACTATCCAATGTTCGGTTGGATAATCCATATTTCATGTTACTATCCAACCTTTGTTGGGACTATCCAACTTCGGTTTGATAATCCAGATTTCGTTTACTATCCAGCCTTTGGTGGGACTATCCAACTTTCGGTTGTTTAATCTAGATTCATGTTACTTTCCAACCTTCAATTGGACTATCCAACCTTCTTTGGGACTAACCAACTTAGATTTTGGATAATCCAGATTTCATGTTACTATCCAACCTTTTGGTTGGACTATCCAACTTTTGGTTGTTCAATCCACATTTCATTTTATTATCCAGCCTTGGCGGAACTTTACAACTTTCCGTTGTTAAATCCACATTTAATTTTACTATGCAACCTTCGCTTGGAATATCCAACTTTGGTTTGGATAGTCCATATTTCATGTTACTATCCAACCTTTGTTGGGACTATCCAACTTTCGGTTGTTAATCCACATTTCATTTTACTATCCAACCTTCAATTGGATATCCAGCTTTCGTTTGGATAATCCATATTTCATTTTACTATCAAACCTTTTGTTGGACTGTCCAACCTTCTTCGGGACTGTCCAACCTTCGTTTTGGATGATCCAGATTTCATGTTACTATCCAACCTTTGTTGGGACTATCCAGCTTTCGGTTGGATAATCCATATTTAAAGTTATTATCCAACCTTTGTTGGGACTATCCAATTTACGGTAGTTAAATCCAGATTCATGTTACTTTCCAACCTTCAATTGGACTATCTAACTTTCGTTTTGGATAATCCAGATTTCATGTTAATATCCAACCTTTGCTTGGAAAGTCCATATTTCATTTTACTATCCAACCATTGGTGGGACTATCCATCTTTCGTTTGGATAATCCAGTTTTCTTATTAAATTACAACCTTCAATTGGACTATCCAACCTTCTTCGGGACTGTCCAACCTTCATTTTGGATAATCCAGATTTCATGTTACTATCCAACCTTTGTTGGGACTATCCAGCTTTCGGTTGGATAATCCATATTTAAAGTTATTATCCAACCTTTGTTGGGACTATCCAACTTTCGGTAGTTAAATCCAGATTTCATGTTACTTTCCAACCTTCAATTGGACTATCTAACTTTCGTTTTGGATAATCCAGATTTCATGTTACTATCCAACTTTTGTTGGGACTATCCAATGTTCGGTTGGATAATCCATATTACATGTTACTATCCAACCTTTGTTGGGACTATCCAACTTTCGGTTTGATAATCCAAATTTCATGTTACTATCCAACCTTTGTTGGGACTATCCAACTTTCGGTTGTTTAATTTAGATTTCATGTTACTTTCCAACCTTCAATTGGACTATCCAACCTTCTTTGGAACTATCCAACTTAGATTTTGGATAATCCAGTTTTCATGTTACTATCCAACCTTTGGTTGGACTATCCAACCTTCTTTGGAACTATCCAACTTAGATTTTGGATAATCCAGTTTTCATGTTACTATCCAACCTTTGGTTGGACTATCCAACTTTCGGTTGTTTAATCCACATTTCATTTTATTATCCAACCTTGGCGAACTTTATAACTTTCGGTTGTTAAATCCACATTTCATTTTACTATGCAACCTTCGCTTGGAATATCCAACTTTGGTTTGGATAGTCCATATTTCATGTTACTATCCAACCTTTGTTGGGACTATCCAACTTTCGGTTGTTTAATCACATTTCATTTTACTATCCAACCTTCAATATGGGATATCCAACTTTCGTTTTGGATAATCCATATTTCATTTTACTATCAGACCTTTGGTTGGACTATCCAACCTTCTTCGGACTATCCAACCTTCGTTTTGGATAATCCAGATTTAATGTTACTATCGAACCTTTGTTGGGACTATCCAGCTTTCAGTTGGATAATCCATATTTAAAGTTACTATCCAACCTTTGTTGGGACTATCCAACTTTCGGTTGATTAATCCAGATTTCATGTTACTTTCCAACCTTCAATTGGACTATCTAACATTCGTTTTGGATAATCCAGATTTCATGTTAATATCCAAACTTTGCTTGGAAAGTCCATATTTCATTTTACTATCCAACCATTGGTGGGACTATCCAACTTTCGGTTGTTTAATCTAGATTTCATGTTACTTTCCAACCTTCAATTGGACTATCTAACTTTCAGATTTCATGTTAATATCCAACCTTTGCTTGGAAAGTCCATATTTCATTTTACTATCCAACCATTGGTGGGACTATCCAACTTTGGTGGGACCATCCATCTTTCGTTTGGATAATCCAGTTTTCTTATTACATAACAACCTTCAATTGGACTGTCCAACCGTCTTTGGGACTATCCAACTTTCGTTTTGGATAATCCAGATTTCATGTTACTATTTCACTTTTGTTGGGACTATCCAATGTTCGGTTGGATAATCCATATTTCATGTTACTATCCAACCTTTGTTGGGACTATCCAACTTTCGGTTTGATAATCCAGATTTCGTTTTACTATCCAGCCTTTGGTGGGACTATCCAACTTTCGGTTGTTTAATCTAGATTTCATGTTACTTTCCAACCTTCAATTGGACTATCCAACCTTCTTTGGGACTATCCAACTTAGATTTTGGATAATCCAGATTTCATGTTACTATCCAACCTTCTGGTTTGACTATCCAACCTTTGGTTGTTTAATCCACATTTCATTTTATTATCCAACCTTGGCGGAACTTTACAACTTTCGGTTGTTAAATCCACATTTAATTTTACTATGCAACCTTCGCTGGAATATCCAACTTTGGTTTGGATAGTCCATATTTCATTTTACTATCAAACCTTTGGCTGGACTGTCCAACCTTCTTCGGGACTGTCCAACCTTCGTTTTGGATGATCCAGATTTCATGTTACTATCCAACCTTTGTTGGGACTATCCAGCTTTCGGTTGGATAATCCATATTTAAAGTTATTATCCAGCCTTTGTTGGGACTATCCAACTTTCGGTAGTTAAATCAAGATTTCATGTTACTTTCCAACCTTCAATTGGACTATCTAACTTTCGTTTGGATAATCCAGATTTCATGTTAATATCCAACCTTGCTTGGAAAGTCCATATTTCATTTTACTATCCAACCATTGGTGGGACTATCCAACTTTGGTGGGACCATCCATCTTTCGTTTGGATAATCCAGTTTCTTATTACATTACAACCTTCAATTGGACTATCCAACCTTCTTCGGGACTGTCCAACCTTCGTTTTGGATAATCCAGATTTCATGTTACTATCCAACCTTTGTTGGGATTATCCAGCTTCGGTTGGATAATCCATATTTAAAGTTATTATCCAACCTTTGTTGGGACTATCCAACTTTCGGTAGTTAAATCCAGATTTCATGTTACTTTCCAACCTTCAATTGGACTATCTAACTTTCGTTTTGGATAATCCAGATTTCATGTTACTATCCAACTTTTGTTGGGACTATCCAATGTTCGGTTGGATAATCCATATTACATGTTACTATCCAACCTTTGTTGGGACTATCCAACTTTCGGTTTGATAAATCCAGATTTCATGTTACTATCCAACCTTTTGGTTGGACTATCCAACTTTCGTTGTTTAATCTAGATTTCATGTTACTTTCCAACCTTCAATTGGACTATCCAACCTTCTTTGGAACTATCCAACTTAGATTTTGGATAATCCAGTTTCATGTTACTATCCAACCTTTGGTTGGACTATCCAACTTTCGGTTGTTTAATCCACATTTCATTTACTATCCAACCTTCAATTGGGATATCCAACTTTCGTTTGGATAATCCATATTCATTTTACTATCAAACTTTGGTTGGACTATCCAACCTTCTTCGGGACTATCCAACCTTCGTTTTGGATAATCGAGATTTCATGTTACTATCCAACCTTTGTTGGGACTATCCAGCTTTCGGTTGGATAATCCATATTTAATGTTACTATCCAACCTTTGTTGGGACTATCCAACTTTTGATGGTTTAATCCAGATTTCATGTTACTTTCCAACCTTCAATTGACTATCCAACTTTCGTTTTGGATAATCCAGATTTCATGTTAATATCCAACCTTTGCTTGGAATATAAATCTTTGCTTTTGATAGTCCATATTTCATTTTACTATCCAACCTTTGGTGGGACCATCTAACTTTCGTTTGGATAATCCAGATTTCATGTTACTTTCCAACATTCAATTGGACTTTTCAACCTTCTTTGGGACTATCCAACTTTCGTTTTGGATAATCCAGATTTCATGTTACTTTCCAAAATTTAATTGGACTATTCAACCTTCTTTGGGACTATCCAACTTTTGGTTGGATGATCCAGATTTCATTTTACCATCCAGCCATTCGAGGACTATCAAACTTTCGGTTGTTCAATCACATTTCATTTTACTATCCAACCTTCGATTGGGATATCCAACTTTGGTTTGGATAGTCCATATTTCATTTTACTATCCAAGCTTTGTTGGACTATCCAACTTTCGGTTGGATAATCCAGATTTAATTTTACTATCCAGCCTTTGGTGGGACTATCCAACTTCAGTTGGATAATCAGATTTCATTTTACCATCCAGCTTTTGGTGGGACTATCCAAATTCCTTTATTTAATCCAGATTTCATTTTACTATCCAATCTTTGGTGGGACTATCCAACCTTCTTCGGACGATCCAATCTTCGTTTTGGATAATCCAGATTTCATGTTACTATCCAACCTTTGTTGGGACTATTCAACTTTCGCTTGGATAATCCAGATTTCATTTTCCTATCCAGCCTTGGTGGGGAATATCCAACTTTCGGTTGGATGATCCAGATTTAATTTTACTATCCACCTTTGTTGAGACTATCCAACTTTCGGTTGTTTAAACTAGATTTCATGTTACTTTCCAACCTTCTTTGGGACTATCAAACTTTCGTTTTGGTATAATCCAGATTTCATGTTACTTTCCAAAATTTAATTGGACTATTCAACCTTATTTGGGACTATCCAACTTTTGGTTGGATGATGCAGATTTAATTTTACATCCAGCCATTCGTGGGACTATCCAACTTTCGGTTGCTTAATCCAGATTTAATTTATTATCCAACCTTTGGTGGAACTATCCACCTTTCGGTTATTCAATCCACATTTCATTTTAATATCAACCTTCGATTGGATTTCCAACTTTGGTTTGATAGTCCATATTTCATTTTACTATCCAACCTTTGTTGGGACTATCCAACTTTCGTTTTGGATAATCCAGATTTCATGTTACTTTCCAACATTTAATTTGACTATTCAACCTTCTTTGGGACTATCCAACTTTCGTTTTGGATAATCCAGATTTCATGTTACTTTCCAAAATTTAATTGAACTATTCAAC